>JAVGWX010000021.1:43977621-44183112 GCA_036924085.1 Ariolimax columbianus
AGATAGAGGTGGTGTAGGGCAGACCTGAAGGTAGAGGTGGTGTAGAGCAGACCTGAAGGTAGAGGTGGTGTAGAGCAGATCTAAAGGTAGAGGTGGTGTAGAGCAGACCTGAAGGTAGAGGTGGTGTAGAGCAGACCTGAAGGTAGAGGTGGTCTAGAGCAGACCTGAAGGTAGAGGTGGTGTAGAGCAGAACTGATGGGATCGAATGCATATTTCAGCAGTTCCGGCGGGATGAAGTCGAGGCCCGCGCCAACGTCCATATTTAACCTTGCGTTGTGCAGGCTGAGCCATCAGACAAACTCGACACTGTCGTGGGCCTTCTTCTTACCTCTGGTGCGGAGAAGCTTTATGGTCTGGTAGACAGGCCCGAGGTTCTTAGATCTGAGACCAACTTCGACCGAATAAGCAATATCACTGAAGAAACGTTCCCTGTCGACTCTTGCAATCGCGAGGATACGACTGTGTTGCCGTCGTCGTTCGACAAGGTCATTGCGGAGTCGGCCAGCTGTCTTTTAAAGTATTATGCCGTAGATGGTGTCAGGGACGTTTTGGTTGTTGTGATCTCTTGATAAATTTGGCCGCATCGCATATGGCGTCTTTTATGATAGACAATGGTGCCTCCGGGTCATCTGGGAGGGGGTCCGCAGCAGCGAGGTGACACCTGGCAGCATCGATATATTTCTCGGCAGTACTCGGATCAAGTTTGAGAAGCTGGACATTGATCTTTCATGGCTGCGCCGGTTTGATGGAGGCATGGGGCTGATGGAGAACATCGCTGTCAGCAGGCGGTGATCAGTGTTAGCTGGGGCCTCCGCGCCTTGAAGGACACGGCAGGAGGTCACCCGGTCGAGACTTCTCACCAGGATATGGTCAATTTCCTTCCTGCTTTTTCTGTCGTTGGAAATCCACGTATATCGGTGGAAATAAAATCCATGTGTGTCGGTGGATATTTAAACGACGGTACCACGACCCGGTGATCTTCAAGTTGGAAGTAGCGCACAATGACTGGAACCTTTCTGAGTTGTCATTCACGAATCCGCTACCAAATTGACCCAAGACAGACTTGAAGCCCTCGCGACTGGATCCTGAGACAGCGATAAGATCGCCCAGCAGGATAAGTTCATCATGAGCAGGAACTGGGGCAGTAGCATTCGTCATGTCTTGATAAAAGTCGTCCTTTACTTGAGGTAAGGCCAGGGCAGTCGACTTCACACACGGGTGCTGCAGGGTCTGCCATGCCAGAATAGCTATTTACAGTAATGTAAAACAGAATTTCCCAACCCTTTATACACTCGCGGACCGTTGATAATTAAAAAAAAAATATTATCAGACCGGTGAAAATAGTTACAATTTTCCCATTATTTATGTGGTATTTTGACTTTTAGTTTGTTAGTCCTTGCTACAGATCGTACAGCCATGCTGAGGAGGCTGGCTTGACGGGGTGTCCCTGTCACAGATCGTACAGCCATGCTGAGGAGGCTGGCTTGACGGGGTGTCCCTGTCACAGATCGTACAGCCATGCTGAGGATGCTGGCTTGACGGGGTGTCCCTGTCACAGATCGTACATCCATGCTGAGGAGGCTGGCTTGACGGGGTGTCCCTGTCACAGATCGTACATATATGCTGAGGAGGCTGGCTTGACGGGGTGTCCCTGTCACAGATCGTACACCCATGCTGAGAAGGCTGGCTTGAGGGGTGTCCCTGTCACAGATCGTACAGCCATGCTGAGGAGGCTGGCTTGACGGGGAGAACCTGTCACAGATCGTACAACCTCGCTAAGGAGGCTGGTTTGACGGGGTGTCCCTGTCACAGATCGTACAGCCATGCTGAGGAGGCTGGCTTGACGGGGTGTCCCTGTCACAGATCGTACAGCCATGCTAAGGAGGCTGGCTTGACGGGGTGTCCCTGTCACAGATCGTACATCCGTGCTGAGGAGGCTGGCTTGACGGGGTGTCCCTGTCACAGATCGTACATCCGTGCTGAGGAGGCTGGCTTGACGGGGTGTCCCTGTCACAGATCGTACTGCCATGCTGAGGAGGCTGGCTTGACGGGGTGTCCCTGTCACAGATCGTACATCCGTGCTGAGGAGGCTGGCTTGACGGGGTGTCCCTGTCACAGATCGTACATCCGTGCTGAGGAGGCTGGCTTGAGGGGTGTCCCCTGATCTCTTCAGTCTTTCTCTTTTCTCTGCAGCCAAAATGCCTCTACAAGCGTCAGCAGTCACTATGCCCCATCCATCTGACTGTTTCCAAACACCTGAATCCTGAGCAATTATTTCCCTGCCTTCGGAGGAGATGTCACATGACTTTATCTCGCTCTTTCATACGACCTTGAGCCGCAGTATGAGTCGGCCTATTCTTCTAGCTCCAATGGTCAGCTGTCCATTGTAAATGTCACAGTCAGGTTAGCAAATGAACATCCAGTGGCTCCGTCCACTCGTCTACATGTAGAGTGCAGTTCATCCGACAGGCACCATGCATGGAAAGAATATGAACACTGTAACCTTACAAGCATGTCGTTAAAGTGGACTAAAGAAGAGTGTGCTTGAGGATAGCAACTTCATCACGCAAAAACATTGCTATTCAAACTGAAAGTGTTGAGGTACAGGCTTCGTGTAAGATGTAGTTGTGCCCCTATGCTTCACCTGAATCGGAAAGGCGAATCATAACATAATCATGGTCACATGTAACAACCTCCCTCCCCCATTCCAGGAAAGCAAAGTCATCGCCTTTAATAATATGCCCGTTTAATTTCCACGTTAGGTGACGGTGCATAAACAAACGCAGCCAATGGACGTATTAGGCCAAGAACGCGCGCGGTCAGACACACACACACACGAGCGAGAGAGCGCTCACACACCTACATAAACACATATTCAACAAACACAAACGCACACTTTGATGCACATTGAACTAATCTTGCACACTACCTCTGAACTTGTGTGACCTTACACCGTGTACATCTGACTCTCCAATTGCGCAATCTGCCGTTGTGTGACATAATTTCTCTTGGATTGATTATAAATAAAGCTCTAGCAGTTTCGCGATACGAGGAGAGCTGAGAAAGTTGTGCTGACATAATAAGGTTGGACAAGAGCATAACGGTTGGTACGTTTTATGTAATGTAATCTTGCGGTGTTTATCTAGTGTTAGATAGATACACGGTCTTCTACTTCTGCTCGCGTTCACACGTTTGTTCTGGAAAGCCATACGGAGTGTCGTTTTTAGAGCTTTCGTTAGAATTCATGAAATTATTCAACACTCAGCAGGCCTACAGTTTGTGCAAAATTGCAGGATTTATAGTGCTATTAATTGGAGAGTATTCTACTCAACGGGGATTTGACAGCACTGATAGTCGCCTTTTATAACATGTTGTTAGTATTGTTATTGTTTTTGTTTGATGCACACAAGGAGTGTGGTTACTAGTTTGTGCGTTTTTCCATATGGGGTTAAGGGGTAAGTTACAGTAGAGTGTTAGGTGGTTGGTTACAGTAGAGTGTTAGTGGGTTACAGTAGAGTGTTAGGTGGTGGGTTACAGTAGAGTGTTAGGTGGTGGGTTACAGTAGAGTGTTAGGGGGTGGATTACAGTAGAGTGTTAGGTGGTGGATTACAGTAGAGTGTTAGTGGGTTACAGTAGAGTGTTAGTGGGTTACAGTAGAGGGTTACAGTAGAGCGTTAGTGGGTTACAGTAGAGTGTTAGGTAGTAGGTTACAGTAGAGGGTTACAGTAGAGTGTTAGTGGGTTACAGTAGAGTGTTAGGTGGTGGGTTACAGTAGAGCGTTAGTGGGTTATAGTAGAGCGTTAGTGGGTTACAGTAGAGCGTCATGTGGTGGGTTACAGTAGAGCGTTAGTGGGTTACAGTAGAGCGTTAGTGGGTTACAGTAGAGTGTTAGGTGGTGGGTTACAGTTGAGGGTTACAGTAGAGTGTTAGTGGGTTACACTAGAGCGTTAGTGGGTTACAGTAGAGAGTTAGGGGGTTACAGTAGAGGGTTAGGTAGTGCGTTACAGTGGAGCGTTAGTGGGTTACAGTAGAGTGTTATGTGGTGGGTTACAGTAGAGCATTAGTGGGTTACAGTTGAGCGTTAGGTGGTGGGTTACAGTAGAGTGTTAGGTGGTGGGTTTAAGTAGAGCGTTAGGTGGTGGGTTACAGTAGAGTGTTAGGTGGTGGGTTACAGTAGAGCGTTAATGGGTTACAGTAGAGCGTTAGTGGGTTACAGTAGAGCGTTAGTGGGTTACAGTAGAGCGTTAGGTGGTGGGTTACAGTAGAGCGTTAGGTGGTGGGTTACAGTAGAGCGTTAGTAGGTTACAGTAGAGCGTTAGTGGGTTACAGTTGAGCGTTAGTGGGTTACAGTAGAGCGTTAGTGGGTTACAGTAGAGCGGTAATGGGTTACAGTAGTGTTAGGTGGTAAGTTACAGTAGAGTATTAGTGGGTTGCAGTAGAGCGTTAGTGGGTTACAGTAGAGCGTTAGTGGGTTACAGTAAAGTGTTATGTGGTGGGTTACAGTAGAGTGTTAGTGGGTTGCAGTAGAGCGTTAGTGGGTTACAGTAGAGCGTTAGTGGGTTACAGTAGAGTGTTAGGTGGTGGGTTACAGTAGAGTGTTAGTGGGTTGCAGTAGAGCGTTAGTGGGTGGGTTACAGTAGAGCGTCAGGTGGCGGGTTACAGTAGAGTGTTATGTGGTGGGTTACAGTAGAGCGTTAGGTGGTGGGTTACAGTAGAGTGTTAGGTGGTGGGTTACAGTAGAGTGTTAGGTTGTGGGTTACGGTAGAGTGTTAGATGGTGGGTTACAGGAGAGCGTTAGGTGGTGGGTTACAGTAGAGCGTTAGTGGATGCAGTAGAGCGTTAGGTGGTGGGTTACAGTAAAGCGTCAGGTGGCGGGTTACAGTAGAGTGTTAGGTGGTGGGTTACAGTAGAGCGTTAGGTTGTGGGTTACAGTAGAGCGTTAGGGTGTGGGTTACAGTAGATCGTTAGTGGGTTACAGTAGAGTGTTAGTGGATTATAGTAGAATGTTAGGTGGTGGGTTACAGTAGAGTGTTACGTGGTGGGTTACAGTAGAGTGTTAGGTGGTGGGTTACAGTAGAGTGTTAGGTAGTGGGTTACAGTAGAGCGTTAGTGGGTTACAGTAGAGCGTTAGGTGGTGGGTTACAGTAGAGCGTTAGGTGGTGGGTTACAGTAGAGCGTTAGGTGGTGGGTTACAGTAGAGCGTTAGTGGGTTACAGTAGAGCGTTAGTTGGTGGGTTACAGTAGAGCGTTAAGTGGTGGGTTACAGTAGAGCGTTAGGTGGTGGGTTACAGTAGAGCGTTAGGTGGTGGGTTACAGTAGAGCGTTAGGTGGTGGGTTACAGTAGAGTGTTAGTGGGTTACAGTAGAGCGTTAGTGGGTTACAGTAGAGCGTTAGGTGGTTGGTTACAGTAGAGCGTTAGGTGGTGGGTTATAGTAGAGTGTTAGTGGGTTACAGTAGAGCGTTAGTGGGTTACAGTAGAGAGTTAGGGGGTTACAGTAGTGAGTTAGGTAGTGCGTTACAGTAGAGCGTTAGTGGGTTACAGTAGAGTGTTAGGTGGTGGGTTACAGTAGAGCGTTAGGTGGTGGGTTACAGTAGAGCATTAGGGGGTTACAGTAGAGCGTTAGGTGGTGGGTTACAGTAGAGTGTTAGGTTGTGGGCTTAAGTAGAGCGTTAGGTGGTGGGTTACAGTAGAGTGTTAGGTGGTGGGTTACAGTAGAGCGTTAGTAGGTTACAGTAGAGCGTTAGTGGGTTACAGTAGAGCGTTAGTGGGTTACAGTAGAGCGTTAGGTGGTGGGTTACAGTAGAGCGTTAGGTGGTGGGTTACAGTAGAGCGTTAGTGGGTTACAGTAGAGCGTTAGTGGGTTACAGTTGAGCGTTAGTGGGTTACAGTAGAGCGTTAGTGGGTTACAGTAGAGCGGTAATGGCTTACAGTAGTGTTAGGTGGTAAGTTACAGTAGAGTATTAGCGGGTTGCAGTAGAGCGTTAGTGGGTTACAGTAGAGCGTTAGTGGGTTACAGTAGAGTGTTAGGTGGTGGGTTACAGTAGAGTGTTAGTGGGTTGCAGTAGAGCTTTAGTGGGTTACAGTAGAGCGTTAGTGGGTTACAGTAGAGTGTTAGGTGGTGGGTTACAGTAGAGTGTTAGTGGGTTGCAGTAGAGCGTTAGTGGGTGGGTTACAGTAGAGCGTCAGGTGGCGGGTTACAGTAGAGTGTTATGTGGTGGGTTACAGTAGAGCGTTAGGTGGTGGGTTACAGTAGAGTGTTAGTGGGTTACAGTAGAGCGTTAGTGGGTTACAGTAGAGCGTTAGGTGGTTGGTTACAGTAGAGCGTTAGGTGGTGGGTTATAGTAGAGTGTTAGTGGGTTACAGTAGAGCGTTAGTGGGTTACAGTAGAGAGTTAGGGGGTTACAGTAGTGAGTTAGGTAGTGCGTTACAGTAGAGCGTTAGTGGGTTACAGTAGAGTGTTAGGTGGTGGGTTACAGTAGAGCGTTAGGTGGTGGGTTACAGTAGAGCATTAGGGGGTTACAGTAGAGCGTTAGGTGGTGGGTTACAGTAGAGTGTTAGGTTGTGGGCTTAAGTAGAGCGTTAGGTGGTGGGTTACAGTAGAGTGTTAGGTGGTGGGTTACAGTAGAGCGTTAGTAGGTTACAGTAGAGCGTTAGTGGGTTACAGTAGAGCGTTAGTGGGTTACAGTAGAGCGTTAGGTGGTGGGTTACAGTAGAGCGTTAGGTGGTGGGTTACAGTAGAGCGTTAGTGGGTTACAGTAGAGCGTTAGTGGGTTACAGTTGAGCGTTAGCGGGTTGCAGTAGAGCGTTAGTGGGTTACAGTAGAGCGTTAGTGGGTTACAGTAGAGTGTTAGGTGGTGGGTTACAGTAGAGTGTTAGTGGGTTGCAGTAGAGATTTAGTGGGTTACAGTAGAGCGTTAGTGGGTTACAGTAGAGTGTTAGGTGGTGGGTTACAGTAGAGTGTTAGTGGGTTGCAGTAGAGCGTTAGTGGGTGGGTTACAGTAGAGCGTCAGGTGGCGGGTTACAGTAGAGTGTTATGTGGTGGGTTACAGTAGAGCGTTAGGTGGTGGGTTACAGTAGAGTGTTAGGTGGTGGGTTACAGTAGAGTGTTAGGTTGTGGGTTACAGTAGAGTGTTAGATGGTGGGTTACAGTAGAGCGTTAGGGGGTGGGTTACAGTAGAGCGTTAGTGGGTTGCAGTAGAGCGTTAGGTGGTGGGTTACAGTAGAGCGTCAGGTGGCGGGTTACAGTAGAGTGTTAGGTGGTGGGTTACAGTAGAGCGTTAGGTTGTGGGTTACAGTAGAGCGTTAGGTGGTGGGTTACAGTAGATCGTTAGTGGGTTACAGTAGAGTGTTAGTGGATTATAGTAGAATGTTAGGTGGTGGGTTACAGTAGAGTGTTAGGTGGTGAGTTACAGTAGAGTGTTAGGTGGTGGGTTACAGTAGAGTGTTAGGTAGTGGGTTACAGTAGAGCGTTAATGGGTTACAGTAGAGCGTTAGGTGGTGGGTTACAGTAGAGCGTTAGGTGGTGGGTTACAGTAGAGCGTTAGGTGGTGGGTTACAGTAGAGCGTTAGTGGGTTACAGTAGAGCGTTAGGTGGTGGGTTACAGTAGAGCGTTAGGTGGTGGGTTACAGTAGAGTGTTAGTGGGTTACAGTAGAGCGTTAGTGGGTTACAGTAGAGCGTTAGTGAGTTACAGTAGAGCGTTAGGTGGTTGGTTACAGTAGAGTGTTAGTGGGTTACAGTAGAGCGTTAGGTGGTGGGTTACAGTAGAGCGTTAGGTGGTGCGTTACAGTAGAGTGTTAGTGGGTTACAGTAGAGCGTTAGGTGGTGGGTTACAGTAGAGCGTTAGGAGGTGGGTTACAGTAGAGCGTTAGTGGGTTACAGTAGAGCGTTCGTGTGTTACAGTAGAGCGTTATTGGGTTATAGTAGAGCGTTAGGTGGTGGGTTACAGTAGAGTGTTAGTGGGTGACAGTAGAGCGTTAGTGGGTTACAGTAGAGCGTTAGTGGGTTACAGTAGAGCGTTAGGTGGTGGGTTACAGTAGAGTGTTAGTGGGTTACAGTAGAGCGTTAGGTGGTGGGTTACAGTAGAGCGTTAGTGGATTGCAGTAGAGCGTTAGTGGGTGGGTTACAGTAGAGCGTCAGGTGGCGGGTTACAGTAGAGTGTTAGTGGGTTACAGTAGAGCGTCAGGTGGCAGGTTACAGTAGAGCGTCAGGTGGCGGGTTACAGTAGAGCGTCAGGTGGCAGGGTACAGTAGAGCGTCAGGTGGCAGGTTACAGTAGAGCGTCAGGTGGCTGGCTACAGTAGAGCGTGAGGTGGTGGGTTACAGTAGAGCGTCAGGTGGCAGGTTACAATAGAGCGTTAGGTTGCAGTAGATTTCTTCACATCTAAAGCTTCCTGATAAAGGTAGACCGAGGAGTGTCCTCCAAGTGGACGTACTTTGCTGGACTGCCAGACTGCCATGAAACAGTTTGTTTCCGGGCGAACAGCGTGGAAGTGAAGTGGTGTTTATGGTCAGCATATTTTGCTTCTGCCTGAAAACATTGTCGAAACAGTAGGTTATGTCCGAACCTTACATTGTCCGAAGAGTACGTTATGTCTGAACCATGCATTGTCCGAAAAGTATGTTATGTCCGAACCGTGAATTGTCCGAACATTATGTTATGTCCGAACTGTGCATTGTCCGAACAGTATGTTTTGTCCGAACCGTACATTGTCCGAACAGTATGTTAAACTTGACCATGGCTAACATGTTCAATATGTATGTTATACCCGACTCAAACTAACATTTTTCAATCAATATATTTTGCATGACCCTAATTGACAGTGTCCGATCAGTATATTTTGCCTGACCAACATTGTCTTATCAGTATATTTTGCCTTTACAACATTGTCCGATCAGTATATTTTGCCTGACCAACATTGTCCATAAAGATGTCGTGGCACTTTTGTCTACTGCTTCTCTATAATGCTTCTGCTTATTGCTAATATTATTCTTCTTGTACTTTTTGTACTCTAGCCGGAGTATAGTGCCACACTACTGTTGGTATCATTTAGGAAGCCTACGCCAAAGTTCTGTCCGTGTTTATGTGGTAGGGGTTTATGTAGTAATTTGTTTTGTACAACGAGGTCCCCAACACCAAGCTTTCATTTGTGTCTTTTTACGACACGCTTAAATGTATCCTATTCTTCCTTCTCCATTAATTGGGCCCCGGAATCTACTGGATAATTATTGCTAATATATACGTTTTTTAATATTATTATTATTAGTATGATTATTAATAATATTATTATTATGCTTATTACTCGGTATTATATTGTGCTATCAAAATATTGTGGAGTTATCACGCTTTGATAACGAAATGAACTAACTGGGGAAAAAAGCAACAAATGTTCTAATCACAAATTATGCAGAAACTAGTAGAAACAATATCCCAGCACACATGAAAGGGTATATTAAGAAAGAAATAAACCACATGGGGCACTCAATGCGAGTAGCTGAGGAACATCTGATAGTAAATATCACAAAGACAGAGCTGGCGTCAGCCATTAGTAAGCTCAAAAAGAAAACAGCGCCAGGAAAGGATGGCTAACATGGGAGAAGTAGCAAAGAAAAATGTGCTACATATCGTTAACACAAACTAGAAACAAGGAACTGTCTCCACAGTGTGGAAGGAGGCAAGGACTATCCCCATCCTTAAACATGGGAAGGACAGCATGAAGCCAAGCAGTTACAGACCTATTAGTCTACTCAGCTGTCTGGGGAAACTAATGGAACGAATAGTCAACACTAGAATAACCTGGCATATGGGATAAAAACAATTTATTATCCTGCAAATGGGCGTGACCAACAACATGTACAGATGGATCAGTGGTTACTCTAGATAACAGAACAGCAAGACGGCAACTACAAAGACATCTCAGCAAAAGACAAAAATAGAACAAGGAGTTCCGCGAAATGGAGTACTTTACCCATGCTGTTCCTCATATATATCAATGATATAATCATAGGAATCCCTAAAAGATTACACAGTGCACTGTATGCAGATGACCTGGCACTATGACCATCCAAAGAGTCTACACCTGTAGCTAAAAGCCAAATGCAAGAGGCCCTAAATAAAATAGAGACATGGACACAAAAATGGCAAATCCCAATAAACGAAACCAAAACAACGTACACAATATTCTCCCTTTCTTCCAAGCCCCAAGAAATGTTCCTAAAAGTAAATGATCACTCTGCCCCTTGACAATAAGGCCAAAGTATCTGAAAATAGCAATGGATCCAAGGTTGATATGAAATTTAAAAAAATAGATTAAAAAAGCCACCAACAAAGCTAAAAACAGAATGGCCAAAATGAGAAAGATATCAGGCTCAACCCGGGGAGCTGCCACGGGCACCCTAAAGAAATTGTATACAGGCTATGTGAGACATGTTCTAGTATACGAGATAGCAGCATAGTCCACATAAACAAAGAATAACTTTCAACAAATAAATACAACCCATAACCAAGGTATACGTATCATCAATGGAGCTATGAGAACAAGACCAACAAAATGCAATGGAGAACATCACAAGAATCGAAAGTATGGAGCCGCGCAGAGATTAAAAAAACACTTCAGCAGAGGGAGAAGTTCAAACGAATACCTGATTTCTCTCTCCTCCCCCCCCCCCAATATATGACAGGATCAATCGCATGGGAAGAGGGAGATTAAAGAGAAACCACTTCATATCAAAAACAAAAGAACTTGCAAGATCAGACCAAATCATAAACCAGGCAATTGTTAGAGATCTGAAACAAACCTCGCAGATTCCACCAAGGAAAAAAGCCAAGTCCTATGAGATGGTAGAAACCATAGAGGGAATAGGGAAAAAGGGAACTCAGACAGATTTAGAAAGAACATTTATTACAGAAGAATATCTTAGGAGAGTATACCCACCAGAAACATAGATACACGTATATATAGATGGTTCATCTAACAAAGTCACAGGAGAGTATACCCACCAAGAACATGGATGCACGTATATACTGATGGCTCATCTTACAAAGTCACACGAGAGTTTACCCACCAGAAACATGGATATACGTATATACTGATGGCTCATCTAACAAAGCTCATCTAATTGGGGAGGGGGAGGGGTGAGCGCCGTTGTCTTGATTGTTATGAAGAGGATTCTTGAATATTTAAATTCGTGTTCAGGATTGACAGTTGACGGTGCCTTGGTCGACATTTTAGCAGTGACATATCCTAGTCCTCGGCACAATGTGACATATAGTCTTAGAATATTATCTTTTATAAAAACCAATGTCTCTCGAATGACGTTCACACTAGATATGTTCAATTGAATGTAAGTAATATTATTAAACAATACTGGTAAACGGTTTAATGTCTGCGTAATCTTAGCTTTATTTTAAGAAAAATGGTTAATATTAAGATAAAAACCATACATCTGAAATTTATAATAAATTTGATGTATCCTGGACAGTTTGTACAATTTTGCATACGTATTCTAATTGAGTGTTGCATGCGGAGCTATGGTCAACAATTAAGCATTATAAGTTCAACAGTGATATTGTGAGGGTAATTGCAAACCTTTATGAGCAGGCGACAAGCGCAGTCTCTGTAGAGGGAACGCTAGGCGATTGATTCCACACAACGGTGGGTGTGAGACAGGGATGTATACTCTCCCCAACACTCTTCTATATAATCTTGGAGAGAATAATGGAGACCACCTTAAAAGAACATGTTGGCACGGTTAAAATATGTGACATGCTTATCACAAACTTCCGATTTGCAGATGATATTGATGTATTGGCAGGCACAGAGAGGGAACTCCAGTTGATTGGTAGATTGGATAGAGCGGCCCTGAGTTTTGGTATGGAAATAAATGCAGATAAAACAAAGATCATGACCAATAACATAGCAGGGTTTAAATCTGTATTAGAGGCAAATGGTCAGGAACTTGAGGTGGTACAACGTTTCAAATATCTGGGATCATTGATCAGTGAAGAGGGTTCGAAGCCAGAGGTAATTGCAAGAATAGCACAAACAACAGCGGCGCTGACTCGGCTGAAACCTATATAGCAAGACAAGCGGCTCGCCCTCGGCATAAAAGTTAGACTAATGCGCTCTTTGGTGCTATCAATATTTATGTATGTTGCGAGATCTGGACCATTACAGCAGATATCCAAGGCAGAATATATGCAATGGAAATGAGGTGCTATAGAAAACTCCTAAATGTTACATATAAAGATCCTGCCACGACCGCAGAATTACGACAGAGAGTTGAAAACGCTAATGGCCCTTTCGAAGATCTGTTCACAACAATCAAAAGACGAAAGATGGCCTGGTGCGGGCACGTCGCGAGGTCCAACGGAATTACCAACTTGATACTCTTTGGTTCAGTACCGGGACAGAGAGGGCGAGGACGTCCAAGGAAGAGATGAGTGGACAACATCACTGAGTGGTTAGCCCTTCGTCCCGGTGAGATACGACAGACGGCGGCAGACAGAAACAAATTGCGTCGGATTTTGTTAGTGTCATCAAGTGTGCCCTAACCACCTGATGATTTACGGGATGAACTGAACTGATACTAATTACAACCTCATATAACGACTCGAGCCACTCAAAACGATCTTGACTCTTTGTGCACCAACAATAGCTATGTTTTTATGTGTGCTGGGGTATTCGGAATAGTTACAACAAGATCAATCAATTTGTACACTTCTTTCAGACCAGATTCAAAATCATAGTCAGTCATTAACTTAGCAATTTCAAAAATAGCCGACCCTTGGAGTTTAGGTTTTACATAAATTAGTTGACTTTTAAGACGGATGTAATGAAACGTGGTTCTTTTCTTTAGCCAATGTTAGTGTATTTAAGAGTTCATCGGATACGGTTTTCCTGTAGCTGTCGAAATTCTGGTGTGCTGGAAGATGGGAAAATGCTCGACTAGAAGATAATATGTATCTTGCTTTTATTTGTACTACTAAATTGATATACTAGATTGATATACTAGATTGATATACTAGATTGATATACTAGATTGATATACTAGATTGATATACTAGATTGCTAAGATATGCAGATGTCACAGTCATGCTGTCAAACTGCGTCAAGGGCCTGGAACGCCTGCCCATCTCCGCCCAGAAGCACAGTGAAGCTCAGAACCTTTTCCTGAACATTAAGAAAACTAAGAAAATGTCCACTGACAAAACAGGACTGCAACCCCAGATTACTATTAATAAAGAATAAATCAAAAATGTCACACATGTTGAATACCTTGGCTCTACGTTATCCAACGAAGGAAACTGCTTAAGAGAAATTAGAAGACGTTTGACCAAGGCGATGCAGAAGCTAAACAACAAGCACACTTTATGGCATAAAACTAACAAATAACTAAAACTGGAGATACTGAGACCATGCATATTCCCTGTAGCAATGTACGGGTGCGAGACATGGACTATGACACAAGTAGCAATGTACGGGTGCGAGACATGGACTATGACACAAGTAGCAATGTACGGGTGCGAGACATGGACTATGACACAAGTAGCAATGTACTGCTGCGAGACATGGACTATGACACAAGTAGCAATGTACGGGTGCGAGACATGGACTATGACACAAGTAGCAATGTACGGGTGCGAGACATGAATTATGACACAAGTAGCAATGTACTGCTGCGAGACATGGACTATGACACAAGTAGCAATGTACGGGTGCGAGACATGAATTACGACACAAGTAGCAATGTACGGGTGTGAGACATGGACTATGACACAAGTAGCAATGTACGGGTGTGAGACATGGACTATGACACAAGTAGCAATGTACGGGTGTGAGACATGGACTATGACACAAGTAGCAATGTACGGGTGTGAGACATGGACTATGACACAAGTAGCAATGTACTGCTGCGAGACATGGACTATGACACAAGTAGCAATGTACGGGTGTGAGACATGGACTATGACACAAGTAGCAATGTACGGGTGTGAGACATGGACTATGACACAAGTAGCAATGTACGGGTGTGAGACATGGACTATGACACAAGTAGCAATGTACAGGTGTGAGACATGGACTATGACACAAGTAGCAATGTACGGGTGTGAGACATGGACTATGACACAAGTAGCAATGTACGGGTGCGAGACACGGACTATGACACAAGTAGCAATGTACGGGTGTGAGACATGGACTATGACACAAGTAGCAATGTACGGGTGCGAGACATGGACTATGACACAAGTAGCAATGTACGGGTGCGAGACATGGACTATGACACAAGTAGCAATGTACGGGTGCGAGACATGGACTATGACACAAGTAGCAATGTACGGGTGTGAGACATGGACTATGACACAAGTAGCAATGTACGGGTGCGAGACATGGACTATGACACAAGTAGCAATGTACGGGTGTGAGACATGGACTATGACACAAGTAGCAATGTACGGGTGTGAGACATGGACTATGACACAAGTAGCAATGTACGGGTGCGAGACACGGACTATGACACAAGTAGCAATGTACGGGTGTGAGACATGGACTATGACACAAGTAGCAATGTACGGGTGCGAGACATGGACTATGACACAAGTAGCAATGTACGGGTGTGAGACATGGACTATGACACAAGTAGCAATGTACGGGTGTGAGACATGGACTATGACACAAGTAGCAATGTACGGGTGTGAGACATGGACTATGACACAAGAAGCAATGTACTGCTGCGAGACATGGACTATGACACAAGTAGCAATGTACGGGTGTGAGACATGGACTATGACACAAGTAGCAATGTACGGGTGTGAGACATGGACTATGACACAAGTAGCAATGTACGGGTGTGAGACATGGACTATGACACAAGTAGCAATGTACGGGTGTGAGACATGGACTATGACACAAGTAGCAATGTACGGGCCTGAGACATGGACTATGACACAAGTAGCAATGTACGTGCGTGAGACATGGACTATGACACAAGTAGCAATGTACGGGTGCGAGACATGGACTATGACACAAGTAGCAATGTACGGGTGCGAGACATGGACTATGACACAAGTAGCAATGTACGGGTGTGAGACATGGACTATGACACAAGTAGCAATGTACGGGTGTGAGACATGGACTATGACACAAGTAGCAATGTACGGGTGTGAGACATGGACTATGACACAAGTAGCAATGTACGTGCGTGAGACATGGACTATGACACAAGTAGCAATGTACGGGCCTGAGACATGGACTATGACACAAGTAGCAATGTACGTGCGTGAGACATGGACTATGACACAAGTAGCAATGTACGGGTGCGAGACATGGACTATGACACAAGTAGCAATGTACGGGTGCGAGACATGGACTATGACACAAGTAGCAATGTACGGGTGTGAGACATGGACTATGACACAAGTAGCAATGTACGGGTGCGAGACATGGACTATGACACAAGTAGCAATGTACGGGTGTGAGACATGGACTATGACACAAGTAGCAATGTACGGGTGTGAGACATGGACTATGACACAAGTAGCAATGTACGGGTGCGAGACACGGACTATGACACAAGTAGCAATGTACGGGTGTGAGACATGGACTATGACACAAGTAGCAATGTACGGGTGCGAGACATGGACTATGACACAAGTAGCAATGTACGGGTGTGAGACATGGACTATGACACAAGTAGCAATGTACGGGTGTGAGACATGGACTATGACACAAGTAGCAATGTACGGGTGTGAGACATGGACTATGACACAAGTAGCAATGTACTGCTGCGAGACATGGACTATGACACAAGTAGCAATGTACGGGTGTGAGACATGGACTATGACACAAGTAGCAATGTACGGGTGTGAGACATGGACTATGACACAAGTAGCAATGTACGGGTGTGAGACATGGACTATGACACAAGTAGCAATGTACGGGTGTGAGACATGGACTATGACACAAGTAGCAATGTACGGGCCTGAGACATGGACTATGACACAAGTAGCAATGTACGTGCGTGAGACATGGACTATGACACAAGTAGCAATGTACGGGTGCGAGACATGGACTATGACACAAGTAGTAATGTACGGGTGCGAGACATGGACTATGACACAAGTAGCAATGTACGGGTGTGAGACATGGACTATGACACAAGTAGCAATGTACGGGTGCGAGACATGGACTATGACACAAGTAGCAATGTACGGGTGCGAGACATGGACTTTGACACAAGTAGCAATGTACGGGTGTGAGACATGGACTATGACACAAGTAGCAATTTACGGGTGTGAGACATGGACTATGACACAAGTAGCAATGTACGGGTGCGAGACACGGACTATGACACAAGTAGCAATGTACGGGTGTGAGACATGGACTATGACACAAGTAGCAATGTACGGGTGCGAGACATGGACTATGACACAAGTAGCAATGTACGGGTGCGAGACATGGACTATGACACAAGTAGCAATGTACGGGTGCGAGACATGGACTATGACACAAGTAGCAATGTACGGGTGTGAGACATGGACTATGACACAAGTAGCAATGTACGGGTGCGAGACATGGACTATGACACAAGTAGCAATGTACGGGTGTGAGACATGGACTATGACACAAGTAGCAATGTACGGGTGTGAGACATGGACTATGACACAAGTAGCAATGTACGGGTGCGAGACACGGACTATGACACAAGTAGCAATGTACGGGTGTGAGACATGGACTATGACACAAGTAGCAATGTACGGGTGCGAGACATGGACTATGACACAAGTAGCAATGTACGGGTGTGAGACATGGACTATGACACAAGTAGCAATGTACGGGTGTGAGACATGGACTATGACACAAGTAGCAATGTACGGGTGTGAGACATGGACTATGACACAAGTAGCAATGTACTGCTGCGAGACATGGACTATGACACAAGTAGCAATGTACGGGTGTGAGACATGGACTATGACACAAGTAGCAATGTACGGGTGTGAGACATGGACTATGACACAAGTAGCAATGTACGGGTGTGAGACATGGACTATGACACAAGTAGCAATGTACGGGTGTGAGACATGGACTATGACACAAGTAGCAATGTACGGGTGTGAGACATGGACTATGACACAAGTAGCAATGTACGGGTGTGAGACATGGACTATGACACAAGTAGCAATGTACTGCTGCGAGACATGGACTATGACACAAGTAGCAATGTACGGGTGTGAGACATGGACTATGACACAAGTAGCAATGTACGGGTGTGAGACACGGACTATGACACAAGTAGCAATGTACTGCTGCGAGACATGGACTATGACACAAGTAGCAATGTACGGGTGTGAGACATGGACTATGACACAAGTAGCAATGTACGGGTGTGAGACATGGACTATGACACAAGTAGCAATGTACGGGTGTGAGACATGGACTATGACACAAGTAGCAATGTACGGGTGTGAGACATGGACTATGACACAAGTAGCAATGTACGGGTGTGAGACATGGACTATGACACAAGTAGCAATGTACGGGCCTGAGACATGGACTATGACACAAGTAGCAATGTACGTGCGTGAGACATGGACTATGACACAAGTAGCAATGTACGGGTGCGAGACATGGACTATGACACAAGTAGCAATGTACGGGTGCGAGACATGGACTATGACACAAGTAGCAATGTACGGGTGTGAGACATGGACTATGACACAAGTAGCAATGTACGGGTGTGAGACATGGACTATGACACAAGTAGCAATGTACGGGTGTGAGACATGGACTATGATACAAGTAGCAATGTACGGGTGTGAGACATGGACTATGACACAAGTAGCAATGTACGGGCCTGAGACATGGACTATGACACAAGTAGCAATGTACGTGCGTGAGACATGGACTATGACACAAGTAGCAATGTACGGGTGCGAGACATGGACTATGACACAAGTAGCAATGTACGGGTGCGAGACATGGACTATGACACAAGTAGCAATGTACGGGTGTGAGACATGGACTATGACACAAGTAGCAATGTACGGGTGCGAGACATGGACTATGACACAAGTAGCAATGTACGGGTGTGAGACATGGACTATGACACAAGTAGCAATGTACGGGTGTGAGACATGGACTATGACACAAGTAGCAATGTACGGGTGCGAGACACGGACTATGACACAAGTAGCAATGTACGGGTGTGAGACATGGACTATGACACAAGTAGCAATGTACGGGTGCGAGACATGGACTATGACACAAGTAGCAATGTACGGGTGTGAGACATGGACTATGACACAAGTAGCAATGTACGGGTGTGAGACATGGACTATGACACAAGTAGCAATGTACGGGTGTGAGACATGGACTATGACACAAGTAGCAATGTACTGCTGCGAGACATGGACTATGACACAAGTAGCAATGTACGGGTGTGAGACATGGACTATGACACAAGTAACAATGTACGGGTGTGAGACATGGACTATGACACAAGTAGCAATGTACGGGTGTGAGACATGGACTATGACACAAGTAGCAATGTACGGGTGTGAGACATGGACTATGACACAAGTAGCAATGTACGGGCCTGAGACATGGACTATGACACAAGTAGCAATGTACGTGCGTGAGACATGGACTATGACACAAGTAGCAATGTACGGGTGCGAGACATGGACTATGACACAAGTAGCAATGTACGGGTGCGAGACATGGACTATGACACAAGTAGCAATGTACGGGTGTGAGACATGGACTATGACACAAGTAGCAATGTACGGGTGCGAGACATGGACTATGACACAAGTAGCAATGTACGGGTGTGAGACATGGACTATGACACAAGTAGCAATGTACGGGTGTGAGACATGGACTATGACACAAGTAGCAATGTACGGGTGCTAGACACGGACTATGACACAAGTAGCAATGTACGGGTGTGAGACATGGACTATGACACAAGTAGCAATGTACGGGTGCGAGACATGGACTATGACACAAGTAGCAATGTACGGGTGTGAGACATGGACTATGACACAAGTAGCAATGTACGGGTGTGAGACATGGACTATGACACAAGTAGCAATGTACGGGTGCGAGACACGGACTATGACACAAGTAGCAATGTACGGGTGTGAGACATGGACTATGACACAAGTAGCAATGTACGGGTGTGAGACATGGACTATGACACAAGTAGCAATGTACGGGTGTGAGACATGGACTATGACACAAGTAGCAATGTACGGGTGTGAGACATGGACTATGACACAAGTAGCAATGTACGGGTGTGAGACATGGACTATGACACAAGTAGCAATGTACGGGTGTGAGACATGGACTATGACACAAGTAGCAATGAACGGGTATGAGACATGGACTATGACACAAGTAGCAATGTACTGCTGCGAGACATGGACTATGACACAAGTAGCAATGTACCTCTGCGAGACATGGACTATGACACAAGTAGCAATGGACGGGTGTGAGACATGGACTATGACACAAGTAGCAATGTACTGCTGCGAGACATGGACTATGACACAAGTAGCAATGTACGGGTGTGAGACATGGACTATGACACAAGTAGCAATGTACGGGTGTGAGACATGGACTATGACACAAGTAGCAATGTACAGGTGTGAGACATGGACTATGACACAAGTAGCAATGGAAGAAAATTGGAGCGTTCAAAACAAAAAGTTGCAGAAAAATCCTTATAATTCCTTGAATTTAAAAAAAGTTACAAAAAAGCCACCCTAGGAGACCTGAATTTTGAAAGAAAACTGGCTCATAAATAATGTTATGTTTGAGAACTTGAATTTTTCCCGCCATGTCAAACGTCATTACGGACTGTTAAGAACGATCATTGAGGGCATAGTATATGAAAGGCTGCATAGGAGTCAACTAAGGCGAAGGTGGATACAAGATATCAAGGATACTCTAAACATGAACATGGAGCAGGTGCGAAGATTGACTGCAGACCGAGATTCATATCGGCTGGGTGTGATGAGATCGACGTTCTACAGGCGGGAAGATTGACTGGAGACCGAGATACATATCGGCTGGCTGTGATGAGATCGACGTTCTACAGGCGGGAAGATTGACTGGAGACCGAGATTCATATCGGCTGGCTGTGATGAGATCGACGTTCTACAGGCGGGAAGATTGACTGCAGACCGAGATTCATATCGGCTGGGTGTGATTAGATCGACGTTCTACAGTCGGGAAGATTGACTGGAGACCGAGATTCATATCGGCTGGCTGTGATGAAAGCGACGTTCTACAGGCGGGAAGATTGACTGGAGACCGAGATTCATATCGGCTGGCTGTGATGAAAGCGACGTTCTACAGGCGGGAAGATTGACTGGAGACCGAGATTCATATCGGCTGGCTGGGATGAAAGCGACGTTCTACAGGCGGGAAGATTGACTGGAGACCGAGATTCATATCGGCTGGCTGTGATGAAAGCGATGTTCTACAGGCGGGAAGATTGACTGGAGACCGAGATTCATATCGGCTGGCTGTGATGAAAGCGATGTTCTACAGGCGGGAAGATTGACTGGAGACCGAGATTCATATCGGCTGGCTGTGATGAAAGCGACGTTCTACAGGCGGGAAGATTGACTGGAGACCGAGATTCATATCGGCTGGCTGTGATGAAAGCGACGTTCTACAGGCGGGAAGATTGACTGGAGACCGAGATTCATATCGGGTGGCTGTGATGAAAGCGACGTTCTACAGGCGGGAAGATTGACTGGAGACCGAGATTCATATCGGCTGGCTGTGATGAAAGCGACGTTCTACAGGCGGGAAGATTGACTGTAGACCGAGATTCATATCGGCTGGCTGTGATGAAAGCGACGTTCTACAGGCGGGAAGATTGACTGTAGACCGAGATTCATATCGGCTGGCTGTGATGAAAGCGACAAAGGACATGCTACATAATAAAGATGACAATTAGATTGTGAATAGTTTTAAAAAAACACAACTTTCGGCAAAACTAGCTCCCGCTCTCAATTCGGGCTCTTTTAGTCGTGTGTTATGCATCCCCGTTGTTCTGAGTGATGTTAAGTTCCAGCCTGTTTCGTATGCATCCTGTCTGTCACTTTGCGTTTGTAGAAGAGCATCATTTACTGCCTGATTCTTTTAGACTTAATTATAGTCGACCTGTACTTCTACTAGGGTTGATGTGCAGATGCCAGCTCATTTGTACCAGGTGGTATCTCATTTGTACCAGGTGCCAGCTTATTTGTACCAGGTGGTAGCTCATTTGTACCAGGTGCCAGCTCATTTGTACCAGGTACCAGCTCATTTGTACCAGGTGCCAGTTCATTCGTGCCAGGTGCTAGCCCATGAGCAGGTGGCAGCTCATTTGCACCAGGTGCCAGCTCAATTGAACCAAGTTCCAGCTCATTTGTACCAGGTGCCAGCCCATTTGTGCCAGGTGCCAGCTCATTTGTACTAGGTGCCAGCCTATGTGCAGGTCCCAGCTTTGGCGGGAGCTAGATGTAGCCGGGAGAAAAATTTGCTGCTTAGCGGGGTAGGCTCGAGCAGCTTATTACTCCGCTGGGTTGGCACAAGTGTCACGGAATTGGTTAACCGATGTACGAGTCCATCTTAATAGACTCAAACGCTAGAGCAAAGTAGACCAGCAGCCTGTTAAGTCTCTGTAAAGCCTGGTATGTGCCATCTATGCTGATCTAAACAAACCACCTAACCATGGCCGGTGTTATGTCATGTGGTACAGTTAGTTGCCTCTTACGACGTGCTCTTTATGTGGCAGTGCTGCTATTCTTGTCCTTGGTGTACACAAAGACCCCGGTGGGCCACTCGGGAACTTTCTGATTGTAGTAAACAATATCAACTTTCGTAGACTGTAGAAGATTCTATAATACGTTATTCAAAATCAAAGTTGGTAGTTCCCCTTGGGCGTCGATGCAGACCTAGCGCGCACAACTAACAATCCCTTGTTTTTTATTTTTTTTATTTTATGTGTTTGCCTCACTAGTTTCTACTGGTGGAGGCGCGCCTATTCCGCCCCAGACCGCAGTCAATTTGGGCGATATTAAGACGCATAAACCAGTGCTTGGATGCGTGTGTGTATCTGTTTGTACCTAACCTGGTGTTTCCGTGATGTTCCTCCCGTTGTTCCTCGCTTTTAATTATCCTTTCGTTATGTGTTTGCCTCACTAGTTTCTACAGGTGAAGGCGCGCTTATTCCGCCCCAGACCGCAGTCAATTTGGGCCATATTAAGACGCATAAACCAGTGCTTGGATGCGTGTGTGTATCTGTTTGTACCTAGCCTGATATTTCCGTGATGTTCCTCCCGTTGTTCTTCGCTTTTGATGTTCCTAGTTGTCCGCCGTAGGTATTTGCATAATTGTTTTCCTGGGACCATTTTGGGATTGAGTATATTTAATTTCTTTCATACTTGATTCGGATCTCTTTTTTTATTTCCTGATTTAAATATATTTATTCCCCCCCCCCCCCCCTTTTTTTTTAAATTTAAAAAAAAATTAAATATAAAACCCCATCATACATTTTATACACAATTGTGAAGATAGCAGTGTAGTGAGGTGTACAACGAGAATGAATGAGATGGAATGATTGGGAAATATGACAAACAATATACTTGATACATAAGGATTAAGAGTACAATATAAATTTATTGAAAAGGGTCTTCCTTATGTTGTGAGGCCCACTACTAACAATCCCCACTTCGTTTTAGCGGTTATACACTCCTGTGTGTGCTGATGGGTCGTTGGGAGGTAGGGATAGCCTTATTCATATGATCGCACTGTGTTTTCCAACTGATGGGTCATATTGACCTCTTTTATGCACGTCGTGTGTGTTGACCTTTAAACATGTAAATGGCGGTCGAAAAACTGGCCCTGGCACCTGTTCTCAAACCTTGGGTCGCGCGCGACTCCATATTGTTCCTACCTTTACGTCTTTATACTGGTTTAGAAGACTATACATATTATGTATACAACCAGTTTCTTGGAGAACGGTTAAACCGATGTACGAGTCCATCTTTATAGACTCAAACACTAGAGCTAAATAGACTGACAGCCATCTATAGATGCTCTTAACAAACCACCTGGAGAAAGGTACAAATAACTTGGGTAGATTTTTAACTTGAATTTTGTCCAGGCAGCGGTCGTTAAGCTTACTCTTTTGTACTGGGTCATAGACTGAAATAGTTAACTTTAAGAAAAACATTTTTAAAAACAATTTTCATTTTTGATCGTTGTCTTACAGTTCGAATAATATCATAAAAATATCGAATAAAACCCATAAAAGTATGATTAGTTTTATATGTTATGTTCTCAGTTGATACACTGAAGAGACCCATAGTCCCATACATGAACGTGGGTGAGCGTTTACATCAACATTTTTTTTTAGAAAAAAAAAAATCATGTCATCAAGTCCTGCACAGAGATTTCTTTACGCAAACGAATTCTGGGAATGTGTCTGCCACCAATCAGATTATTCGATTACGTAATCCATGGGGAGGAAGACTAACGTCTGGTCAGGCAAAATATACTGATCAGACATGTTAGTCAGGGTCAGGCAAAATATACTGATCAGACATGTTAGTCAGGATCAGGCAAAATATACTGATCAGACATGTTTGTCAGGGACCGGCAAAATATTCTGATCAGACATGTTAGTCAGGGTCAGGCAAAATATACTGATCAGACATGTTAGTCAGGATCAGGCAAAATATACTGATCAGACATGTTAGTCAGTGTCAGGTAAAATATACTGGCCAAGACCCTCACCTCGGCTTCCTAGTAGCCCTCCCTGGAAACGGGCTATTTTCATGGCAGCCTGGATAACAAGGTGAGGGATCGACGAGATCCCAGTAGTAGTGAGTGACACGCAGATGAAGCCAACCACCATAGCACAACCGCCGGGAGGACCCCGGTTCACCTTCATCAGCACGCTCGGAATTTGAGGAAAACTACTGCAAACCATCACTTAACGTCCTTTTCAGGGCGCACAAAAGAGTAACCTACTCATTGTGAGCATTCACAAACAACAACGTAATTCATAAATATGTCGTAAGTTAACATTATATTTAATTATATTATACAGAACTGCTAGCGTCAGGGCCAGCAAACCGGAGCTCCCAAGACCATTCTGCAACTACAAGCGACGATCCTAGATACCAGGCTGCAACAGAGCAGACTGGCTTAGGAAATTGGATCGAAGAGGGAAGGCTAACACGGCACTAAAAATGCCTGCTGAAATCGGATGTGTTGGACCGAAAGATGCAAATAGCGCAGTCAATCTGTAAACTACGACACAACACATTCCATTCTCCGGACAACATCCTACTCATTGTGAGCATTCACAAACAACAACGTAATTCATAAATATGTCGTAAGTTAACATTATATTTAATTATATTATACAGAACTGCTAGCGTCAGGGCCAGCAAACCGGAGCTCCCAAGACCATTCTGCAACTACAAGCGACGATCCTAGATACCAGGCTGCAACAGAGCAGACTGGCTTAGGAAATTGGATCGAAGAGGGAAGGCTAACACGGCACTAAAAATGCCTGCTGAAATCGGATGTGTTGGACCGAAAGATGCAAATAGCGCAGTCAATCTGTAAACTACGACACAACACATTCCATTCTCCGGACAACATCCTGCTACTTGCAAAGCTCTTTTCAGGGCTTGGTAGCGGGATATTGAGAAGGAACAAAGAAAAAGACATGTTATACAGAAAAATATATTTTCTGTATGTTTTCTTTTACCCAATTACAATTCTGTTATATATGTATCAGGGTCGAACACTTTGCGTCTAAAAAAAGGGGCCACGACTCGAAAAAGGTTGCGAACCTGTGGTCTGGCCGGTTGGCTGGTCGTTGATAGCCTTGACCTAATAAGCCGTTCGTCCGTGAAGCCTATAGGTCAGATTGACCTACGCGTTTCAACGATTTTGGCTCCAATGATTGCGAGCCTACATGCCGTCGGAACAGGCATTTAGAGCTCCACCAACAACTAACGAACTGGACAATAGTCAACTAAGTGTATTCTAATTGACATATTCTAACTGTAATGTGGTCATCTAATGGTATACTGTAAATTTTTCAACCGTTTTATCGTAGATGAACCTGTCAGATCTCAGGTAAAGTCTCCATACAATAACATAACAGCTGTGGTAGCAACAAATTGCGGTAGGTTATCGTTAGCAGCCGGATTTAGCTGTATTATCCCGAATAATTCATTCAGTCCCGGGACTGGTTCGCAGTCTAAGGATTCCGTCCTTTCATTTCTACTTGTCATCTGTGGTCGTACTCCGCGTAAGTCTTTTTCGCCACCTTCCTGTATGTTTTTATTTAGTCACAATTGCATTTACTGGTCTGTCACTTCCCCTCTTTCATGTGATCTTGTCTTCCAAGACTTTCTTCACTTGACTCTCATGATGGGGGTCTCAGTGGTCTCGAGGTAAGGTGTTGACATCTGGATTTTATCACGTGGATCGGATCATCCGGTAAATATTTCCTCTGATCTCTGAGTAGTGAGATCAGACACCCGTGTGCAGTGATGCGCGCGTTAAAAATACCTTAGCAGTTGGGAATCAAAAAGAGTAGGTCTAACGGCCGCTGCTTGGGCAAAATTCAAGTTTTTAAAAAATGTACTCAAATTATTCTTGGGATTCCCGCCCCACAGAGAATATAACACAAAATGAGGACTAGGTGACTATAACATCAGGTCTTGGTTATGTGGTTAGCAGAGCGGCTTAGATGGTGCCTGACAGGCTGCGGGCCTACCTTGCTCTAATTTACGCTTCTACCTCCACCAGTCTCAAAAATAGGCGATCGTATATTCCAGGGGCTAACAGATGCTGGGATTGACCTGGCAAGCCACCAGTGGATTTTCACCTGCCCCCCAAAAAAAATGAAACAAAGGAGGTCGCACCTCCCCACGACGTGTAACGACAGAAGTTGACTGAAGATAGATAGATAGACCCTCATGATGGCCAGGCCAATCGTTGTGTTAGTTAGTTAGTTAGTGTTCTTTCCACTAACGATGTTAAGTCAGTGCTGGAATATGATTTTTATAATTATTAGATCATGATCAATACAAAGATTAATAAGTTTCTCTCCACTGCTGTTCTGTTCTAAACAGGTGTCCCCGTTGTGTTTATATCTTCTGTAAAAGCAAGGGCAGTCCCTGACACTGCCGTCGGGGATGAATGTCAGAGTCTTCATTACACTAAGCCACAGCTTTGTGAAGTGGGGTGCCAGTTCCCTTCCTCGCTGTCTTGTTTTTCCTTCCCTATCCGTCAGTCAGGTACCCATTTACAGCTGATTAGCGCAGTGCTAGAGCACTCGGTTTTCATGGCAAAGGTACGGGGTTCAACCTCAGCTACCGGCCGCTCCAGTCAAACCAGCTGTATCATCTGTAGCAGATTTATTTCTCCCTCCACATCTGCTACCATCCTTTCGTTAGCTTCTCTCTGTCTATTCTCACTTTCAGGGATAGGAAGGTGTGTATCAGATGGGGCCGAAAGCAGAGGTTGTTGTTTGTTGTTGCTGTCCTCACATCCCGAGCATACTGATGATTTTTTCTCTCTCTCACGTTATCTTTCTTTCTCACACTTTCTCTCTTTCTCTATCTGTATTTCTCTTTCTCACTCACTCATTCACCGATCAGTATGTTTTGCCTGACCAGACGTTAATCTCTTCTGCAATGCTTTCAGTTTGAATTGGTCTTGTTGTCTTTCTCTCTCTCTCTTTCTTTCTCTCACTCTTTTATCTCTCAATCTTTCTCTTTCGCTGTCTCAATCTTTGTCTCTTTTTTTCTCTGTCTATCTTTTTCTCTCTATCTTTTTCTCTCTGTCTATCTTTCTCTCACTCTTTCTCCGGGTCTTTCTCTTTCTCAATCATTCACTCACTCACTCTTTCACTCATTCGCTCGCTCACTCATCGCTCGCTCGGTCACTCATTCACTCATTCACTCACTCACTCATTCACTCACTCACTCACTCACTCACTCTCTCACTCACACACAGTCTTCCATGTATCTCTTGGCAATCAATTTACAATAATAAAGACCTTCTCTCTTTTCCCAGATCTACACAATGAGTGTTCCAATTCTAATCGTATCAGCACTCGTGTTTATCACGGCGATAACACACACCCATGCCAAAACGGTTGTATTATTTCCCCCTCCTATGACCAGTTATATCGTCTACCACACAAGCATAGCCGGAGAACTGGCTAGCCTTGGACACGACGTTTGGCTATGTCTGCCCCATTTCATGCTGGAGCGAAACATAGTCAAAGACAAGACGGTCAAAGTCCTGGTCTACGGTGAACAGCTAGGTAATATGGAGGCCCAGGTTTACGAAGAGACGAAAATGGTTGACAAGTTCTGGGAAGGAGAATCTTCTCAAGAAATACGGTCGTTGTATGCCGTTGGTGTCTCATTCGGCAAAATATCACACGAAATTCTTTCAGATACGTCGTTCGTAGACCGGGTGAGAAACTTGAAGCCAGATTTATTTATTATAGAGTCAATACCTTACAATATGAACATGATAATACTTCCTTACATGCTGGACATCCCCTACGCCCTTGTTGGGACAATTCATGACGTGATATCGGCCAAAGTTCCTTTCAGCCCCGCAACAACGCCTTTCCCATTGAATGCGATCAGTGATAGAATGACTTTCTTGGAGAGGTTATATACTTTCCTTCTTTACGTTACCCGCATCAATTTTGACTTGTTTTACGAAAGTAATTATGTTTCCAAATTTGCTCCACATAAGCCATATAAGTCTATCAATGATCTGGCTGCCAATGCTGAAATCTTTATTGCTGAAGTCGACCATATCCTCGATTACCCTCGGACAACATTACCCAACACGAAACTGATCGGGGGATCTTCTGCATCTCCTGCCAAACCGTTGACTGGAGAGTTCAAGAAGTTTGTTGACGAATCAAACGGTATCATCGTCTTTACCTTTGGTGGCTCCGTGATAAATATACCTCCATACATCACTTCCAAATTGATTGCAGCTTTCAAACAACTTGACCTTGGAGTTGTGTGGAAAGTGAATATTACTTCCCCTGACCCCAAACGTATCCTGGCGTCCAAGTGGATACCACAGAATGACCTCTTGGGACACGAGAAGACCAAACTCTTTATTTCCCACTGTGGAAAAAATGGACAATACGAGGCTCTCTATCACGGAGTGCCAATTCTCTGTCTTCCCATATACGGAGACCAGGGCTACAATACTGAAAGAATTAAGGTTAAACAACTTGGCCTCGGTGCTGACATGAGAGTAGCCAGCGCAGATGAGCTCGCCTCCATGATGAAACAAATAGTTTATGATGGTAAATACGCAGAAAACATGAAGAAAGCGTCCAGCCTTTACCGTGAGTTGTACAAAGTGCCAAAGAAAGAAGCTGCCTTTTGGTTTGATCACGTGATGAAATATGGCGGAGAATATATGAGGTCACCAGGTCAACAAATGCCCTGGTACCAGCTCTGTGCTTTAGATGTTATCGCTTTTCTTTTCGCTGTCATTATCGCCATAATTCTGTTCGTATTTTTCCTCATAAAATCTTGCTGTAAGCTGTACAGAGGTACCGAAACCAAAACCAAATCCAAAAAGCAATAATTAGTCTCGCTCCGCAATTGGTCTCCTGGGCGCAACGATGACATATTCCTCATGATAATATTGGGGATGAAATTTAAGATTAATTAGAAAATCATCTTCATATAAAAATTTTAGAATTATGTCCACCTTTACATGTCTTGTGGTATATAGCAAAATGCTGAATTTACGGTTAATCTTAAAAAAAATATTTTTAAAAAGTTATTTGCACACCGCAAGAAATGATGATGTAATCAGTCGGAATTGTCTGGACGAAGTAAATTGCCCTGTATTAGGATTATAGTGAGGAAGACACTGCGCTGGTCATCAACCTCACTCTCTGGTCCCGAACTACATTGGACGAGTGGCAGGGCTACAAGTCGAAACGACTGGTGGTATTTCAAGATACTGGCACTCTAGCCCCACCTCTCTTGAGACCAGGGTTTGCTTGAAAACGTTCGGGATTCGATCGCACACCGTTTCTGTTTATCACTATGAAAAGCGAGTGTCTTACCTCTCGACCACAGCGACCCAGAAGACTGCAGAGACTAGACAACCAGTTTATCATTCCAGTAATATAGATTCGTCCCACCGCGACGATTGGAATGTTCATACCCCGCGAAGTCTCCACAGCACAGTCCCGTTGATGCTGGAGGGGTCTCGGATGTTGTATCTAAGGTTGTCTTTGGCCATCTCTTCCAAAATCAGAGAGCCAGTACTGATCAGTTTCGTTGGTTGCACTGCTTCTGGGGGCATATGTTTGGTTTTTGAATGGCTTGGCTTGGCTTCGTTCATTCTCAATCTCCCACTACAAAACCCTGAATGGGCTTAAGTAGCAGAATGTAGTCCAGAGAACGGAATGCGTTGTGTCGTAGTTTACAGCTTGACTGCGATATTTGCACCTTCCGGTACAACACATCCGAATTCATAAAGCATTTTTTGAGTACCGGGTTAGCATTCCCTCTTCGATCCCTTCTCCTTAGCCAGTCTGCCCTGTTGCAGCCTGTTATCCAGGATCAACGCGTGGAGGTGTAGAAGGGTCTTGGCAGCTATGGTTCGTTGGCCCTGACACTAGCATTCAGCTATAAGTCGCTGACCACTGCAGCTCATGTGCTGCTCAGCATTTTTGAATGATTAACTTTGTTAGGAAATGTTATCTGCCTGACAGGTAACAACATAAAAATGAGACTAGTTTGAAAAATGTCTGAATTATTTCCATGAAAATAATATTCTACTAGAAATTATAAAGTGAAGTGTCATTTATTTATTCAATTATCGGTCATTTAAAAAAATGTCATCCGTTAAGATTTTTGTTTTCTTTGCGTGTATCGACGCCAACTTTTGAGCATAAATGATTGTCTTTGTATTGTAATCAAAGCTGTTAATGTCATCATATCAAAGATACTTCAAGATCATCTTTTCAAAGAACTTTAAAAGGAAAACGATGGAGATTGTTCCACTTCTTCTTTCTTCACGATTCGTCCTGAGAAGAACGTTTGTGCCGCAGTTTAGAGCGGGGCTGCGATATTTGTGCTATTTGGCCCAACACATCGGAACTCTGCACGGCATTTTTGGGACCGGATTTGCTTTTCCTCTTTAATCTCGAATCTCTTAGCCAGGCTGCATGGTTACAGTTTGATTCCAGGACCGCCATTTAGAGGCGGAACATGATCCTTCTCACTAACCCTTGTGCAAGCAGCCATCTATGGGGCGCTGGCTTCTGTCAGCTGATTAACTGCTGTAGCTTCGACCCCAAACAGGGAAATCGATGGCTATCGAAGGGACATTGTCTCGTCGCGTGTTACACTTTGGGACGACCTTCTATTATATTTGAATGATTATCGATTTTGAGAACAGATCATTGATGCGAAGTGTAACATGTTTTACAATTGAGATAGTTTTAAACAGCTGAACTTGAACAAACAGTTACAAGGAAACAAAAAACTGTAATATTATATCTTACAAACATGCCATTACTTCTTTCTGAAACTATTCTGTGCAAACTTTAGACCTCATGAATTAATACGATGGCTATCACTGGCTCCTTGTGGCGTATGATCATGTGACGATGATCTATGTGCGTATGTTGAGTATTTGAATCACGTGTGAAGTGGAATGAAATTGTGGTTGGGAGACCAACTGAAGGAGGATATTCCAGATTGGTTTATGGATCGACGTATGCTAATTGAAGTAGAAGCTGTAGAATCAGACTGCACGAATGTCTGATTGAGTTGTGTCAGACTGCACGAATGTCTGATTGACTTATGTCAGACTGCACGAATGTCTGATTGACTTGTGTCAGACTGCAGGAATGTTTGTTTGACTTGTGGAGTAGTGTAATCAGACTGCACGAATGTCTTGTATGTAGCAGTGTACATATTATGAATATTTCGAATATGTTTTTTGTTATAATTACAGTTTTTATTATAAATAAACAGAGTTGTTGATAAATCGTCTTTGTTTTACAATCAATTGTGACTAGTTTGGGAGGTGGGCGACAGAGCTATATTAAATTCAATGTGGACCATTAGCAAAATAAGGTTGAGAACCACTGATGGTTAACTCTATGTCGGTCAGGAGATGGTCAATAGTACTTAGGAGGAGCTGGCTTCATTATCGCACGACGCCACGTGAAAAACATAATCTTTGTGAAAATCATGACTTCCTGGCGTGCCACGTTAGAATGACCAAGCCTGGGACAGAAGATCTCGCTCCTTTTAATCCAGTGATTCTCTCCACCTAGTGATTATGACGACAACATTGTGGTACTGTCCTATGAGAATCTCGAGCAACTAATTATTGCATTGTCCTGCCTACAAAAAGATCGCCCCGGGCGATCTGAGCCCCAGGATCGACCCTAGACAGACGACATAACTCTTTAAAGGCGCGATCTCCGATGTCCAGAGCAATGACCAGAGGGATCGATTGACTATATTCGCGGAAACTATTAAGCTGTGATGAAGACGTTCATCAAGGCACCGACGGTGACAAAATTTAACATGGCACCGTCCAGATTGAAAAACAAAGGCAGAAATCGACTGTCTTGTGCGACTACCTCCAATTCGTCACCAATATGGAAGTTCTACATCCTTTGAATGTGATTAGTGACCACGGACCACTCTGGACAGGTAAATCGAGACCAGGTGTGAGAATGCATTTGCGGTATCTTATCAACTGTCACCAGCTGTATAGCATATTCCAATGCACACTGTCAAAAGTCTTCTCGTGTTCTACGAGAAAGACAAACAGAGGTCTTCCCTGATTAACAATTTTCTTCCAAAAGAAACTTCAATGTTTTAATAGCATCTCTAGTGCCAGGGCGAAACTGATTTTCTTTCATTAGTCCGTCAATGTGGTTGCTTTTTCTGTTTCTGATCATCTCTAAGAGGATCTTGTAAGCAAGTGAAATCATGAAATTGTGGACTTCTTTGGAAGAAAAATTATCATGGTTGAAGTATGGTTCGATGCCACGTTTCTGTGGGATAAATGGCTTTTACAAGCTGGAAATATGGTTTCTGTGGGATAAATGGCTTTTACAAGCTGGAAATGTGGTTTCTACAGTGGTTCACCTACTGCTCAGTGGGTATGGCTGATAATCTCAGCTTTGGAATTTGGGATCTCGTGAAGCGATATGTAATGATTAACAGTTCTTAATTTTGTTAATAACAAAACAATTTGCTAGCGGGGTTTAATTATGTTTATAACAATAAAATGGGGAGGGGTGTGCGTGTGTGTGGCAGGGGTCGGGGGGGGGGGGGAGTCGGGCTAGAAAGGGTGGCGCATGCCATGTAGACTTGGCAAATATTTGTTGAAAACCTTTGCTCTGCAGGTAATTGAAGGGTTTTGATTGATTGAATGATTTATTGATACTAAAACGCAAAGGTCAAGCCCATATGCATTAAAAAGATAGTATATTAATTGCTCACCGATATACATGGCATCTCTGTCTGACCACCTATCTGATTGGCACCGCCTCTGCCCATATGTATGGTTTGTCCGTTTGTGTCCATATAAATGGTTGGCACCGCCTGTGCCCATATGCATGGCTTCTCCGTGTGTGCCCATATAAATGGTTGACACCGCCTCTGCCAACATACCTAGCTGCCCCGGGGAGGAAGACTAACGTCTGGCCAAGTAAAATATATTGATCACACATGTTAGTCAGGGTCCAGGTAAAATATACTGGCCAGGACCCTCACCTTGACTTCCCCACAGTCCTCCCTGGAAACGGGCTGTTTTCATGGCAGCCTGCTAACAATGTGAGCGATCGACGTGATTCCGTATTAGTGAGCGACGCGCAGATGAAGCCAAGCATAGCACAACCGACTGGAGGACTTCGGTTCATCTTCAACAGCACGCTCGGGATGTGAGGAAAGCTACTACCACCTACCACTTGACGCCATTTTCAGGGCGCATAAAAGAGTAAACTTTCTAATTGTGCGGATTTGAAAACAACAACAACAACAATTTAAAATCATTGCTCTGCCTGCCAGAGACCAGTGAATAGTTGAGTGATAGATCACTAGCTTTTCCGACACGATACGGTGTTCCAAGCCTTGCAACTGGCATGTCCAGTCTACCCGGCTGTAAATTGTAACCTTACTCGCGGTTAAGGAAAGCAAATGCAGCGATGAAAACAAGTGGCCACCCTACCTCCCACAAGCTATGGCTTAGCATTCTGACATTTCTTACACTCCATCACCGACCACCGGTTAAGTCTGCTAAAGAACACATGAAATTTTTTTTTTTTTGCTTCAATGTTTGCCTCACTAGTTTCTACTGGCGGAGGCGCGCCATTTTCCACCCCAGACCGTAGTCCATTGGGCGATATCAGGACGCATAAACCAGTGCTTGGTTGAATGTGTGCGTCTGTATGTATCTATGAAGGATTGATGTTGATTGCGCATAAGGACTGTCTACTCTTTTGTGCGTTCTGAAAAGGGCGTTCAATGGTAGGATGCTGTAACTTTCCTCATATTCCGAGTGATGATGATGATGGGTGGGTCTTTCAGAATGTTGTACCATGCTTGGTTTCATCTGCGTGTCGGTCACTACTACAGGGATCAAGTCGAACCCCACCTCGTTATCCATACCGTCATGAGAAACAGCCCGTTTCCAATGGGAACTGCGAGGAAGACGAGGTGGGGGTCTTGGCCAGTACATTTTGCCTGACCCTATCTAACATGTCTAATCAGTTTGTTTTACTTGACCCTGACTAACATGTCTAATCAGTTTGTTTTACTTGACCCTAACTAACATGTCTAATCAGTTTGTTTTACTTGACCCTAACTAACATGTCTAATCAGTTTGTTTTACTTGACCCTGACTAACATGTCTAATCAGTTTGTTTTACTTGACCCTATCTAACATGTCTAATCAGTTTGTTTTACTTGACCCTAACTAACATGTCTAATCAGTTTGTTTTACTTGACCCTAACTAACATGTCTAATCAGTTTGTTTTACTTGACCCTAACTAACATGTCTAATCAGTTTGTTTTACTTGACCCTATCTAACATGTCTAATCAGTTTGTTTTACTTGACCCTGACTAACATGTCTAATCAGTTTGTTTTACTTGACCCTAACTAACATGTCTAATCAGTTTGTTTTACTTGACCCTGACTAACATGTCCGATCAGTATATTCTGCCTGGCCAGACGTTAGTCTCTTCTGTAGTGCATTCACTTCGAATTGGTCTTGTTGTCTTCCTCTCTCACTCCCTCTCTCTCTCTATTTCTATTACTCCCTTTCTCTTTCTCTCGCAATCTTTCTTTCTCTCAAACTCTCTGTCTTTCTTTTTTTCACTTTCTCTCTTTTTCTATCTCGGTCTTTCTCTTTCTCATTCACTCACTCACATCCCGACCCAACACACACAGTCTTCCATGCATCTCTTGGCAATCAATTTACAATAATAATGACTTTCTCTCTTTTCCAAGATCTACACAATGAGTGTTCCAATTCTAATCATATCAGCACTCGTGTTTATCACGGCGATAACACATACCCATGCCAAAACGGTTGTATTATTCCCCCCTCCTATGACCAGTTATATCGTCTGCCACACAAGCATAGCCGGAGAACTGGCTAGCCTTGGACACGACGTCTGGCTATGTCTGCCCCATTTCATGGTGGAGCGAAACATAGTCAAAGACAAGACGGTCAAAGTCCTGGTCTACGGTGAACATCTAGGTAATATGGAGGCCCAGATTTACGGAGAGACGAAAATGGTTGACAAGTTCTGGGATGGTGAATCTTCTAAAGAGATCCGAGCCTTGTATGCCGTTGGTGTCGCGTTCGGCAAAATATCACACGGAATTCTTTCAGATACGTCGTTGGTAGACCGGGTGAGAAACCTGAAGCCAGATTTATTTATTGTAGAGTCAATACCTTACAATATGAACATGATAATACTTCCTTACATGCTGGACATTCCCTACGCCCTTGTTGGGACGATTCACGACGTGATATTGGCCAAAGTTCCTTTCAGCCCCGCAACAACGCCTTTTCCAACGAATGCGATCAGTGACAGAATGACTTTCTTGGAGAGGTTATATACTTTCCTTCTCTACGTTACCCGCATCAATTTTGACTTGTTTTACGAAAGTAATTATGTTTCCAAATTTGCTCCACATAAGCCATATAAGTCTATCAATGATCTGGCTGCCAATGCTGAAATCTTCATTGCTGAAGTCGATCATATCCTGGATTACCCTCGGACAACATTACCAAACACGAAACTGATCGGGGGATCTTCTGCATCTCCTGCCAAACTGTTGACTGGGGAGTTCAAGAAATTTGTGGACGAGTCAAACGGTATCATCGTGTTTACCTTGGGAGGCTCTGTGGTAAATATCCCTCCATACATCACATCCAAACTGATTGCAGCTTTTAAACAACTTGACCTTGGAGTTGTGTGGAAAGTGAATATTACTTCCCCTGACCCCAAACGCATCCTGGCGTCCAAATGGATACCACAGAATGACCTCTTAGGACACGAGAAGACCAAACTCTTTATTTCCCACTGTGGAAAAAATGGACAATACGAGGCTCTCTATCACGGAGTGCCAATTCTCTGCTTTCCCATATACGGAGACCAGGGCTACAACTCTGAACGAATTACAGTTAAACAACTTGGCCTCGGTGCTGATATGAGAGTAGCCAGCGCAGATGAGCTCGCCTCCATGATGAAACAAATAGTTTATGATGGTAAATACGCAGAAAACATGAAGAAAGCGTCCAGCCTTTACCGTGAGTTGTACAAAGTGCCGAAGAAAGAAGCTGCCTTTTGGTTTGATCACGTGATGAAATATGGCGGAGAATATATGAGGTCACCAGGTCAACAAATGCCCTGGTACCAGCTCTGTGCTTTAGATGTTATCGCTTTTCTTTTCTCTGTCATTATCGCCATCATTTTGTTCGTATTTTTTCTTATAAAATCTTGCTGTAAGCTGTACAGAGGTACAGAAACCAAAACCAAATCCAAAAAGCAATAATTAGTCCCTCTTCGCAAATGGTCTCCTGAAAATAATATTGCACTAGAAATTATAAAGTGAAGTGTCATTTATATATTCAATTATCGCTCATTTAAAAAATGTTATCTGTTAAGTTTTTTTCATTTTTTGCGTGTATCGACGCCAACGTTTGATCACAAATGATTGTCTTTGTATTGTAATGGAAGCTGTTAATTTCCTTATATCAAATATACTTTAAGATCATCTTTTCAAACAATTTTGTGAGAAGAACTATGGAGATTGTTCTTCTTCTTCTTCTTCTTCTTCTTTGACGATTCATCCTGACAAGAACGTTTGTGTCGCAGTGCAGAACGAGGCTGCGATATTCGTCCCAACGAATCCGATTTCAGCACGGCAATTTTGGGACCAGATATGCCTTTCCACTTCAATCTCGAATCTCTTAGCCAGGCTGCACGGTTACAGTTTGATTCCAGGACCGCTATTTAGAGGCGGAACATGATCGTTCTCTCTGACCCTTGTGCAAACAGCCACCTATGGGGCGCTGGCTTCTGTCAGCTTATTCACTGCGGTATCTTCGACGCCAAACGGGGAATCGATGGCTATCGAAGGGACATTGTCTCGTCGCGTGTTACACTTTGGGACGACTTTCTATTATGTTTGAATGATTATCGATTTTGAGAACAGATCATTGATGCGAAGTGTAACATATTTTACAATTGAGATAGTTTTAAACAGCTGAACTTGAACAAACAGTTACAAGGAAACAAAAAACTGTAATATTATATCTTACAAACATGCCATTGTGTTTAGACCTCATGAATTAATGCGATGGGCATTACTATTGGTTGCATAATCACGTGATGATGATCTCTTCTAGTATGTTAAATATTTGAATCACGTGTGAAGTGGAATGACATTGTGGTTGAGAGACCAACTGAAGGTGGATATTCCAAATTGGTTGGTGGATCGACATATGCTAATTGAAGTAGACTGTAGAATCAGACTACACGAATGTCTGATTGACTTGTGTCAGGCTGCACGAATGTCTGATTGACTTGTATCAGACTGCATAAATGTCTGATTGACTTGTGTCAGGCTGTACGAATGTCTAATTGACTTGTGTCAGATTGCACGAATGTCTAATTGACTTGTGTCAGACTGCACGAATGTCTGATTGACTTGTGTCAGACTGCACGAATGTCTGATTGACTTGTGGAGTAGTCTAACATATCAAGCTTGATTAAAAATCGCCAAACATAACTTCTGGACCAGATGTGATATCGGGGATATATTCCCACAACTCTATGAGAAAGTACAATTATTTTGGATTGGATTTCTCACGTTTTACCTTGGAATTTATACGATTTTCTCCCATTTCATCAAAAGTTTGCAACCATCTTAGTATTAAGAAGAGAGGTGATCATCAGCGATAACTACAAACACTACGCGCAGGTATTCAAACGCTTAGATGGTATGTCCTATCCGAAAGGATCTTTTTAAATAAAGTGACAATGATTGGCTTACAATATTTTAGCAGCTTGTTTAGTATGTAGCAGTGTACATATTATGAATATTTCACATGTTTCTCGTTATAATTAGTTTTTATTATAAAATAAACATAGTTGTTGACAAATCGTCTTTGTTTTACAATCAATTGTGACTAGTATGGGAGGTGGGCAACATATATATATATATATATTAAATTCAATGTGAACCCTTTGCAAATGAAGGTTGAGAACCACTGATGGTTAACTCTATGTCTGCCAGGAGATGGTCAATACTACTTAGGTGGAACTGGCTTCATTATCAAAAGAAGCCACGTGAAAACTTCATCTTTGTGAAAATCATGACCTCCCGGCGTGCCACGTTAGAATGACCAAGCCTGGGACAGAAGATCTCGCTCCATTTAATCCAATGATTCTCTCCACCTAGTGATTATGACGACAACATTGTGGTACTGTCCTATGAGAATCTTGAGCAACTAATTATTGCATTTTCCTGCCCACAAGCATTCCGTGGCGAAGTGGTTAAGCCATCAATGTCCATAGACCACTTAGGACAGGGAAATCGAGACCAGGTGTAAGAAAGTATCAGCTGTGACTTATCATCTGTCACTACTGCTTTGGCACCGAATTATTAGTTTGGCAACAACACAACAGCTGATAAACAGTATATTTATTCCGACTCTGTGATACCAGTGCCAAACATGGCCTCGGTTTAGAGAAGAATATCGTCGTGTGAAATGTAGTGTTTGAGGAAGATCATCTGTGTTACCAGGAGAGACAGAGTGAGAAGCACTACGTCTTTTGGCACTTCGTCTTATGTGGAGTACATTTCCAGATACAACATACGTTGGTTTGGTCATCTCATAAGTATGCTCCCTCATCAACGTCCACTGATAGCTTACAACGCTGGAAGATCTGGCTACAGGGCAAGGGGGCGGCCACGAGATAGGTGAATAAATGACAGAGTGATTGTGCAAACATAACGAACTGAGGCAAACCCGCTGTCCCGCTATTGGCCCACTATTGTACGGCATGCAGACCACATAGCTAGCCTAACGATACCTGCCGCCCCACAACGTCGTGATTTCTATGTTGTGGATTCGATCTCTAATCGAGATCCAGAGGACACGTCTGTCCATCGCTTGCTGCGTAACATAGAGTTTTACCGCGTCAGTTATACGCAATTTCAACACAAGGACTTTGGATACTATTTTATAAAGGATCGATAGTAAGCAGGACGATAGTTCTCCAGATGTTTTGTGTCGCTCTAGAGTGGCATGTATCCCACCTACAAATTTACCTATGCACGGTTTATTCATAAACTGTGTGTACCAATGTCAATCTTGGTCATTACTAGAAATATATAAGAGCAAGATCCAGAGCTGTGAGATGGGATGTGGGAGAAGTGCAGCCGGAAAGACACTCCGTGGGCGAATCTGCAACACCACGCTGATGCAGATAGTGGGGACAAACTCAAATGGTTTGGTCATTTAGTCAGAATGCATTATGTCCAGCCTGCAACGAGATCATATCATATGCAAGTCTCCGGTCCAGAGCAAGGGGCTGACCTCAACGTCGATGAGTCCAAGGTGTCTCTGACACACTCAAGAAGTTACACACACCTTCCCCTTCTTTGATCAGCTGATGCTATACTTTTAACCGATGAGGCTCACGATCAGCTGATGCTATACTTTTACCCGATGAGTCTCACGATCAACTGATGCTATACTTTTAGCCGATGAGGCTCACGATAAACTGATGCCATGAGTTTAGCCGATGATGCTCACGATCAACTGATCCTATACTTTTAACCGATGAGGCTCACGATCAGCTGACGCTATGCTTTTAGCCGATGATGCTCACGATCAACTGACGCTATACTTTTAGCCAATGATGCTCACGAAGGAGAATGTGTGTTTCAGGTTTTTGCCGACCCCCACAGCTTTTCGAACCTGGTCACTCCCAGGGGCAAGACTGCCTCTCTTTGGTTTATATACGTGGAGCAGTCCTGCAGGGTATTTCTGGTGTTGGCTTGTGTTCTCCGCAGCCGCACGTTGTAGTGTATTGAACAGACTCTAGCTCGGTTGTCGTCAGTACCTTTAGGACATTCTTTTAGTGTGGGAGAAGGTTAACATTGTACTGTTGACACGCTGGCTCTATGGCCTGCCTATCTATTGAGAGGAGTCGTCAGCCAATAGTAGGCGTTTTAGAATGGTTTCCTTCTGCCCAAACTCTTACTCCATCACACTTTATCGTGCCTGATTTCAGCTGTCTTGGCTAGTCTTTGTGAACGATGAAGTTCATCGCCTCTTTGAGCAAACGGATTATTCTGTTATTCAATTGGCATACCTCGATATTGTCCAGTGAACAATTGACTTTGTCTTCTCTGCGTCCCAAGTAAACGCCTTGTTTCTTCAATCTGTGAACATCATTTAGAGGCACGAACTGTCGCAGCAGTGACGCATTTCTCTATTATAGTCGGTAAGTTCGTCAAAATACCGCTTTGGGAATTCCCAAAGTGTTCTGCAATCACTGATCACGCCCAAAGGATGCAGTACTGCACGTTGGTGATACATACACAAGAAGTGGTCTATTTTCGTCTTTGAATTCCAATCCGGGGAGTGCCATGTCCAACCTTTTCCCTTTGGTTCCTTGAAGAATGTTATTCATCAAAAACAGTCTCTGAGTCTCCGCGAGAATAGCCAGTCGATCATTCCGGTCATTAGGCTGGTCATCGGAGAACACATTTAAAGTGTTCCTTCGCCTGTCTATGGTCAATCCTGGCGTTCAGATCGAACAATGTGACGTAGGCAGAACGATGTAATAGTTGCTCTAGGTTCTCATAGAACAGCTCAACAACGTTGTCGTCGTCGTAGCCACTATGTGGGTGGTAGCATTGTGTTATGTGTAGCGATCTCGTCTGTCTCGGGACAAGCCGTAGGAGATGATTTTCAGAGATCACATTTTTTGCATGGGGGCTTGCGATACTCTTCTTCTTCCTGGTTCATCTTCAGACCTCAACTTCAATGACTCAAACGAAGGCAGCGGTCGACTCAAGGCTCTGTACATCCATCCATACATACATACATACACACGTACATACATACATACGTGCATACATATATACATAGATACATACATACATACATACATACATACGTACGTACGTACGTACATACATACATACGTAGAAGAATGGTACAGTGGTCCTACATCCTGATCTTCACAATAAAGAGTGCTGACCTTTAGAGGTCAACAGATTGAGGACGTGCATATCAAACTAGACATAAGCTACATGTGTAACGCTGAATCATGTTACGCATTTCTAACCGTCCTGAAAGTAGGACAAACACATAAAACTAGTTTCGACCAGACATAATTCAACGATCCTTACGCCGCTTTTGAATGTAGATTATGTTATGTTAGGCCATTCTGAACCCACTTCACTTCAGTACACCAAATGATGATCGATATCTTCTAGCTGAGTATATCTTGAAAAATATACAGACAATGCCGGGAATATTTCTTGTCGAACAGAACATAAACAGTCTTCGAAATGCTGATGATATTGTATTGATAGCCCAGAATGAAACCGACTTGCAGTGGTAGACATAGTTGTTCAGCCAAGTGAAAACAAAGACCTCAGTTTAAATGTTTTTAAATCGGAGATGATGGTAGTGACTAAGAAATCAGACTCTCCAAAATGCTGCGTCAAGGCAAAAGACACATAATTGAGACAAGTTAACACGTTTAAACACCTAGGCACATACATGACATCAGATGGAAGATGCTATTACGAAATAAAATGCAGAATAGCCCAAGGAAAATCGGTCATCCAAACCATGAAATGAATAGTGTGGAACAAAACCTTGTCGCTGGAACTGAGAAAGAGAGTCACTAGATGCTACGTGGAACAAGTACTTACATATGGCAGTGAATCATGGACAATCAACAAGTAAGCGCTTAGATCTTTGGAAGCAGCGGTGATGTAGTTTTACAGAAGAATGCTGCGAATCACATGGACTGCAAAGAAGACTGGTGATACAGTACTCGAGGAGGCACAAACACAAAGACAACTTATTGCGTGGTTCATGAGGAGGCACAAACACAAAGACATACAGTACTCGAGGAGACACAAACACAAAGACATACAGTACTCGAGGAGGCACAAACACAAAGACATACAGTACTCGAGGAGGCACAAACACAAAGACATACTGTGCTCGAGGAGGCACAAACACAAAGACAACTTATTGCGTGGTTCATGAGGAGGCACAAACACAAAGACAACTTATTGCGTGGTTCATGAGGAGGCAGAAACACAAAGATAACTTATTGCGTGGTTCATGAGGAGGCACAAACACAAAGGCAACTTATTGCGTGGTACATGAGGAGGCACAAACACAAAGACAACTTATTGCAAGGATCAGAATAAGACAGTCATTCTTTTTCGGGCATGTTATGAGAAGAGGCGGCTTCAAACACGTTGTGACAACGGGAAATATAGCAGAAAAGAGAGGCAGGGGAAAGCCGATAGAGACGATGTTGAACAACCTTAGAGAATGGCACGGCCGACAATCAACAACAGAGTTGGTAAACGACACACGTGATAGAAGTGGATAGAAGTACACGACTGCCAACGTCAACCAACAGGACACCTGATGATTAAGATTATCATCATCTTCCAGTTGGGGAAGTAGAGCTTTGTTGTTGTGGTTCCTGTAAAACGCTGGCTATACACATAATCGGTCTGCGCTTTCCGTTATCTCCCTGTTCAATCAACGTTTCGTATCAAACACCTCCAGTCTGTGTATTGTCGGTCCTATCGATTATAGTGTCATCATGTAACATGCGGTCATTGATTGATTTTAAAATGACCTTTTTTTAATCGTTATCTAATATTTGTCCTTAGTATGCATTGCATACTTCGTTGTTCGTTCTCTCACTCCCGCTACCAAGCTCTAAAAGGTCTTTGCAAGTAGCAGAATGTATTCCGGAGAACGGAATGCGTTGTGTTGTAGTATACAGACAGACTGCGATATTTGCGCCTTACGGACCGACATATCCCACTTCAGGATATAATTCTTGGGTGCCGGGTTAGCCTTCCCTCTTCGATCGCTTCTCCTTAGCCAGTCTGTCCTGTTGCGGTCCGTTATCTAGGATCACCACGCGTAATTTAAGAAGGGTCTTGGCAGCTCTGGGTCGCTGGCCCTGACGCTAGCAGTCAGCTATGGGTCGCTGGCTCTGACGCTAGCAGTCAGCTATGGGTCGCTGGCCCCGACGCTAGCAGTCAGCTATGGGTCGCTGGCCCTGACGCTAGCAGTCAGCTATGGGTCGCTGGCCCTGAAGCTAGCAGTCAGCTATGAGTCGCTGGCCCTGACGCTAGCAGTCAGTTATGGGTCGTTGGCCCCGACGCTAGCAGTCAGCTATTGTTCGCTGGCTCTGACGCTAGCAGTCAGCTATGGCTCGCTGGCTCTGACGCTAGCAGTCAGCTATGGATCGCTGGCTCTGACGCTAGCAGTTAGCTTTAGGTAGCTAACCCCTACAGCACATACTCTCCTTAGCATCTTGATCCCACTTTGTCCAATCTATTATAAGCTACAATCTTTCCTTGCAGGTCTCCCCATCTAAGAGTTTCCATACCCGTGTCTACAGAAGACAAATACAAACCATCCGCCTTCATTTGTGAAGGAATGCGATCCACTCCATCAGCTGCACGTGACATCATTCTTTGTTCTTAGTGGACCTGTACTTCTACCGGGGCAGATGCGCTTGTGCAGGTCCCAGTTCTGGTATGAGCTGGATATAGCCGGGAGAAGGGTTTCCTGCTTAGTACTCTACTGCGTTGTGATAAGCGCTTACAGAGAGTGGTTAACCGATGTGCGTGACCATCTTAATAGACTCAAACACTAGAGCAAAGTAGACCCGTAGCCTGTTAGGTGGCATCTATGCTGCTCTAACCAGACCACCTAACCATGGCCGGTGTTATTCCCTCTCACAGAGTTAGTCGCCTTTTACGATATGCTCTCTATGAGGCAGTGGTGCTATTCTTGTCCTTGTCATACACAACAAAGACCCCACCAGACCACCCGGGCTATAATCGGGCTGCAATAGACTCTGGTGTCAAGCTGAGTACCCAACCTGGTTGTAAATATTCTGTCACGTAATTCACACCATTTTAGAACTTCCTATTTCACTCGTACAATAACATTTTCTTAAGAACAGACACGCATCACCGTACTGAACCTTCATGCCATTGAATTTCAATATATAAAAAAATTAATACAAGAACTCTGCTTAGCTTTTGTGCATGTCGATGATGGGGCAATCGTCCTTTAAAACAACCATTATGATGTCTTCAACATGTTAACACAAGCATGTACTCTTGAAGTCTTTAGCAATTGTACTGCCAACTTAGATGACAATGGCAGTTGTGTCAAATTTCGATCTTCTTCTCCTTAGTCCTGAAAAGGGCATTCTGATGTTTTGTGGCAGTTTAAAGCTGACATGACGTGTGGTCTTGGTCAGTATATTTAACATAACGCTGACATGGTGGTCTTGGTCAGAATGTTTACTATAAAGCTGACATGACGTGGGGTCTTGGTCAGTATGTTTAATATAAAGCTGACATGACGTGGGGTCTTGGTCAGTATGTTTAATATAAAGCTGACATAACGTGGGGTCTTGGTCAGTATGTTTAATATAAAGCTGACATGAGGGGGTGAGTCTTGGTCAGTATGTTTAACATAAAGCTGACATGGGGGTCTTGGTCAGAATGTTTAATATAAAGCTGACATGGGGTCTTGGTCAGTATGTTTAACATAAAGCTATCATGGGGTCTTGGTCAGTATGTTTAACATAAAGCTGACATGGGGTCTTGGTCAGTGTGTTTAACATAAAGCTGACATGGGGGTCTTGTTCAGTATGTTTAACATAAAGCTGACAATGGGTCTTGGTCAGTGTGTTTAACATAAAGCTGACATGGGGGTCTTGTTCAGTATGTTTAACATAAAGCTGACATGGGGTCTTGTTCAGTGTGTTTAACATAAAGCTGACATGGGGGTCTTGGTCAGTATGTTTAACATAAAGCTGACATGAGGGGGGGGGGGGGGGTTGGTCCGTATGTTTCATCTGACCCTAGCACGAGATGTGATGTTGGTCATTATGTTCCATCTGACGCTGGTGTGAAATGAAATGGGGTCTTGATTAATATGTTTCCCCTGACCCTGGCATGAGGTGGTGTCTTGGTCAGTATGTTTCACCTGACCCTGGCATGAGATGGGATCTTGGTCAGTATGTTTCACCTGACCCTGGCATGAGATGGAGTCTTGGTCAGTATGTTTCATCTGTCATGAAGTGGGGTCTTGGTCAGTATGTTTCATCTGTCATGAAGTGGGGTCTTGATCAGTATGTTTCATCTGTCATGAAGTGGGGTCTTGGTCAGTATGTTTCATCTGTCATGAAGTGGGGTCTTGGTCAGTATGTCTCATCTGTCATGAAGTGGGGTCTTGGTCAGTATGTCTCATCTGTCATGAAGTGGGGTCTTGGTCAGTATGTCTCATCTGTCATGAAGTGGGGTCTTGGTCAGTATGTTTCATCTGTCATGAAGTGGGGTCTTGGTCAGTATGTTTCACCTGACCCTGGCATGAGATGGAGTCTTGGTCAGTATGTTTCATCTGTCATGAAGTGGGGTCCTGGTCAGTATGTCTCATCTGTCATGAAGTGGGGTCTTGGTCAGTATGTTTCATCTGTCATGAAGTGGGGTCTTGGTCAGTATGTTTCACCTGACCCTGGCATGAGATGGAGTCTTGGTCAGTATGTTTCATCTGTCATGAAGTGGGGTCTTGGTCAGTATGTCTCATCTGTCATGAAGTGGGGTCTTGGTCAGTATGTTTCACTAAAATGCAATATCATACAACGTATCTTACCCTTTTAACAAGGAATAACAATTCCCATGTATTCCCTGTTCTCCTTGTTCGACAAAAACACACCCCCACTAAGGTCAAACGTTGAGTTTGAGCATATGTGATTGATTGACTGATTTGCCTTTTCCCTCCAAGTGATACAGGCCACCAATAAAGCTGCCCCACTGACAGGAAGCCTGTATCAAAGCATTTGCAGTGGCGGTAATTTTTTGCATGATGAAAAGGCTAGCCCCCAAAACAACCCTCACAATTTGTCTCTTACAAGAGACTGAGAAGATTACAGTGGTCCTCATCTTCACATTACAGACACCACTCATGTGCAAACAGCATATACCAACGGTGAAGTTTGCAAAATGTCATTATCCTCCAACTCATATTATCTTCAGCAGACCTTTGAAAAGATGGCGAGTGTGATACGGAATCCGTCCAGAGTTGATCAGTGAGCGGTCAGTCGGTTTTTAACAGCTGAAGGATGTCGACATTCATCGCAGAATACAGGCAGTGTACGGTGACAAAAGTGTGTCGAATACAACAGTGAAGAACAAGACAACGATGTTTAAAGAAGGCCGCGAGTTGAAGAAAGATCTTCCGAGACCAGGTCAGGCGCATATTGTTGCGTTAACTCATGTCCTTCTTTAAACATCGGTGTCCAGTTCTTCACTGTTGCCTTCGACACACTTTTGTCCCAAATAATTTCTTTTTTATTTTCTTGAACTAAAAACTACGCGCAGCCAATTTGTTCTTGAATGCATTAATTGATCCTGTCTCCTATATCCCGTGACAATGCATTCCAAGCATTCACCACTCTCTGACTAAAACAATATTTCATGGTATCGAATCTGGATTTTTCTTTAATTAATATGTAGCTGTCCTCTCTTGTTCATGTAGGCGGTTGTATTTGAAAACTCTCTCTCTCTCTTTCTCTCTATCTATCTATCTATCTATCTATCTATCTATCTATCTATCTATCTATCTATCTATCTATCTATCTATCTATCTATCTATCTATCTATCTATCTATCTATCTATCTATCTAACTATCTATCTATCTATCTATCTATCTATCTTTCTATCTATCTCTCTGTTTTTCTTTCTCTTTCTCTCTCAATTTAACGTCTTAACTTAGCTTAACGTCTTTATACTGGTTTAGAAGACTCTGCAGAGTCGGTACACAATCAGCTTCGTATACATTTCCTTGAACTAAAAACTACGCCCATCCAATCTATTCTAGAATGCATCAATTGAACTATTTCCAGTAGCAACGCATTTCAAGCATTCATCACTCTCTTGTAGGCGGTTATATTTTTTAAAACTGTATCTCTCTCTCTCTCTCTCTCTCTCGCTCGCTCTCCCTCTCTCAATCTCCACGGAGTATAATTCGTATCTTGTTTCAGGCGTTTAATAGTTTCTGCGCGCTTTATAAACTTTTGTGACCTTCCTGGCGTGCGATAGTGCTAATAATCTTTGGTCTCATAGTAAACCCCGATAACACACGGGCGAATGACATTTAAGCAAAGTGATTTGTGTGTTGATATGTGGGCGTTGTTTTTAAAATTGAATAAGAAAGTGCAGGTACAATGCACCGTACCATTTATACTGCAATGAGGGATGTGGTTAGGGCTAGCACTGTTCTGTTGTAAGAAGTGTTCCTGATATGACCACAGCTAAAACACATACATGATTCGGCTTTCTCTAAGGCGATCAGCTACGAAGGTAAGGTACATGCTTCTGGTAGATCAGCGAATTAGGGCGTTCTTTACAATTGGTTCTGTAGGTCAAAGATAAAAGTAATGCTATGCACGATGACATAATCACATTGTAGTTGTCTTCCCTACCATTACCAATGTCTCACAGCAACGATATGACAGGCAGCCATTTTTCTTTCTTCATTGTCGCAAATCGCCGATCCCTTCTGGACGTTTACTTTGAATACCTATTTACTTTAAATCTGTGTGATACATAACTGAACTTTCTTTATGCCAGTGTTTGTATAATACATAACTCTGAAACTTTCTTAATGCTGGTATTTGTGTGATACATAACTCGGACACTTTCTTTATGCCAGTGTTTGTGTGATACATAACTGAAACTTTCTTTATGCCAGTGTTTGTAAAATACATAACTCTGAAACTTTCTTAATGCTGGTATTTGTGTGATACATAACTCGGACACTTTCTTTATGCCAGTGTTTGTGTGATACATAACTGAAACTTTCTTTATGCCAGTGTTTGTGTGATACATAACTGAAACTTTCTTTATGCCAGTGTTTGTAAAATACATAACTCTGAAACTTTCTTAATGCTGGTATTTGTGTGATACATAACTCGGACACTTTCTTTATGCCAGTGTTTGTGTGATACATAACTGAAACTTTCTTTATGCCAGTGTTTGTAACATACATAACTCTGAAACTTTCTTAATGCTGGTATTTGTGTGATACATAACTCGGACACTTTCTTTATGCCAGTGTTTGTGTGATACATAACTGAAACTTTCTTTATGCCAGTGTTTGTAACATACATAACTCTGAAACTTTCTTAATGCTGGTATTTGTGTGATACATAACTCGGACACTTTCTTTATGCCAGTGTTTGTGTGATACATAACTGAAACTTTCTTTATGCCAGTGTATGTAACATACATAACTCTGAAACTTTCTAAATGCTGGTATTTGTGTGATACATAACTCGGACACTTTCTTTATGCCAGTGTTTGTATTGAAAGATAGTTTGGATATAGAATTGGATATGTATTGGCTTATGTTTTATTTGTTTATTTTGTTCCGCTCGCCGTAATTCTCTATCCCCAAAGGCGGTGCACTGTGATTTTTATTTTGCGCCTGTGGGCCCAATGCATCCACGTGCATTTTATGTAAGGGTCTGCTTCCTCGTGCATTTTCTAAGGGTTTGCATCCCCGGGGTAACGGCCGGTGCTGTAGTGGGGATCGAACCCAGTACCTTCGGATTGTGAGCCGTGTCACTTAACCACTAGCCCACGTCGTCCCCACATATTGGCTTATAATGTGGGCTGCTCGTGTTTGTTCAATCATTACTTAAATTAAGTATGTGTATACACATGTAAATGTATTAATTATTTTACAAATAATAATTACATACTTCGGAAATAAAAAATCCATTTAAGGAATGTAACACGATCTTCATAAAATCAATTTAATGTTGACAAAGAACATTTGGTAAACAGCAACTATATAGCCCCGTTAAAAAAATAATGTAAAAGTATATTGCAACATGGCGAGGAACGAAGACTTGGTGAAAAGAACTCAACAACAGCAAGTAAAGCAACACATCAAACGTAGAAAATTCAGTTGGATAGGACACACGCTACGGAAAGCACCAACAAACGTGCCCAGACAGGCCCTAAAATGGAATCAACAAGGGAATAAAAAAAGATGTAGACAAAGAAACACCTGGGGAAGAGACTGTGAAAACGAACTTCTGTCTGGGGACCTCATCTGGAGAGACAGAAGGAGAAGCTTAAGACCGTACACGCTGGAGGAGGGTTGTCACTGGCCTATGGCTTAAAAGAAACGACGTACATTGATTGATTGATTGATTATTTTATATTAAATAGTTTGTATAAATACAGAGGCAAGTCAATTTATAATTGATGTATTTTATTCTTTATTTTGAAATGTGAAAGAATTTGATATTATTAGGCTATAATATAATGGGAAAAAATTATTCTGAACAATTAATTTATTACATTACATATGACTGTGCCTAATGACTTATTGGAAATAAATTCTTTATAAAAATATTTACTGATTTGCATATGTTTGTGCCCTGCTCCTATATTTATTCCATTCTGTTACTTTGCCTTCATGTAACTGCATTTTCACAAACACAGAACGACAAAGCATCGTCATATTGTAAAACAAGCAATCAATATAGTTCAACTTCAAATAGCCATATTGTAAAACAAGCAATCTATTTAGTTTAACTTTAAGTAGTTAAATTGTACACCAAGCAATCAATATAGTTCAATTTCAACTAGTCAAATTGTAAAACAAGTAATCTATAAAGTTCAACTTCAAATAATATTGGAAAACAAGCAATCTATATAGTTTAACTTCAAAAAGTTATATTGTAAACCAAACCAAAATACTAAAGTGGAATGCGGAGGGTGTCGTTAACAAAAAAGCTTTCCCTAACACATCACCTGCATGAAGGTAATATTGACGTGGCATGTATCCAGGAAACGCACCTCAACAAAAACCATAAATTCTCAATCAGAGGATACCAGACCTTCCGTCTCGATAGAGAAGATCACAAAGAAGGGGTCCTGATACTGACCAGAAACTGCATACCGAGTAGCGCGGTATCTGTCAATCAAACCGGACAAGCAGAAATTGTAGGAGTTGACATAATGGCTCAAGAGACGAAGCTCCGCATTTTCAATCTGTACGGACCACCAAATAAGTCCCTATCGCTCTCGAGTATGGACGTCAAAGACTCCAACTGCAAAGTAGTTGGAGATTTCAACAGCCACTCGGAGAGATGGGGATACTCGGACACAGACAGCAGAGGTGACGAAGTGGAAGATTGGGAGATAGACACAAATCTCTCCCTAATCAATAGGCCGGAGGATAGCCCTAGTTTCTATTCTAGAACATGGCATACCACCTCGACTCCAGATTTGGCCTTCTCCACACAGGACATACATCATAAAATAGACCGCCAGGTGCTAAAGCAACTGGCAGGTAGCGACCACAGGCCGATCAGGCTAGACATTGATATGGAAGTAGGCCCACAGGAAACAAAACCGCTCCCACGTTGGAATTACAAACGAGCCGACTGGGACTGATTTGCAATCCTGACAGACGGGCTGTGTGAAACCATCAACACACGAAACAACAAAATGAAGCCCATGGTGGAAAGCCTAAGCAAGGCAATAATGCAAGCCGATACTGAAACGATCCCAAGAGGGGCTAGGAAAAACTATAAGCCCCATTGGAATGATGAGTTAAAGAAAGCGGAAGATGCAATCACAAATGCTAGGAACATGGCAGAGCGAGAACAATCTATGGAGGCGAATATCGCCCTCAAAGCCGCCACGGCGAAATACAAATACACTCTCAACCAAACAGCAAGAGAGAGCTGGAAAATCAAAACTGAAAGTCTCAACCTGGACAAAGACGGGAACAAGCAATGGAAGCTAGTCAGAGCCATAAACGACGAAACCCCTTCAAACAAACAAATTACTATCAAGCAGGGCGAAAACCTGCTCACAGGGAAAAAAGCAGCAAACGCTTTTGCAGAACACTATGCCAAAGCAAACCACATCGAGGTCCCTGCAGATAGGCATACAGACATTAGTGAAGAGCAAAAGGGGCACGACAACATCAATACGGCACCAGAAGAGCATGTGATGGCCAAATTAACAATGAGTGAAATGGAAGAGGCCATGAGAACATTAAAAAAAAGGAAATCTCCCGGAAAAGACGGGAGAACAAACGAAATGCTGATGGGGCTGGGCCAAACAGCGAAGAGGAAACTGCTATCGGTCCTGAACCAAAGCTGGAAAAGGGGAATTGTACCCCAGGCATGCAAAGACGCAGTACTTGTACCAGTACTAACAAATGGAAAGGACAAAACAGATCCGAATGGATACAGGCCTATCAGCCTACTGAGCTGTTTTGGCAAACTGATGGAACGTATAATAAACACCAGACTGATGTGGCATCTGGAAGAAAAACGAATACTAATTCCACAGCAAGCCGGCTTTAGACAGCACAGATCCACTGAGGACCAGGTCATCCTCATAGCCCAGGAAATAGAAGATGCCTACCAGGCACAGAAACACACAGTAGCGGTTTGGGTGGACCTGGAGAAGGCATTTGACAAAGTCTGGAAAGACGGACTTAGAGTCAAGCTAAGGAGAAGTGAAGTTTGTGGGAGAATGTACAAGTGGATCAACCACTACCTCAAACAAAGAACGGCCAGAGTCCAAGTACAAGGGCAGATGAGCAAAAAGGTGACACTCGAGCAGGGAGTACCCCAAGGGGGAGTACTGTAACCCACACTCTTCCTGGTGTATATAAACGACATTACAGAGAATATACCAAGAAGAGTTCATAGCTCAATGTTTGCAGACGATCTGGCTATGTGGACCTCTGGAAAGAATATCACCATAGCAAGAAATTGGATGCAGCAGGCCCTAACATCGCTGGAAGAGTGGGCGAACTCATGGCTGGTCAAAATAAACGAGGAGAAAACCACATGCACAATATTCTCGCTTTCAATCAAACCCCAAAATACCAAATTAAGTTTAAATGGCAAATTCCTGCAGCCAAACGACAACCCAAACTATCTGGGAGTCACATTTGATCGGCGCATGACATGGAAAAGTCAGATCGAGAGAAACCGAATGAGAGCCAGAGAAAGAATGGCAATCATGAGGAAACTTGCTGGCACAAGCTGGGGAGCAGACGAAAGCATACTAAAGAAACTGTACACTGGAAGAGTGAGACCAGTTCTCGAGTATGGCATTGCGGCATGGACAACAGCCGCAAAGGCGAACTTCGATAAAGTTAACAAACTTCAAAACCAAGCCATGAGAGTTATAACAGGAGGCATGAAGTCAACGTCATCTGTAGAACTTGAAAAGATTACAAAAAGGCAATCCATGACTGATAGAAGAGACTGCAGAGCCCAGCTGCAGTCAGAGAAACTCCGAAGACTGACTGACCATCCAATACACCAGAGACTAAACAATTTGGGAAATGGGAAACTAAAGCGGAGAAACTTTGCAGAAATAGCCAAAGCAAAGATGCACGAAGATCCCATAAACGCACTAACAACACCAAAGCCCATCACTACTGTACGAAAACCTACCTGGAGGCAGGAAATATTTCCAGAGGTGGTAGAAAATATACCAGGTATTGGAAACAAAAACTGCCAGACTGAAAAAGAAAGGAGATATACTACCCTAAGCTTTATATCGAAAAACTACCCACGCATGGACTGGACCCATGCATACACCGACGGTTCTGTAACAAACACTACACAGAACGGAGGGGCAGGAGCATTCCTGAACCTACCAAATGGCAGAAAAATAACACTGTCATTCGCTACTGGTAAGTACACAAGCAATTTCAGAGCGGAGGCAGAGGCACTGAGGGCGACAGTGGAAGAAATGGTGACACATAAAGACAATGAAAGCCATATAGTCCTGCTTACAGATGCTCTGGCCGTAGTCACAGCGCTAAAAAGCCAGAAAAACACTGAGCTTAATGACTTAAGAACAGCACTCTGTCAACTATTCCAGCAGTCCGCACCAAAAAGGGTAGTGGTACAGTGGGTCCCATCACACTGCAACATCCAAGGCAACGAGGAGGCAGACAGACTGGCAAAAGAAGGTGCAAGACTACCACAAACAGATACTAGTATGACGTACGAAGAGTCAAAACGGCTTATTAAAGCCAGATACATGACCAAATGGGAATCCGAACATTCTGGTTACACCAAAAATGATGCATATTACCAGCTGAACAGAAGAGAGCAGGTCGTTGTCTCGAATGCCCGTGTGGTACCGGGAAAATGACCTCTGAACATCTGCTGCAGAACTGCCCGACATACGAGGATCAGAGAGAGCAGATGCGGCCATCACCAGTGGAACCACAAGACAAGCTCTATGGCAGTATCGACAGCCTCAGGATGACCGCCGCTTTTTTCGAAAAAATAATGGTTACTGTCTGACTGCGTACGAAGAAGAAGAAGTAAACCAAGCAATCAATATAGTTCAATTTCAACTAGTCATATTGTAAAACAAAAAATATATGTAGTTCAAATTTAAATAGTCATATTGTAAAACAAGCAATCAATATAGTTCAACTTCAAATAGCCATATTGTAAATCAAGCAATCTATATAGTTCAACTTCAAATAGCCATATTGTAAAAAATGCAATCTATATAGTTCAACTTCAAATAGCCATATTGTAAAACATGCCATCAATATAGTTCAATTTCAACTAGTCGTATTATAATAACAAGCAAATCTATATAGTTCAAATTTAAATAGTCATATCGTAAAACAAGCCATCAATATTGTCAACTACTATATAGTTCAACTTCAAATAATTATATTGTAAAACAAACAATCAATATAGTTCAATTTCATTTAGTCATATTGTAAAACAAGCAATCTATAAAGTTCAACTTCAAATAATATTGTAAAACAAGCAAACTTATATAAACAACTTCAAATAGTCATATCTCGGCTCCATTGGGTCCTAAAACTTGCTTGTTTCGCAATCTTGCTAGTGCGCATACTCTACATAAGCAGACATTCAGAAACACTATGCTGAGTGTTTTAACCACATTCCTTAATTATAACACACCTCAACTTCTAAAAACATTTCAAATGTTGGTATATTTTCACATTTCGTATCTTCACAACTAATTGTCTGTTTATTGTATAATTTGGCCCGTATTTATTGAAGCCTTGTAATACTATTACAGCCAAATTTCAGTGATCACACAATGTTTATACAATTAATGTAAAATGCATGGGTAATTTTGGGTTATACCCCTTTGTGCATGCTGGGTAATTTAAGGGACGTAACTATCAGATTGGAATGAAACACTGCTTTTTTTGTGCCAGCCACTGCCGGAGGGACTGCCCCCTTCTTTTTCGTTAGTTATTATGGAACGACAGGCATGCCTTCAACAAAATAATGTCTGTAGCTGTTTAGCCTGTTCTGAACTTACATTATTTTATGAATTTCTGCACATATAGAGTAGACGCAGTAGCAAGACTGGGAAAAATTACGAAGCAACCATCTTAGATCTCACCCATGCTAATGACTACGCCATTAACACGCGCTCAGACTAAACGTCATTGTACGGCCCATTAAAAAAAAAAAAAAAAAAAAAAAAAGAGACAAAAAATTGTCAACAAAACCAATTGATATTTCACTAATTAGAGATATGGTTTTTGAACTTTCATTTCAGCCTATTGTTTCATATTTGCTCCACTTTATTCCTTGTCCTTATGCAACACTTACTACTTCTCATTCTCAATCCTTTTCAGATTTCTTCCTCGCCTTTTTTCTTACGCTGTATTATTCAAATTTCATTATTCAATTGAAATAAAATGTAAAATTACAACAAATGAACAAATTATGCGAATTTGTATTGCACAAAAGATCAATAAATTCAATTTTAAAAATTAAAATGTACGGGCCCATCATCTGAGCAAGGCTTTGCTCTGAAATAGGTTCTGGCGATAACGATTTTTAGCTGGTCCCTGAAACATATCTACATACTTCTGCGTTCTTTACGCAATCGCCAGCTACCAGACCCCAAAGAGGGTTTTGGAGGTGGAAGGATGTGGTCCGCTGAACGGAATGCGTTGTGTGATGAGTTCACAGTTTAATTAAATGTGAACCAAATACAAAACCCGAAATATAAAATGACAATTTTAAAATAAATAACATGTATGTGTTTTCGTTTCATCGTCTCATATTAAACTATACGACCAATCAAATCATTTGTTTCTTTTCAGTGAAGTTTAAAAAAAACACACACGAACAAAAAAAACAATGCACATTGATTTTCAGTGTCATGTATATAAATGCAAAATAAAGTATATTTATTTGGAGAAAAAAATATATGTTCTTGTCAGCCTAATATATGATGCGTCGCCCATTGGGTCACTGTCCGAGTCTTGCTCCGCTTTCGTCGCGGGTCGACCTGTTATTGCAGTTCTTCCAGGAACGGCCCAAAATAACGTGAATTGTACGTCGTTAACAATGGCCCAGACCGTGTGACGCCCTATTCTCCAACACCGGACAGTATCCGTCAGGTGTCTCGTATTGCCCGACCAGCGACTGGACATGGTGGCAAAGCTTTGCTCTGAAGTAGATTAAGGCGATAATGATTTTTAGCTTGTCCCCGAAACATATTTGCATACTTATGCATTCTTATCGCAATCACCAGCTACCAGGCACTGAACGGGGCTTTGCAGGTGGAAGGTCCGGGGAACGGAATGGTTTGTGTCGTGGTTTCACGTTTTCACTAAATCTGAACCAAATTAGAACAAATATAAAAAGAAAATTTGTCAATAAATATCGCGTATCAGTGTTTTCGTTTCATCGTCTCATATACTATATGACCAACCAAATCATATTATGTTTCTTTTCACTGGAGTTTGAAGAAAAAAATGCATATTGATTGCACATAAATGCAAAATAAAGTATATTTATTTGTAGACAAAAATCATCTGCAAGCAGTTGAAAGCTTTACTTATCTTGGTAGTATCCTCACCAGAGAAGCGAATATCGATCAATGCTGAGGATTAATTCCTGATGGTGTTCACCCGTGCCCTACGTGTGGTAAAGTCTGTCTCACCTACCGGGCTGTACAGTCATATCTTTCATCTGACAGTGATATAAGATAGGGTCTTGTTAACCTTTGGTTGTATACAGTCTACCTGAAAGAAAGCAGTTTCTTTTGTCAGAGGTGTATCATATGGAAGTTGTGCTATTTGATTATCCAACCTTTTTTGTCTGTAAAGGATGAAGTTATAGGCAATAGGCAAGGCACTGGCCTCACGAAGCGATGAAAAGAAACGTTTGGCGATCAAATGCCGCAAGTTTCAAACGACAGCTGGTCTCAATAAGGAAACGACTTGATAGCCAATATTCAGAATTACCTACATTCTTGTCACTGGTTCAAGACAGTTCGAGACGAGAGAGTGAGGTTGATGACCAGCCCAGCTTCTTCTTCACTATAATCTAAATACAGCTCAAGATACATCAAGACAAAAAAAAAACGTCTGTTCATATCGCCATCATCTCATGCGACGGACAACAAACTAAACGCATCAAGTCTGATCTTTTTCATGAGGTAGGATTGTTGGATAGAGTGACCAGTTCTCTTCTTGCTGCATTATCTTCATCAACAGTAAATCCTATATCAATTCTCACCTAGGTAGACTGGAGCGTGTAAGGCAGACAATTTAGTTAAGAATTTTTAATACAAGAAGGAACAAACATTCACAACTATGCATTCATTAAGCAGGACAACAGTAAAACAGTAAACATAATAAAGTAATAATGACTGTCTGTTTCCCCAGATCTACTCAATGAGGGTACCAAGTCTAATCGTATCAGCACTCGTGTTTATCACAGCGATAACAGACAGCCATGCCAAGACGGTGGTGTTTTATCCTCCTCCTATGACCAGCTACGTCGTCTACCATGTCAATATAGCAGAGGAACTGGCTAGCCTAGGTCATGACGTATGGGTATGTCTGCCACACTTTATGCTCCAGAGAAACTTAGTCAAGAACAAGTCTGTGAATATCCTTGTTTATGGGGAACACCTAGGCGACATTGAGGCCAGGGTTTATGGAAACACTAAAATCGTTGAGACGTACTGGGAGGGAGAATCTCCAAAAGTTGTTCAGGCCTTGTATGATGTTAGTGTTGAATTTATCCAAATATCCCAGGAGATTTTGTCTGATACGTCGTTCGTTGAAAAAGTGAGAACACTGGAGCCAGCTTTGTTTGTGTTAGAGTCAGTACCTTACAATATGAACATGATTGTACTTCCTTACATGCTCGACATTCCCTATGCCCTTATTGGAACAATCCATGACGTAATTTTGTCCAAAGTCCCTTTCAGTCCAGCAACAACCCCTATGCCATTTGATAGAATGAGTGACAGAATGACGTTCTTCCAGAGGTTGCAAACCTTTCTTGTTTACGTAGGACGCATGAATTTTGACTTGTTTTACGATAGCAGCATCGTATCAAAATTTGCTCCACATAAGCCGTACAAGTCTATCAATGATCTGGCTGCCAATGCTGAAATCTTCATTGCTGAAGTCGACCACATCCTGGATTACCCTCGGACAACATTACCAAACACGAAACTGGTTGGAGGATCTTCTGCATCTCTCGTGAAACAATTGACTGGGGAGTTTAAGAAGTTTGTGGACGAGTCTAAAAATGGTATTATCGTGTTTACACTTGGTGGCTCCGTGATAAATATACCTCCATACATCACTTCCAAGTTTATTGAAGCCTTCAAACAACTTGACCTTGGAGTTGTGTGGAAAGTTAATATTACTTCCCCTGACCCCAAACGCATCCTGGCGTCCAAGTGGATACCACAGAATGACCTCTTGGGACACGAGAAGACCAGACTCTTTATTTCCCACTGTGGAAAAAATGGACAGTACGAGGCTCTCTATCATGCAGTGCCAATTTTCTGTCTTCCCATATACGCAGATCAGGGCTACAACTCTGAACGAATTACGGTTAAAGGATTTGGTTTCCGTGCTGACATGAGAGAAGCCAGCGCAGATGAGCTCGCGTCCATGATGAAACAAATAATTTATGATGGTAAATACGCAGAAAACATAAAAAAAGCATCCCACCTTTACCGGGAGTTGTACAAAGTTCCAAAGAAAGAATCAGCGTTCTGGTTGGATCACGTGATCAAATATGGAGGGGAATACATGAGGTCACCAGGTCAGCAGATGCCCTGGTATCAGCTCTTTATGTTAGATGTTATCGCTTTTCTCTTCGCCATTGTTATCTTCTCCATATTAATCATTTATGTCCTGATCAAACAGTGCTATAAGAGATTCAGAGGAGCTCAGACAAGACTCAAGTCTAAAAAGGAATAGCTGATTTTCTGTATCCACTGTACGAGATTAGTTGTGTCGTGGCTACATTGTTTCTTCTCTAGTAAGTTTCTCTACACAGAAAGATCGTGTGATAGTCATGTTGATTCCTACCAAGTGAGGACCCAAGTGTTTCCTACATGTTGTACGTTTATTTAATGAAGTCATAGAACGAAAACAAAAATTAGTTAGCTCTATTGCTAAGTACGTTAAATTATATGGCATTGAAAGACATACACAAAGTGCAGACTTTCCTAAATGCTCGCCTTCCTAGAATAAGGTCATTGAACTGGCATAATATGATCACTAATGGGGGATTGTTGCAAAGAACAAGACGGATAACAATGGAACATGACGCGATGAGAGGATGTTCATGTTATGGACAGGTTAAGATTGCCAAAGTATTACCTTGCTGGGCAGTCGCTGTTCTCGAATCCCCAGGGAAAGAGGAAGACACAGACACCAATGGAGAAGATAGCTCAAGACGAACATAAAGGAAACAGGAAAGACGTCAAACGTGTAACAGATGATTCAGGTAGGACTTGGCAGTAGGACTTGGTGGTAGGACTTGGCAGTAGGACTTGGTGGTAGGAGTTAGTGGTAGGACTTGGTGGTAGGACTTGGCAGAAGGACTTGGTGGTAGGACTTGATGGTAGGACTTGGTGGTAGGTCTTAGTTTAGGACTTGGTGCTAGGACTTGGTGGTAGGACTTAGTGGTAGGACTTGATGGTAGGACTTAGTCGAGTCGTTTAGTACTTACCCTGCATTTCTTGAAATGTGATCCACATGGGGCCAACCAATTTTTTATCTGAATGAGGTCACATTTACAAAATGGTAGCCTACGTTACAACCAAAACGTCTTCGTTAGAGAAATAAAGCAAAGCTAACATATTGTTTTTAATAACTTGATTGTCAGATAGATGTCTTATCAATATTGTATACTACATAACAAATATATGTGCGTGTATGTGTGTGTGTATGTGTGTGTATGTATGTGTGTGTGTGAAAGAGAGAAAAAATAGAACAAAAGAAGATGACAGTGTAATAATTGCATAAGGAAATGAGCAGAGAATGGACACCACAGAAGATGTTGAAAATCAAATACAGCTGACTATTTAACGTATTGATATCAACTGTCGTGATTGGACCTAATCTATTATGTGCGATGTATACTCGTATGTGTTTGTGTGATGGTGGTTTTTAGTAAATAAAAAGAATAAACATTGTAAATTTGAAAGATTTCTCTTGTGTTTGTTTCTAAACGGCTGTATAAAGTTTCAAAGAAAGAAGCAGCGTTTTGATTGGTTCACCTGATCAAATATGGTGGATAATAAATGATGCCATCAGATGCCATAGTAAGAACTTAGTTTTTCAGATGTTATAATTTTTCTTTTTCACATTATAATCTTCATCATATTGTTCATTTTTGCCGAAGATGTAGCAGTAGCTGTCAGCAGGGTCGGCTGACCAAGAATATTCCGCCTCCAAGTGGTGGACCTGGAAAAACCAGTGTAGTCTGTCCAATGGATAGCGATCACAGAAGGAAAGGTAAGCCCGGTACTCTCCCCCAAAAGTTAGTTGAAATCGGATGTGTCGGGCTGAAAGGCGCAGATATCGCAGCCTCGCTGTAAACTTCAACACAACGTCACGGCGTGCTTATTAGGATGGAAGACAGCGAAGAAGAAATAGTTTTCATTTATGTCCTGATCAGGGGGGGGGGGGGGCATCATATTTTAGAGGTGCTCATGGGGGATGACGTGGGCTGGTGGATAAGGGACGCGGCTCACAACAGAAGGTGCTGGGTTCGATCCCCATCACAGCACCGGCCGTTACCACGCGGAAGCAAACCATTAAAAAATGCCGGAGGAAGCAGACTCTTACATAAAATGAAAGCTGAAGTCGGATTCACTGGGCCGATAGGCACAAAATAAAAACACACTGCCTTGGGGAATAGAGAAATAATACGAAATACACGAAAAAAAGAAAGAAAAAGAAAAGAGGTGCTCGCACAAGAATCAAATCTAAAAAGGGATAGCTGGGTTTTCTTTGTTTCCATTGCACGAGATGCAAAGAAAGGTTGTGTTGTGGCCAAATAGTTTCCTCTCAAGTAAGGACCGAGTTATTTTGGACTATTCCGGACGAGTAGCACAAAAGCTAACATTACTCGTAAACTAGAAACATGTAGTAGCAAAGAAGAGTTACGAAAATAAGGGAAGGAAAGAGACGCAATAAAATAAATCAGAACACTAACTGATTTTAGGGCCTGGTACATGAGTGATCGATGAGCAAAGAATAGTATCACTAAATCCTGCTAGTCTTACAAGACATCCTCTGTACTAAAACTCCCACGGTAAGAGAAGTAAAGAGAGCCTAACGCACTCACGGAGAAGAGACATCGAGACGGACATGAAACAGACACGAAAGACATTCAGAGAACTGAATGGGAACGCACATAATATGTGAATATGACACGTTATTGTGACCACAGGTGCTTCTTTGTTTTTATAGACGGATAAAGATATGTTTCTAGAGCTCTCTTCTATTCCTCAGTGAAACAGTCGCATTCTTGCCATCACACCTGTAATGTTTTCGCCATCAAACACGTTCCGGTGATGATCTCGGTCGTTGTCTGAAGTTTCTCCTGTTTACGGTTTTGAGTTTAGTGGACCAATGAATCTGCTGTAACACATACTCATTAGATTTTTTTGTTTAGTCCACACATGCACAGCTTTGAAGCAGACTGTCGGAGCGTGTGCATGTGTCTTGGCTTGGCTTCGTTTGTTCTCAATCTCCCACTACCAAACCCTGAAAGGGCTTAAGTAGCAGAATGTAGTCCAAAGAACTGAATGCGTTGTGTAGAAGTTTTTGGCTCGACTGCGATATTTGCACCTTTCGGTCCATCATATCCGAGTTCAGCAAGGTGCATGTGTCTTTTCAGTCAATGTGCTTTGTTCTGAGGTAAGGAATGGTGATCGGTCCCTGCCGTTCAAGGATGTGGAAGTCGATGTTGACTTTATTCTGATCTTTTCTGAAGTCTAGATATCTTTCTCTTTTACCAAGCATGTAATTTCAATGTCTTTTTTGTTCACACCCACCTCTCATTGCTGCAAGTCTGTATGTCCTCTCACTCCCTTGTAAGCCAGGATAGGATTGTATCCACTGCATTACTGTTTCCTTTCTGACAACTAACTTCCCAAGTTTGCTCCTCGGGGTGCCTAAAACTTACTCCAGCTGAAAAACATACCCGAATATCAACGTAGCACCATCTGAGACACGACGAAGTGTCGCATCAGAAAATGCAAGAGACTACCAGTCAAAGGACCCAAAAGAAGCCTATATTTTAACACAAGGCGCAGTGCACAATTAAATTCAGACGAAGTTTATGATAATTAAGACATCCCCTTCAGAAAAGTCCAGAAGATCGTCGTATCGAAAAAATTGAATAAACTGACGCAGATCAATAGTTCGAACTGCGGTAGGAACCTGCTTCTACAGAACAATTGCCTTACGCAACATGGAAGTCACTAAAGAGACCGCAATGGTGCATGCCGGTGCTGGAAGAACTTAAGGAGATGGTTACGTAAGGATGGTGTAACATTTGACTGTGGAGCAACACAAGACATACACCACCTTATGATCTGTCTACATTTTCTGGAAACATGCAATATGGATGACCTGTTGAGGGGAAATGACAAGACAATCCACGTGGTCTTCTTCTTCTTCTTCTTCTTCTTCGTTCGTTCTCAATCTCCCACCACCAAACCCTGAAAGGGTAAGTAGCAGAATGTAGTCCAAAGAACGGAATGCGTTGTGTCGTAGTTTACAGCTTGGCTGCGACATTTGCACCTTTCGGTCCAACACATCCGACTCCAGCAAGCATTTTTTGAGTACCGGGTTAGCATTCCCTCTTCGATCCCTTCTCCTTAGCCAGTCTGCCATGTTGTAGCCTGTTATCCAGGATCACCGCGTCGGAGTGTAGAAAGGCCTTGGCAGCTATGGTTCGCTGGCCCTGACGCTAGCAGTCAGCTATGGGTTGCTAACCACTGCAGCTCATGCGCTGCTCCGCATCTTGATCCCAATCCACGTGGTCGAACATGGTGTCTAACGTGGTGCCCAGGACAGGGGAGGTAAGTGGGAACTGGAAAATTCTACCATTGAGATCCAATTGGGCAGATAATGCGCATGTGAAGATTATTACCAGATGGCAGTCTGAATTGCTGTTAAGAATAATGTTCACATCCTAACGCGTTCATGTGATTGAACCTCGGCTGTAAAGTTAGAATATAATTTATTTGTGGGAATACCCATTATCTGACAAAAGCGACCGAGACAAACTAAAGTGGGACTACCCATTGTCTGACAATAGCGACCGAGACAAACTAAAGTGGGAAATACCCATTGTCTGACAAAAACGACCGAGATAAACTAAAGTGGGACTACCCATTGTCTAACAATAGCGACCGAGACAAACTAAAGTGGGAAATACCCATTGTCTGACAATAGCGACCGAGATAAACTAAAGTACCCTCGCGTCCATTTTAGAGAGCTCTTATTGCCGATCGTCTGTGTAAATATGTATCACGATTGTTCTGGGTAGTTTTCCTTTCCATCAAAGCACGTGTATCAATTCGCTTTGGTAAAACATTATGCTTATCTTATATAATCTTATAGAGGTATAATTTCTAGAGCTTTCTTTTATCCCTGTATCAAATAGAGATATTGTTTCTAGAGCAAAATAACCAGAAGTTCTAGCCATCTTTTTTGATCTCTCGCGTGTCTTCGATACTGTACGGAGAGAAGGTCATCTAGATGAAAATCCTCCAAGCGGAACTTACTAACAACATGTTCTCATAGATGAAAAGTTACTTTTTCCAAAGATTTGCCAAGGTTAACAAAGATAACTTTACCAGCAGGTCAGTCAGGCTGAGAGAGAGAGAGAGCGAGAGAGAGAGAGAGAGAGAGACAGAGAGGGTGGGGGGAATAGAGAGAGATAAAAAGATAGAAAGCGAGATAAGGTGAGAGAGAGAGAGCGAGAGGGTGGGAGGGAATAGAGAGAGATATAAAGATAGAAAGCGAGATAGGGTGAGAGAGAAATAGGGTGGGGGGGGGAATAGAGAGAGATATAAAGATAGAAAGCGATATAGGGTGAGAGAGAGGGTGGGGGGGAATAGAGAGATATAAAGATAGAAAGCGAGATAGGGGGGGGGGAGAGAGAGAGAAAGAGAGAGAAAGAGATAGAGATTGATTGAAAGAGATAGAGGATGAGAGGGATAGAGGGATAGAAAGATGGAAAGAGAGATTGAGAAAGAGATAGACATATTGATAGAGAGATTGTGATAGATAGAGAGATGGAGAGAGATTAGAGAAGGAGAGAGTGAAGGAGAGAGATAGAGATTGATAGAGAGAGAGAAAGATAGAGAGAGAGATGGAAAAAGATAGAGGTAGAAAGATAGAGAGAGAGATTAGAGGAAAGAGAGAGATATAGAGAGAGAGCGAAAGATAGAGAGAGAGAGAGAGATGATAGAGACATAGAAAAATAGAGTATAGAGAGAGATTAGAGAAGGAGAGATAGATAGAGAGAGAGCGAGAGAGCGAACGAGCGACCGAGAGAGAGAGAGAGAAAGAGAGAGAGAGAGAGAGAAACGACCAGGCGAAACTTTGCGCAACAATGAACTTTTTCGTAGACAACTTGAAACCAGTAAAATCAAAATACTGGTAGGTAGTTCTTTATTACTACATACCATGGGTGGTTCATTAGTAAGACTCGTATCTACCACACTCAACGTTTAGGCTCGGTGGCATGTTGTGCATTTCCACTCATGATCCCACGTCCGTTTCTACCGGCTTGAACTAGCGGGAGTCTTAGAGAGCCCTCGCTTCAACCAGCAAACCGCTCGCTTCATTCGGCAGTGGCGCTGGTTTTTCCCGACTCTAACTAGAAGGAGTCTTAGAGAGCCCTCGCTTCAACCAGCAAACCGCACGCTTCATTCGGCAGTGGCGCTGGTTTTTCCCGACTCTAACTAGAAGGAGTCTTAGAGAGCCCTCGCTTCATCCAGCAAACACGCTCGTTTCATCCAGCAAACACGCTCGTTTCATCCAGCAAATACGATCTCTTCATCCGGTAGTGGCGCTGGCTTTTCACGACTATAACTATAAGGAGTCTTAGAGTGCCCTCGCTTCATCCAGCAAACACGCTCTATTCATACGACAATCGCGTTCGCTTCTCCAGACACTAACGCAAGCAACGTTGTATAGAGCGCTCGCTGAGTTGTAGAAATTTTGTGTTTCCTCCGATTTCCACGTTCTCTTCTCCGTTATCACGCCCACATCTCCAGTCTTTCTTGTTCACTTCTCTCGCGTCTAACGCCCCCTTCTCTCATACTCACTTCTGTCGCCTCTCGGGTTCCCTTCTCACGTATAATGTGATCAGTTTTCTTGGCACTCGAGCTCACCTCTCCGGTCTCTCGAGCTCACTTCTCTCGGCTCTCGAGCTCACTTCTCCGGTCTCTCGAGCTCACTTCTCTCGGCTCTCGAGCTCACTTCTCCCGGCTCTCGAGCTCACTTCTCCCGGCACTCGAGCTCACTTCTCCCGGCACTCGAGCTCACTTCTCCCGGCTCTCGAGCTCACTTCGACCGGCACTCGAGCTCACTTCTCCCGGCTCTCGAGCTCACTTCTCCCGGCACTCGAGTTCACTTCTCTCGGCTCTCGAGCTCACCTCTCCGGTCTCTCGAGCTCACTTCTCTCGGCTCTCGAGCTCACTTCTCCCGGCTCTCGAGCTCACTTCTCCGGTCTCTCGAGCTCACTTCTCTCGGCTCTCGAGCTCACTTCTCCCGGCTCTCGAGCTCACTTCTCCCGGCACTCGAGCTCACTTCTCCCGGCACTCGAGCTCACTTCTCCCGGCTCTCGAGCTCACTTCTCCCGGCACTCGAGCTCACTTCTCTCGGCTCTCGAGCTCACTTCTCCCGGCACTCGAGTTCACTTCTCTCGGCTCTCGAGCTCACCTCTCCGGTCTCTCGAGCTCACTTCTCTCGGCTCTCGAGCTCACTTCTCCCGGCTCTCGAGCTCACTTCTCCGGTCTCTCGAGCTCACTTCTCTCGGCTCTCGAGCTCACTTCTCCCGGCTCTCGAGCTCACTTCTCCCGGCACTCGAGCTCACTTCTCCCGGCACTCGAGCTCACTTCTCCCGGCTCTCGAGCTCACTTCTCCCGGCACTCGAGCTCACTTCTCTCGGCTCTCGAGCTCACTTCTCCCGGCTCTCGAGCTCACTTCTCCCGGCTCTCGAGCTCACCTCTCCGGTCTCTCGAGCTCACTTCTCCCGGCTCTCGAGCTCACTTCTCCCGGCACTCGAGCTCACTTCTCTCGGCTCTCGAGCTCACTTCTCCCGGCTCTCGAGCTCACTTCTCCCGGCTCTCGAGCTCACTTCTCTCGGCTCTCGAGCTCACTTCTCCCGGCTCTCGAGCTCACTGCTCCATTCTTTTGTGTCCACTTCTCCGGTCTCTCGAGCTCACTTCTCTATTATCTCGAGCCCACTTCTCCCGGCTCTCGAGCTCACTTCTCCCGGCTCTCGAGCTCACTTCTCCCGGCTCTCGAGCTCACTTCTCCCGGCTCTCGAGCTCACTTCTCCAGCCTTTCGTTGGTACCTAACCTTGGAATGAATAAAGCGCAGCAATACAAAAGAACTGGTCACGTCCACCTCACAAAAAGCTTAGGCCCAGTAAAATTATACTTCATCCCTCACGACAGAGTCTGCTTCGAGCAAGCTTAACGTTGGTCATAGAGTGAAGGCAACTAGGTACTCCGAAATGTCTGCTGAATGCGGGTCGGTTGGACCAAAAGTTGCAAATATCGCATTCAAGCTGTAAACTACAACACAATGCATTCCGTTCTCTGGACTGCATTATGCTACTTGCAAAGTTCTTTTCAGGGTTTGGTAGCGGGAGATTTAGAACGAACGAAAAAGAAGAAGAAAAAGAAGGCGATGAGCAGCGCATGAGCTGCAGCGGTCAGCGACCCAAAGCTAACTGCTAGCGTCATGGCCAGCGACCCATAGCTGACTGCTAGCGTCAGGGCCAGCGACCCAAAGCTAACTGCTAGCGTCAGGGCCAGCGACCCAAAGCTGACTGCTAGCGTCAGGGCCAGCGATCCAAAGCTGACTGCTAGCGTCAGGGCCAGCGACCCAAAGCTGACTGCTAGCGTCAGGGCCAGCGACCCAAAGCTGACTGCTAGCGTCAGGGCCAGCGACCCATAGCTAACTGCTAGCGTCAGGGCCAGCGACCCATAGCTGACTGCTAGCGTCAGGGCCAGCGAACAAGAGCTTTCAGGACCCTTCTACACCCCCAAGCGGTGATCCCGGATAACAGGCTGCAACCGAGCAGACTGGCTAACGAGAAGGGATCGGAGAGGGAAGGCTACCGGGTACTCAAAAATGCCTTCTGAAGTCGGATGCGTTGGACCGAAATGTGCAAATATCGCAGTCAAGCTGTAACCTATGACAAAACGCATTCCGTTCTCTATACTACATTCTGCAGCTTGCAAAACTCTTTTCAGGGCTTGCTAGCGGGAGATTGAGAGGGAACTACTAACTAACGTCTTTATCTAAAATCAACATAACACGGTCCTGGTGGCTCTTGCGTTGTTGCGCTCTTCACCGATTCTTCGCTAAACTATTACCTAATTGGGCTCTCATGTGAATGTTGCGCACGGTTCAGACACGGGGCAGTGTTAACAAAGGTGGTTCAGTTTCGCCCGAGGAGCAGGGACAATTAAGTCTAGAAAAGCATTAGATAAATTAGCGTAACAATGTCACCCGCAGATAATTGGCCAATAACACAACTTACTCTCTACTCGAGTATTTAAAGGTAGATTCGGAACTACTGGTGATAATAGCAGATCTCGGAGACTCGGACGTACCAAAACTGTGTACCACAAGGACATAGAAGCAGGTAAGAGATAGTTATGATTCTTATACAACTGACGATCACATTTAAAAAGAAAAATAATTACCGAAGAATACCTGACGAGAGTATACCTGCCAGAAACATGGATTCACCTATATACAGATGGATCAGAAACCAAAGTCACATCTAATGGAAGTGGCGGGGTCTATTTCAGAGTAAGGAGCGGAGAAGCAAAACTTCGAGTACTGACAAAAGGAACATCCTCCAATAACTTCCGTGCTGAAGTAAAGACCGTGAAGACTGCAGCAGCGCTCGTAATCCAAGATAAAGATGTCCTCTAAGAAAACATAGACTGATGCCTGGTCAGTGTTAACATCTTTAAAAAAACATAAATATGGAGATCTCGAGCAATCCATGTTCTCCTTGTCACAGCTCTCAGTAGAACACCCAAGGTTGGGCATATAGTAGATCCTTTTCCACTGCAATATCACAGGCAATGAAGATGCAGATATACTTGCAAAATGTGGAGGAGATTGCCCACAGACAGACAAGAGCATCACGTAAAATGATGCCAAGACCACAGCTAAAGCCAACCAAAGGATAAAGAGATCATCAACACACCCACTTCCGAAAGGAAGACCGCTACTTTATTTAACTAGAAAAGAGCAAGTCATCATTTTCAGACTGAGAGCTGGGCATAAGAGACTCAATGGTCACCTTAACAACAAAATGAGGATTGGGACAGATGCCAGGTGTCAATGTGGGGAACATACAATGATTATGGAACAGATCCTACAAACCTCAACAAAATGCAAAGAATCGCAACCATTGATCCTCCGCGGTTGCCTCCCATTGTGGAATCACAGGAAATGGGAGAGCTGATGCCTTGTCCAAAACAGGTGACAAGATACATCAACGTATTCACACAGTGTTTTACCGAGAAGCAAAAACTATCATGCGTAATCAGTACAACTAAAATAGGAAGAAAGACATGAAAGTGAACAATAGACCTGACTCATTCCACTAGCTTCACAACCACCAACACACCACCATCTTTCGCATAAGAACAGGCTGCTGTATTACTATTGTGTCACCTAGATCGGCTCAAGATATCACACAGAAGTAACTGCCTCTGTGAAACTGGAGTCTAGAACACTGACATATCTTACAGGACTGCCTAATACACGGAGACCTACAATGTCACACCTGGTCAGAGGGAGCAGAGGGGACGCAGAAGCTGTGGGGATGTCACTTGGATCTTGAGAGGACAGTGGACTTCATCCTAGCGACGGGGCTGGAGATCTAACCTTACCAAAAGAGCCTGAAAGCAGAAGGCGGAGAAGAAGAAGAAGAAGAAGAAAAAGAAGAAGAAGAAGAAAAGAAGAAGAAGAAGATCCTAAAAGCTGCATACTCATGCTGGAAGAGAAAGCGAATAACACTGATCTCGCGAGACAGATGAGAAACAAAAGCTGTACGGATATTAAAAAAACACAGACTTGGAAACAACGTTAGGACTTTGATCCTTGGGTGAAAGAAGAAGACGTATAAGACAACTGATGCAAGCAACTACACGGATTGCCGCCTCCAGGGCCGAACAACGCAGCTATCTCTGGCTATTGATTTTAAAAAAATAAGCGGCTGTTTAGTACACTATTTGGCGGATCTTCACTGCTAGCAGGGTCGGAGTGGCTTATCTTACATACAGGGGCGTACAGTATGTTTCACTTGTTGCGAGTTGGGAACTTGGTCAGTATTTTTCACCTGAACCTGACATGAGATGGGATCCTGGTCAGCATATTTCTTCTGAACTTGACAGTGAGGTGGAGGGTGTCTTGGTCAACATGTTTCACCTGCCGTGAGGTGGGATCTTGACCAGTATGTTTCAACTGCCGTGAGGTGGGATCTTGATCAGTATGTTTCACCTGCCGTGAGGTGGAGGGTGTCTTGATCAGTATGTTTCATCTGCCGTGAGGTGGGATCTTGATCAGTATGTTTCACCTACCGTGAGGTGGGATCTTGATCAGTATGTTTCACCTGCCGTGAGGTGGGGGTGTCTTGATCAGTATGTTTCACCTGCCGTGAGGTGGGATCTTGATTAGTATGTTTCACCTCATTTTGATGTAAGGTGGGGGTCTTTAATCTTTGACTGTCACACATACTGCCTGTAGCGCAACAGTTTCTTGGTGATAGAGGTGTCTCTCATAGGAATACATGTTGATGGGCTATCCATCTTTTTCAATCTGTCAGCAAGGAAGTGCTCAATTCGAGATTGTACCAACTTATGTGTTTATATGGTGGATATGTGCGTAACTAATTCACTTCTCTGTCTTGCATTCCTTATCAATCAATCAATCAATAGTACGCTTAGCCGACCAGGGCCCGTCGCGTCGAATGACCATGTCCATCTCCACGTCTGACGGCCTGCAGTTCTGTTGGGGAGGTGGCGATCTGTGTTAACCAGGTGTTGCGAGAGTGGCCCCAAGGAAATCTCCAGGATGAGCACGGCCTCTTCCGGTAACTTGGCTTCCTAATCAGTAAATCATAAATCCATTTACAGCTACATAGACAGCAGCGTGCCGATGCAGTGTATTGGAGCACGAACAAAACAACAAAAAGGCCTAACAACTCAAAATGATATAAGCGAGACCATAATATAACAGTGGGCATAATAAAGTAATAATGACTGTCTGTTTCCTCAGATCTACACAATGAGGGTACCAAGTCTAATCGTATCAGCACTCGTGTTTATCACAGCGGTAACAGACACCCATGCCAAGACGGTGGTGTTTTTCCCCCCTCCTCTGACCAGCTACGTCGTCTACCATAGTAATATAGCAGGGGAACTGGCAAGTTTAGGTCATGACGTCTGGCTATGTCTGCCACACTTTATGCTCCAGAGAAACTTAGTCAAAGACAAGTTTGTTAAAATTCTTGAATACGGAGAACACCTAGGCGACATTGAAGCCATGATTTATATGAAAACTAAAATTCTTGACAAGTTCTGGGAGGGAGAGCCTTCTAAAACGCTGAGGGGCTTGTATGACGTTGGTGTAGAATTCGTTCAAATATCCCAGGAGGTTTTGTCTGATATATCTTTCGTGGATAAAGTGAAAACACTGAAGCCAGCTTTATTTGTTTTAGAGTCAGTACCTTTCAATATGAACATGATTGTACTTCCATACATGCTGGATATTCCCTATGCCCTTATTGGAACAATCCATGACGTAATTTTGTCCAAAGTCCCTTTCAGTCCAGCAACAACACCTTTTTTAGTGGATGGGATGAGTGACAGGATGACTTTCTTCCAGAGGTTGCAGTCTTTCATTTTCTACGTGGCCCGAATTAATTTTGACTTGTTTTACGACAGCAGCATCATTTCCAGATTTGCTCCACATAAGCCGTACAAGTCTATCAATGATCTGGCTGCCAATGCTGAAATCTTCATTGCTGAAATCGATCATATCCTGGATTACCCTCGGACAACATTACCAAACACGAAACTGGTTGGAGGATCTTCTGCATCTCCTGCCAAACCGTTAACTGGGGAGTTCAAGAAGTTTGTGGACGAGACTGAAAATGGTATTATCGTGTTTACCTTTGGTGGCTCTGTGGTAAATATACCTCCATACATCACTTCCAAGTTTATTGAAGCTTTCAAACAACTTGACCTTGGAGTTGTGTGGAAAGTTAATATTACTTCCCCTGACCCCAAACATATCCTGGCGTCCAAGTGGGTACCACAGAATGACCTCTTGGGACACGAGAAGACCAGACTCTTTATTTCCCACTGTGGAAAAAATGGACAGTACGAGGCTCTCTATCACGGAGTGCCAATTCTCTGTCTTCCAATTTTCGCAGACCAGGGCTACAACTCTGAACGAATTCTGACCAAAGGATTAGGTCTCCGTGCCGACATGAGAAAAGCCAGCGCAGATGAGCTCGCGTCCAAGATAAAACACATAGTTTATGATGGTAAATATGCAGAAAACATAAAGAAAGCGTCCAGCCTTTACCGGGAGTTATACAAAGTCCCAAAGAAAGAATCAGCGTTCTGGTTGGATCACGTGATCAAATATGGTGGAGATTACATGAGGTCACCAGGTCAGCAGATGCCGTGGTATCAGCTCTGTATGTTAGATGTTATCGCCTTTCTCTTCTTAAATATTATATTCATCATAGTGTTCATTTATGCCCTGATCAAGAAGTGCTATAAAAGATTCAGAGGCGCTCAGACAAGCGTCAAGTCTAAAAAAGAATAGCTGGTTTTGTGTTTGCACTGTAGGAGAAAAGTTGTGTTGTGGTTACACTGTAACGTCTTTAGTAAGGTTCCCTACAAATAAGTGTGTTGTGGCTACACTGTTTCTTCTCATGTATGGATCCTTACAAATACGTGTGGGGTGGCTACACTGTTTCTTCTCCTGTATGGATCCTTACAAAATAGTGAGTTGTAGCTACACTGTTTCTTCTCCTGTATGGATCCTTACATATAAGTGTGCTGTGGCTACACTGTTTCTTCTCCTTTATGGATCCTTACAAATAAGTGTGTTGTGGCTACATTGTTTCTTCTCCTGTATGGATCATTTAATAGAAGTGTGTTGTGGCTACACTGTTTCTTCTCCTGTATGGATCCTTTAATAGAAGTGTATTGTGGCTACACTGTTTCTTCTCCTGTATGGATCCTTACAAATAAGTGTGTTGTGGCTACACTGTTTCTTCTCCTGTATGGATCCTTACAAATAAGTTTGCTGTGGCTACACTGTTTCTTCTCCTGTATGGATCCTTACGAATAAGTGTGTTGTGGCTACACTGTTTCTTCTCATGTATGGATCCTTACAAAATAGTGAGTTGTAGCTACACTGTTTCTTCTCCTGTATGGATCCTTACATATAAGTGTGCTGTGGCTACACTGTTTCTTCTCCTTTATGGATCCTTACAAATAAGTGTGTTGTGGCTACATTGTTTCTTCTCCTGTATGGATCATTTAATAGAAGTGTGTTGTGGCTACACTGTTTCTTCTCCTGTATGGATCCTTTAATAGAAGTGTATTGTGGCTACACTGTTTCTTCTCCTGTATGGATCCTTACAAATAAGTGTGTTGTGGCTACACTGTTTCTTCTCCTGTGTGGATCCTTTAATAGAAGTGTATTGTGGCTAGATTATTTCTTCTCCCTTATAAAGAGATAAATAAAGAGATTGACGTGGTGTAAAAGACCTCCTTAACTTTGTTTAACTGTCCTTGTCGCTGTGAAATCAAAATATTCTCGAATTCTGGCTTTAGGGATACGATCCCTGGTGTTTTGTTTACACCTTTCTGACACTAGGGTTTTACATATCCTTTTCTGACACTAGGGTTTTACACATCTTTTTCTGACACTAAGGTTTTACACATCCTTTTCTGACACTAGGGTTTTACACATCCTTTTATGGCACTAGGGTTTTACACATCCTTTTCTGACACTAGGATTTTACACATCCTTTTCTGACACAAGGGTTTTACACATCCTTTTCTGACACTAGGTTTTTACACATATTTTTGTGACATTAGAGTTTTACACATCCTATTCTGACACAAGGGTTTTACACATCCTTTTCTGACACTAGGTTTTTACACATATTTTTGTGACACTAGAGTTTTACACATCCTTTTCTGACACTAGGGTTTTACACATATTTTTGTGACACTACAGTTTTACACATCTTTTTCTGACACTAGGGTTTTACACAACCTTTTCCGACACTAGGGTTTTACACATATTTTGGTGACAATAGAGTCTTACACATCCTTTTCTGACAAATTGGTTTTACACATCCTTTTCTGACAACAAGGGTTTTACACATCCTTTTCTGACACAAGGGTCTTACACATCCTTTTCTGACACTAGAGTTTTACACATCCTTTTCTGACACTAGGGTTTTGCATACCCTTTTCTGACACTAGGGTTGTACACATCCTTTTCTGACACTAGAGTTTTACACATCCTTTTCTGACACAAGGGTTTTACACATCCTTTTCTGACACTAGGGTTTTACATACTTTTCTTTAGTAGATTGCCGAGGCTAGTGCTTCTCACACATACCTTTCTGGCATGTTTTTTACATGTTTTCTGACATTAGCCACTATAGGGTTTGCGACCACATCGAGACGCACTGACGTTCGACAGATACCAACTAGAGTCAGCTCATCCATGACAGCTAGAGACACTAGAGTCAGCTCATCCATGCCAGCTAGAGACACTAGAGTCAGCTCATCCCTGCCAGCTAGAGACACTAGAGTCAGCTCATCCATGCCAGCTAGAGACACTAGAGTCAGCCTATCTATGCCAGCTAGAGACACTAGAGTCAGTTCATCATTGCCAGCTAGAGACACTGGAGTCAGCTCATCCATGCCAGCTAGAGACACTAGAGTCAGCTCATCCATGCCAGCTAGAGACACTAGAGTCAGTTCATTCATGCCAGCTAGAGACACTAGAGTCAGCTCATCCATGCCAGCTAGAGACACTAGAGTCAGCTCATCCATGCCAGCTAGAGATAATTGGGTGCAAGTTTTAGCTTCACCGATGTTCCGATCTCACTATACGTTTCTCCAGGCTCCAAAAGTGACTACTCACAGTGTTAACGCACCAAACTCTACAATCGATTTGGGTCTACCTTTGTGTCAAAGGGACATCACATTTTTATCTCCCCTTCTAAGGTCCGTATTCTTCCATAGATAATCACGTGATCCTAAATGTTCCTACTGAGTGGAACGTTCGTTTAACCTGACCAATTATACGCCAATACTCAATTTCTGGATTCCTCTTTTCATCCAAACCTCGGCCACCCACTCTTTTGTGTCTAAATCTCATCACCGTATTGGTTTATTTGAAACAGGTCCTAAGGTGATATCCCATGTTCACGTGTTATCTTCCAGCTCAGAAGTGTTGCGACGTGTGGCAGTCCAATTGCAACTTGAGTTCAGCTAGGGCTGCTTTTGCCATTTACCCCACCATCCATCTAGACGAGTATAAAACCAAAACTCAACCCACAATTTCAGCTGGTAGTCTAAGAATAAATCCCAAATTTCAGACCCAATGTGCAAGTGTTATTATTTAGAAAAACGGTAATAAACTATGCAAAATAAGAGTCGATAATAAAAGAAAGTAATTTCTGTCCGTTACATAGTCAACTTTCCTTTAAGCTGATTTCAAACAATGAAAGGGAACGGCGTGGCCTAGGGGTTAAGGGGCACGGCTCATAATCCGAAGGTGTTGGGTTCGATTCCCATCACAGTACCGGCCGTTACCGGGTGAAGCAAACCCTTAGAAAATGCAGGAGGAAGCAGACCATTTCATAAAATGCATGCTGGAGTCGGATGCACTGGGCCGACAGGCGCAAAATAAAAACCACAGTACAACGCATACCGCCTTGGACATTTGAGAAATAAGGCGAACGCAAATTTAAAAAAATAAAAAATAAAAAAACAATGAAAAACTACAAGGCCAGGTTTTATTTGAAATGACTGAGATACATTTAAACTGTTTCTGAACTCTGGGATAGTCATGGTTTGTCTCTCACAATTTGAATCCAATTCCCATTGGTTCGGGATTCTTGATCGGGATCCAATGACCTTGATACACTTGTATAATATGATTAATATTGCGGCACTGTTGGAAAGAGCCTGGCCTATAACAGTGGGACGCGCGGAGAGGATATTGATGTCTTGGCTAAGGCACACGACAAGCTTACCAACTTATTGCATTACTGGGCAGTCGGTGTTCTGAAATCTGCAGAGGAAAAAGGTAGAGAGAGACCAAAACACTTGAAGAAGATAGCTTAAGATGAACATAAAGGAAACAGATGAGACGACAAAAGTGTAACAGATAGCTGCTGTAGAACATGGCAGTAGGACCTGGTGGTAGGATCTGACGGAAGGACTTGGCGATAGGACATGGCGATAGGACCTACCATGAATTTATTGAAACGTGATCCACATTGCGCCGACACAATTTTGATTGAATGAGGTTGAATTTACAAAATGACGGCCTACATTACAACCAAAAGGTCTTCGTTTGAAAAATAACATAAAACTTTAAACCTTCCCCTCCCCCCCCCCCCCCCCCCCCACAATTCGGTTGCCATATAGATGTCTTATCGATATCGTAAACTGCAAACGGGATCAAGATGCTGAGCAGCGTATGAGCTGCAGTGGTCAGCGACCCATAGCTGACTGCTAGCGTCAGGGCCATGACCCATAGCTGCCAAGACCCTTCTACACCTCCACGCGGTGATCCTGGATAACAGGCTGCAGCAGGGCAGACTGGCTAAGGAGAAGGGATCGAAGAGGGAATGCTAACCCGGTATTCAAAAAATGCTTGCTGAAGTTGGATATGTTGGACCGAAATGTGCAAATATCGCAGCCAAGCTGTAAACTACAACACAACGCATTCCGTTCTCTGGACTACATTCTGCTACTTACCCTTTCAGGGTTTGGTAGTGGGAGATTGAGAACGAACGAAGATGAAGAAGAAGAAGTATACTGCAAACAAATATATATATGTGTGTCTAAGAGAGAAATAGATATAGAACGAAAGAAGATGGCTTATAATTGGAAAGTCAACTTCCTCTGCAAGGAAAAGACACTGATATCTTTAATGTGGATATATCAGCTGCCATGAATTGACATAATCTATTGTGTGTGATTTATGCTGTTATGCTGTTATGTGTTATGCTGTTATGTGTTATGCTGTTATGCTGTTATGTGTTATGCTGTTATGCTGTTATGCTGTTATGCTGTTATGTGTTTGTGTGATGATGTTTTTAGTAAATAAAGAGTACATAAACAGTACATTTGACAGATTTCTCTTGTTTCTAAACAGTTTGTATACAGTTTTAAAGAAAGAAGCAGCTTTTTGATTGGATCAACTGATTAAATATGGCCGAGAATAAATTAGGCCAGCAGATAACATGGTACCATCTCTGTGAGGTCCTCAGACGAGAGTCAAGTCTGAAAAGTAGCTGATTTTATGTTTCCCGTATGTCCGAGTGGTCTGTCAGGGTCTTTGTGTATGACAAGGACAAGAATAGCACCACTGTATTACAGAGAGCATGTAGTAAGAAGCAACTAACTGTGGGACATGACAAAACACCGAACATGGTCAGGTGGTTTGTTTAGAGCATCATAGATGGCGCCTTACAGGCTGCGGGTCTATTTTGCTATAGTGTTTGAGTCTATTAAGATGGACTCGCACATCGGTTAAACACCCTCTGAAATCGCATGTCCCAACGCAGCGGAGTATTAAGCTGCTCGAGCCTAGCCCGTTAAGCAGGAAACCCTTCTCCCGGCTACATCCAGCTCATACCAGAGCTGGGACCTGCACAGGGGCTTCTGTCCCTGTAGAAGTACAAGTCAATTAAGAACTAAGAACTAGGAACTTATGTGTGATCCATGGATATGTAGTTAGGGGTCGGAGATGCAGCACAGGGAATAATCTTATAACATCCACGGATTCATAACTGGTTGCTTGCTTCAGGGTCAGCGAACCGTAGCTGACAAGACTCAATTCCGCCTCAAAATGGCGGCCCTGTAAACAAGCTGCACTAGTATAGTATAGTTAGTTTTCTTTCCACTTGTGTCGCGCGTTGTGGGGCGCTTACGACGTCTATCCTGCTCTAAATGCGATGCTTCGGTCAATGTGAGCCATTGTCGCTGCACAATCGCTCTAATATCATCTATCCATCTACCTCACGGCCGCCCCCTTGATCTGTAGCCAGATCTACCAGCGTTGTCAGTCATCAGTGGAAGTTGATGAGGGTGCATTCTCATGAGATGACCAAACCAACTTATTTTCTGCCTGGAAATGTATTCGACACAAAACGTAGTGCCGACCATACTTCGAATGTCGTCGTTCCGCATTCTGTCTCTTCTGGTAACACCGATAACTTTCCTCAAACACTTCATTTCACAAGACGAAATTCTGCTCTCGCGCGCCCTGGACAGAGGCCATGTTTGGTACTGGTGCCACAGAATTGTTTATCAGCTGTTGCTTTTTTGCCAAACTAATCCTCGAGTGTCTTAGCAGTGGGGACAGATGATAAGTCACCGGCGATGCTTTCTGACACCTAGTCTCAATTTTCCGGTCGATCCTACCGTCTGCCGAAAAAATACTGTTCAAATACTTGAACTCATGGACCCGTTAAAGAGCAATATGATTTAGATTTATCTTGAGTGGCCCAGGAGTTCTACTGATCATCATAGTTGATGTTTTATTCTCGATGATTCGCATATTGTGTTAAGCACAGGTAGTCGCAAGCGCGTTCATGTGGTTTTGCAGTTTTTTTTCATCGTCTTACAGCAAGAACTGATCATCTGCAAAGAGCGGTTCATGTATTGAATTATGTTCTGCTTCGGATGTCTCAATTTGACTAGTCTCTGATGCGATTTTGTCCAAGTAGATGTTAAACAACAGAGGAGAAAGCACACACCCTTGTCTCACGCCGGTAGTGTTTCAAAAGCATCTGTGACACCATCAGTCGTTCTGACGAGGTTTGTACTCGAACGATACAGTACTCTGGTATTATCAAGAAACTGAACTTGTGCACCATTATCTTCCAATATCTTCCAAAGTTTAATCCTGTCTACCTTATCAAACGCTTTTTCCTGATCAATGAAAGCAACACGCTGATTTTCGCTGTAATCTATTGATCTTTCGTCCATGTGCCTTAAGGTAAACAAGGCATACGTGCAGCTCATACCTCGGCGGAATCCAAATTGATCTCTGGATAGTTGAGGTTCAACAATAGGTGTTATTCTATGTTCCAGGATTTTGGCATACATTTTACCAGTTAGGAGTAGCGTCTAATTATTCTATACGAGTAGCGTCTAATTATTCTATACGAGTAGCGTCTAATTATTCTCCACGAATAGCGTCTAATTATTCTATACGAGTAGCGTCTAATTATTCTCCATGAATAGCGTCTAATTATTCAATACGAGTAGCGTCTAATTATTCTCCACGAATAGCGTCTAATTATTCTATACGAGTAGCGTCTAATTATTATCCATGAATAGCGTCTTATTATTCTCCATGAATAGCTTCTAATTATTCTTAACGAGTAGCGTCTAATTATTCTCCATGAATAGCGTCTAATAATTCTCCATGAATAGCGTCTTATTATTCTCCATGAATAGCGTCTAATTATTCTCCACGATTAGCGCCTAATTATTCTTAACGAGTAGCGTCTAATTATTCTCCATGATTAGCGCCTAATTATTCTTAACGAGTAGCGTCTAATTATTCTCCATGAATAGCGTCTAATTATTCTCCATGAATAGCGTCTAATTATTCACTATGAGTAGCGTCTAATTATTCCCTATGAGTAGCGTCTAATTATTCACTATGACTAGCGTCTAATTATTCACCTTGAGTAGCGTCTAATTATTCAACATGAGTAGCGTCTAATTATTCAACATGAGTAGCGTCTAATTATTCAACATGAGCAGCGTCTAATTATTCTGCATTCGCACCGTCACTGAGAATAGCGTCAAATTATCGACCATGAATAGCTCTGATTATCTCCAAGACCAAAGTGAAACAAAATTGTCTCCCACTCAGCATGGATGGATGGACGAGGTCAGTACTACCGTTTTGGACGCCTTATCAACGTGCCGAGTAATTTAGAACCAGAACTAACAAGACACCGCCGCCCGGGCGGGATAGATTTCTAATCCATCAAGACAGAATGGTTGTCAGGATCGAGCGTACGTGTGTCCCTCGTCAACTCGACTGTCATCCATGCAGTGTGCTATGTGGCTAAATCGTGGACACTTAAAAAAGCCGTGAAAAGTAAACTGCAAGTGACCCAGGCCTCATTCTAGAGTCGCATGGTCGGCCTTGCTCTCCCCAACCAGCGACTGACGATTCTCCACAATTCCTACTTATGGCGATGCAGTTGCTTACACAAATAACGTAAAATATACTCAGAAGAAATGATAACCATCGGAGCCAGTGTAGCAGAGCCAGGTTTTCACAGGGGTTTTTCTATCTAGAATGTTAGCACGTGTATCCACATCATTCATGACCACACACAGCAAATAACACAGCACGCAGCAGGGGGCACATTTATGACATCACATTCATACAACAACAATCAGAGTGAGTGCAAATCTATTACAAACAACACAAGAAATACATCTGAACTAAATAGATACGCGGAGGTTATTAGCAGAAGCTATTGAATATTGCTCCGAACTACCACATTCTCAGTTCTAGCCGCACACTCCCCTCCTCTTATCTGCATCCTCAACACACTCTCAAAAACTCGTCTTCGCAATCGTATGCTGTGCATTCACTCACACTAAGATCCCCTCAGTCGGATGAACTTGTCATAATACATTCAATCTATTCAACGTATACTCACATGTGATCACACACTCAATCGATCTGCGTATACACACACTCTAGAACATACATCGTTCGCTCGGTGTCCTTCACACACCACACACACATCCAGATCTTCCCTAGGCGATATGTACACTCATGTAACCTTTCAGGACATACATCGTTCTTAAGGTACCCTGCACGTACAACACACATTCAGATCTTTTCTAGGCACAGGGCGCCCAACACACTCCTTATAGAACTACTGGTCAAGACTCAAAGGCGTATGCTGGTTGAGTAACCCTGTATTCTATTCAATCTCACTAACATTCGCAAAACAGCTTATCAATCGCTAAACAGACTTCTGGCTAAATTCTCTCTCTCTCTCTCGCGCTCTCTCTCTCTCGCTCTCTCTCGCTCTCTCTCTCTCTCCATGGCCAGTCTCTTGAGTTAAACTTTGTCTAGTATTATATAGTGTCAAGCAGTATCAGAGCTGCCCAATGGCCTCTGTGGGATGTCTGCTCCAGCCATCCTCTAATTCGGATCTACCTCCAATTAGTTGTTATTGGAACGAATCAGTCTGAATTCTTGTCACTCAAAATGTCGCAGCAAGCTCTGTTGCCCTCTGTCTGTCACTAACTTCAGACTACCCAACTCGGAACTCCAGAGTGGTCAGCTCCTAGCCCCTACCTGTACTAGACACATTCTCCCCCCCCCCCCCTCCCCGCCCCCTTTGTTGGCTTAGTGTCGAGACGAAGAGTGACATTGGCACACATTCAGGTACCTTTGTTCTGAGAGTCGCTGACCACATCACCCCTGCCTTGAACGCTCATGACCCGGCTGGAACTGTTACACCAGTTGACGGCACTCTAGCACCCTCATGGTAGATCTAGATTGCTTTGGTCAAAATCATTTGCACTCCATTGCAGCATTCACGATACGTCAAAACGAAAATGTGTTACTATTGTATCTCCAAAGCCAAGAAAAAGATCGTTGGAGGCAAAGTTGGGAACTTATACGGTAAGTAATAATAGTTTCGGGCTTTTCAAAAAGAGCAAGTTTTAGATTGTTTAGAACGAGTAGATTTAGATTACTTAAAATTGATTTAGACTATTTAGAACGAATAATGCCATTTCGAACAAGAAGATTTAGGCTGTTTATAATGAGTTAGGCTATTTAGAATGATTTTGTAGATTTGGAACCATTTTGGTTATTTAGAACGAGAAGATTTTGTAATTTAGGACGAGTAGATTTTGTAGTTTAGAAAGATTAGATTTTGGTTATTTAGAACGATTAGATTTAGATTATTTAGGACGAGAAGATGTAGGTTATTTAGAACGAGAAGATGTAGGTTATTTAGAACAAGTAGATTTGGGTTAATTAGAACGAAAAGAATTAGATTATTTAGAACAAGCTGCTTTTGGTTATTTAGAGCGAAAAGAATTATATTATTTAGAAAAAGTAGAATTGGATTATTTAGAACGAAAAGATTTAGGTTATTTAGAACAAGTAGATTTATGTTATTTAGAACAAGTATATTTGGGTTATTTAGAAGAAGTAGCTTTGGGTTATTTAGAACAAGTAGATTTGCGTTATTTAGAACGAAAAGAATTAGGTTATTTAGAACAAGTAGATAAACTGAAGATAGGTGGTACTGACGAATGCACATGTGGTACAAGGAAAATGACCGCTGAACATCTGCTGAAAAATTGCCCAACATACGAGGACCAGAGAAAGCACATGTGGCCATCACCAGTGTCAACACTAGACAAGCTCTATGGCAGTGTCGACAGCCTCATGATGACCGCTGCTTTCTTCGAACAAATTCAAGTTGACGCCTGACAGCGTACGAAGAAGAACAAGTAGATTTGGGTTATTTAGAAAGAGAAGAATTCGGTTATTTAGAAGGAGAAGATATGAGTTTATTCAGAACGAATAGATTTGGACAACAACATGACATACACCCCTCTTCCCCCCCCCCTTTTCCCACACACGCAAACAATAACAAAATATTCATAACGAAACTGGTACCAAAAAAAAACAGAACAGCCAATGTCTGCACTGACCTTAATTATAGACATGCTTGATAATAATAGCACGCGATTATGCTGTGTTACTGCCGTGTCATGTTTGGATGATTGACATCCCTTAATATGTGAACTGGTTATCGCTAGCCCAGCCGCTGGGGGAATAAGATCATTGATCTATTTGTCACATTAGTCTGTTATGTTGTTAACACATTAGTTCTTTGATTTTTGACATCAACTTGCGTGATTTTGATGCTGTGATCCATAGACATAAGAAGGTGATTTCAAATGATGGATAGGGAAAAACACTTCAGATTTCAGCATCAAGACACGAGGCGGGGACGTTGGCGATTCATTGCAGGCGAACTTCGACGTGGAGATGCACTTGAACGGACCTCAAACGAACATATAGACGATCGTCGTTTCAGTTTCAGTTTTTTCAGATATTGCTTAGTAAAAACGTTTATGCAATATCCAACAGACTCTGTCTCATTATTCGCTGTGTTTCTTTCTCGTCAGGTGTTAAAACTTCTTCTGCTTGAAAAAATCAATAAAGAGAGATAATACTTGACGGTTTAATATCATGGAAGAGAAGACGGTGAAGCGATTAATTGTTCGGTACTTGCGTCTTAATACCAAAACAAACAAAAAGTTAAATTTTAGCACCGAATTTGAGGGAAGTGACGTCATAGGATAGTCCTCCTTTTTAACTGTTAGGGGTGTCAAACATTCTGCGAGAATAGACGATACTTTCTACTTATGCTGCCACTTATTTATGCATTCTTAGCAATGCATTTCTGGAATCTGTCAACGTTGGTCCAAGATAAGGAGAGTAGCATCCAGTTTCTACAGCAACATTTCATTATCCCTGCTGTCAGACAATAAATAAGAACCATGTTTTCTGAACCTAACATTAAATAGTCACATAATATTTTTGGTCTGTAATGGCTGAAACACATCAGTTGAGACGGGGGGATGTGGACAGTGAAAATAATTTTAATAACTCCTTCATCTTCTCTTTAATCGTCAAACAAGCTCTTCGTCTAGAATATCGATAATGAAATCACATGTCTGACTAGCTTTCACATTTACGAGACGTGTTCAAATGAAACCGGACCAAACTGCAACAAGTGAACATATTTACGATGCACATGATGAGATCACTTCTGGTGTAAACAGCACATACCAATCGTCAAGTTTTCCAAAATTCATAATCCTCCGACTCATAGTTTTCTCAGAAGATCGTTGAAAACATGGCGGGTCTGATACGGAATCCGTCCAGAGTTGTTCAGCGATTCGGTTTCTAACCGCTGAAGGATGTCGACCAGTTGACATTCATCGCAGAATGCAGACGGTGTATGGTGAAATAAACGTGTCGAAGACAACAGTGAAGAACTGGACAACGATGTGTAAAGAAGGACGTGAGTTAACGCAACAATATACGTCTGATCTGGTTTCGGAAGATATTTCGTTAACTCGCGTCCTTCTTTAAACATCGTGGACCAGTTCTTCACTGTTGTCTTCGACACACATTTGTCATCATACACTGCCTGCATTCTGTGATGAATGTCAACTGGTCGACATCCTTCAGCTGTTGGAAACCGAATCACCCCTCGCTGATCAGCTCTGGACGGATTTCGTTTCACACCCGTCATGTGTTAAACGGTCTGCAGATGAAACTATGACATTTTGCAAACTTGACGGTTGGTATGTGCTGTTTATACCAACAAATGACATCATCATGCCAATCGTACGTATGTTCACTTGTTGCATTTTGGTCCGGTTTCATTTGAACACGCCTCGTACTAAACTCACTTTAAACATGGCAAGGCATGATCTACATATCGTGTAGAGACAAGCATGAATAGATACAATGAATAACCAAATTCATGGAGAGATTGTGAGCTTGAAAACGCGCATGCTTGCTTCTGCTCTAACTCCATCAGGCTTCGGTGATTAGGGACATGAATATACTTCTTATATCATTATCAAGATCAAGATACTGAGCAGCGCATGAGCTGCAGTGGTCAGCGACCCATAGCTGTCTGCTAGCGTCAAGGCCAGCAAATCAAAGCTGCCAAGACCCTTCTACACCTCCACGTGGTGATCTTAGATAACAGGCTGCAGCAGGGCAGACTGGCTAAGGAGAAAGGATCTAAGAGGGAATACTAACCCGGTAATAAAAAAATGCTTGCTGAAGTCGGATGTGTTGGACCGAAAGGTGCAAATATCGCAGTCAAACTGTAAACTACGACACAACGCATTCCGTTCTCTGGACTACATTCTGCTTCTTAAGCATTTTCAGGGATTGGTAGTGGGAGATTGAGAACGAACGAAGCCAAGCCAAGACACATCAGTATCAAGGGCACAGGATAACCTAGTGGTTAAGTGACACGGTTCACAAACCGAAGGTGCTGGGTTCGATCCCGGCCGTTACCCAGGGAAAGCAAACCCTTAGAAAATGCAGGAGGAAGCATACCCTTATATAAAATGCATGCTGAAGTCGGATGCACTGGGCCGACAAGCGTACAATAAAAACCACAGTGCAATCACACCGCCTTGGGGAATAGAGAAATAAGGAGAACGCAAACAAAAATATTATGTATTATTATGGGGAGGACGACTTACGTCAGACATGTTAGCCAGGGTCAGGCAAAACATACTGGTCAGACATGTTAACCAGGGTCAGACAAAACATACTGGTCAGACATGTTACCCAGGGTCAGGCAAAACATACTGGTCAGACATGTTAGTCAGGGTCAGGCAAAACATACTGGTCAGACATGTTAGTCAGGGTCAGGAAAAACATACTGGTCAGACATGTTAGTCAGGGTCAGGCAAAACATACTGGTCAGACATGTTACCCAGGGTCAGGCAAAACATACTGGTCAGACATGTTAGTCAGGGTCAGGCAAAACATAATGGTCAGACATGTTAGCCAGGGTCAGGCAAAACATACTGGTCAGACATGTTAGTCAGGGTCAGGCAAAACATACTGGTCAGACATGTTAGTCAGGGTCAGGAAAAACATACTGGTCAGACATGTTAGTCAGGGTCAGGCAAAACATACTGGTCAGACATGTTACCCAGGTTCAGGCAAAACATACTGGCCAGACATGTTAGTCAGGGTCAGGCAAAACATACTGGTCAGACATGTTAGTCAGGGTCAGGCAAAACATACTGGTCAGACATGTTAGTCAGGGTCAGGCAAAACATACTGGTCAGACATGTTAGCCATGGTCAGGCAAAACATACTGGTCAGACATGTTAGTCAGGGTCAGGCAAAACATACTGGTCAGACATGTTAGCCAGTGTCAGGCAAAACATACTGGTCAGACATGTTAGTCAGGGTCAGGCAAAACATACTGGTCAGACATTTTAGCCAGGGTCAGGCAAAACATACTGGTCAGACATGTTAGCCAGGGTCAGGCAAAACATACTGGTCAGACATGTTAGTCAGGGTCAGGCAAAACATACTGGTCAGACATGTTAGTCAGGGTCAGGCAAAACATACTGGTCAGACCTGTTAGTCAGGGTCAGGCAAAACACACTGGTCAACTTAACTTAACTTAACTTCTTTATGCTTGTTTAGAAGACCCTGCAGAGTCTGTATACAACCAGTTTCATTTACATCACCTTGTTCTAAACGCTATCGGCATCTAATGTATTCTTAAATGCAATAACTGTCCCTGCCTCCACTATCTCCCCTGGCAATGCATTCCAAGCATTCACCACTCTCTGACTAAACAAATATTTCCTAATATCTAATGTGGAGCTCTCTTTAGTTAACTTGTAGCTATTACCTCTTGTTATTGTTGGTGGCTGAATTTTAAAAAAAAACTTGTTATAGTCTAATTTATCCATTCCTCTGATCATCTTATAATCCTGTATTAAGTCACCACAAATTATTCTCTCTTCTAGACAATAGCCTGGTGTTTCGGAGTCTTTCCTCATAACTGTAATTCTGGAATCCCACTATCAGCTTTGTCGCTTTGTTTTGAATTCTTTCCAGCATGTTTATATCACCTCTATGATAAGGACTCCACACCTGTACACAGTACTCCAATCTAGGTCTAACTAAAGCTTTATACAGTTTGACGATCACTTCCCTGCTCCTATGTTTAATATTTCTTTTTATCATACCTAACATTGCATTTGCCTTTTTCACTGCTACATTAACTTGCTCACTCACCTTACCTGTATGATCTATTATAACCCCTAGGTCGCTTTCCTTATCTATCTTTCTAATATTGTTCTCTCCCATTCTATAATTATGTTCCATTTTGGATCTACCCATGTGGATGACTGTACATTTATCTTCATTAAACTCCATTTGCCAGTTTACAGACCATTCTCGAATTTGATCTAAATCCGACCTCAATATATCCACTTCTGCTTTAGATGAGACACTACTGCATAGTTGTGTGTCATCAGCAAATTTTGCAATCATGGATCCCATTTCAATGTCCGAATAATTTATATAGATCAAGAACAAAATTGGTCCTAAAACCGAACCTTGGGGCACACCCCTTTTCGCTTCACCCCACTCAGAGTACTCCTTATTAATGCCCACCCTCAAGACCCTCACCTCGGCTTCCCCTCAGCCCTCCCTGGAAACGGGCTGTTTTCATGACAGCCTGGCTAACAAGGTGAATGATCGACGTGATTTCTGCAGTAGTTAATGAAGCCAAGCATAGCACAACTGCTTGGAGGGCCCCGGTCCACCTTCACCAGAACGGAAGTGAAGACAGCTTCTACAACCCACTACTTAACGTACTGTTCAGAGAGCACAAAAGAGTAAACCGCCTCATTGTGGGAATTCGCAAGCAACAGCAAAAACAACATATCAGTACCATGCACCATGACAACTGGCTTAGGCGATTAGTAATGGCTCTCCACATCTTTCTGTCTGAAGTAACTTTTAACTTAACTCAACTTAACTTCACTTAACTTAACTTAACTTAACTTAACTTAACTTAACTTAACTCAACTTCACTTCACTTAACTTAACTTTAACTTTAACTGTAACTTTAACTTTAACTTTAACTTTAACTTAACTTAACTTTAATTTTAACTTAACTCAACTTAACTTAACTCAACTTCACTACACTTCACTTCACTTCACTTAACTCAACTTCATTTCACTTCACTTCATTTAACTTAACTCAACTTCACTTCACTTAACTTGACTTAACTTAACTTAACTTAACTTAACTTTAACTTTAACTTAACTTAACTTAACTTCCGTCTGACAGAACACGTTCTATAAAACATAGCAGTCCTCCTGTAATTTTACAATTGACAGATGTGTGTTGCATAGAATACTTATTGAAACATATACAGTAAGGTAGATTGTCTTCGTTTGGTGAGCAATGGTGGCCTACTATTGAAAATACTAGAGATCAACATTCAGGGGAAGAGAAGACAAGGGGACGACAAAGAAATACGAACATCACACAAGCGTGTATGCAGGCTTACGCTAAGCTGGAGAGAACTGTCGAGAGCATAGGACATGGTCGCGCCAGGATCAGAAGAATTCAACACCGGTCTCTGGACTGACTAACAGAGGACATTGGCGTGATATGATCAGAGGACTTCAACACCGGTCTCTGGACTGACTAACAGAGGACATTGGCGTGACATGATCAGAAGACTTCAGTACCGGTCTCTGGACTGACTAACAGAGGACATTGGCGTGACATGATCAGAAGACTTCAGTACCGGTCTCTGGACTGACTAACAGAGGACAGTGGCGTGACATGATCAGACGACTTTAACACCGGTCTCCGGACTGACTAACAGAGGACATTGGCGTGACATGATCAGAAGACTTCAGTACCGGTCTCCGGACTGACTAACAGAGGGCAGTGGCGTGACATCAGGCGACTTCAGCACAAATCTTAGGAGGTGCTTATGGCAGTGCATGACGATATGACACCAAAGAAACTTACCACACAGGCATGTAGGTGTAACAGTTCCCGCCGGAGTAAGAGAGTTAGGACATGGGTGATGTGCTTGCTGATAACAAAGGTACCTGAACATGTTAAAGCTTAAAGCTATCTGAATGCGTGTCAAGGTTACTCACCGTCTCAACAAAGAAAAACAGAGTTGGGGCAAAGAATGCGGACAGGTAGGAGCTGACCACTGGCGTTCCGATTTGGGTAGTGGGAGAATGAGTGACAGAGGTATTGGCAGCGGAGCTTGCTGCGATAGATGAGTGACAGGTGTGCAAAGTATTTCGTTCCAATAACGACTGAAAAGAGCCATCCCCCTAGATCCATTGGTCAGCTCTGATTCTGCTTGAGTGTATATACCTTGAGACAAAGTTTAGCTCAAGCAGGCTGGATGGAGAGGGGAGGAGAGCGAGAGAGTGAATGTAGATAGGAGTCTGGTTTAGCTCACCGACTTAGATAGAGGAGCGATTGATAGACTGTCGTACGAATGTTAGTGATAGAACAGGATCGCTCAAATAGGTGTGTGAGTTTTGTATTAATAGATAATCTGAACGTGTGTTGTAAGCAGGACACAATGTGATCGAGGTAAGTCCAGATCGCCCGCCTGAGGGGATTTGAGTGAGGAGTAGTTTTGATAAGGTGTTGAGGATGCAGTTAAATAGATGTGTATGTGTGATGTGAGTAGGCAATAGAACTGGGTAATGATAGTTGGGAATTCCATCAATAGCTAATGCTTACAATTTCCGCTTTAGTTTAATATTTATATTAACAAATATATAATATAGGAATATTTAGTTAAAATGATATGTATTGTATTGTGTTTGTAATTTCACTACTCATTTTTCTGGTATGAGTATTATATAATAAATATGCCATCTGCTGTGTGCTATATTATTTGCAGTGTGTGGTCATGATGATGTGGATGAGTGTGATAGTGTTCTGAGTTAGAATAACCCTAGGGCAAACAGTGGGATCTGCTACATAGGATAACACCTATAAAACAGCGAATAAATTTGAGTTACATTACGAAGAAGACAATGCTACTCATAAACGAAACAAAAAGTTAAAACAATCATATATGGAGAGCAATACTGACATTTACAAGAACTGCACAAAGAAAATTAGAAGAGTTTAGGAAGGACAAGAAACAACATATCTTTGACACTTGCAACAGGGCAGAAGAGTTGCAAAGACAAGGAGATGAAGGTGACGTGTTCAAAGAAGTCAGAATCTTCACTGGCGAGTCCAAACAGTCACTGCATGTGTTACACGATTATGATGGTAATACACTTAAGGAGAGCAAGGGTATACTCCAGAGATGGAAACAATATTACAGATACATGAACAAAGACAATGGAGGAAACATAAACATCACCTCTAAAACCCAACACATAGAACCGAAATCTATGATAGTTGAGAAATGTCAAATACTTTAAAAAAGGACAGATGATTCTGTCGATTAAACGGCACAGTGAGGAACACAATCTAATCATAAACACAGGCAAGAGTAATACAGTAGCGACTGAAAAGGCGAAAGACAGACCTAAAGTTATCATAGAGAAGGAAAACGTTCAAAACGCCACGAGTTTGGAATATTTCGGCTCGACATTAAGAAACAACGGAGATTACCAAAAAGAAATACAGCGAATCATGGATATGGCACTAGAGGTTAACTAAAATGAAAGCAATGTACGGTAGAACACTAACAAAAACATAAAGAAGGATTATAAGAACTTGCAATTTCACGATGGCAACGCGGATATGATGCATAGTCAAACACACAAACCCTACAAAAGAAGATTGAATCACTTGCGCTAAAACCCTACAGGACAAGTGTGCAACATACTATGGACAGCGAAAAACAGAAACGCAAAAATCCTGCAGGAATTCGATGTAGAAATTAACATAATTCGGCGACGTCAAACACCACAATGGCGTAGAAAGGGTGATACTGGAGGTTAAGGTGACTGGTTGAAGAGACAGGGGCAGTCTGAGGAGAAGATGGACCAGGGACATTACAGAAGCTCTGAGGTTGACAACGGCAGAGGCGGTACAGTTGATCAGGGGTTGAGTGTCCTATACAGATCGACGGTCATGAGAACGACGTCCAGCAAAGGACACGCTACCTGATGATGATAACTATTTTATACATATATGTATATACACACATACACACACACACACACGAGATCTAGCTCCTAGTCATATCGGAGGGGGACGATCAAATAGGTCTCTAAATGGGTACAAAACTTGCAGTTAGAAAGGGCAAGGTGACGGAGAAGACAACCTGATCACCCTAACTCAGAAAAAGCTAAGGCCTAGTACAAAAAGTCAACACTTCATCCCTGACGGCATCTTTTTCCATGGAACTACCTGTATGCTGGGAAAACAAGCACAACTGATTGAAAAGCGACAATTCACTGAGACGAGGGACGACACTGAAAAATTGAACAGGGCGCGACAATATGTCAATTACTGAACGATCTTCTGTTCTTAAAATATCCATTTGCTTCTCGCTATCAAACCCGACGATCTAATCGTCTGGTTCTACAGTTTCTCTCTCGCAATAACGATTTGTTCTTATTCTTCTTCGTCTTCTTCTTCTTCTTCTTTTTCTTCTTCGTACGCTGTCAGACGTCAACTTGAATTTGTTCGAAGAAAGCAGCGGTCATCCTGAGGCTGTCGACACTGCCATAGAGCTTGTCTAGTGTTGGCACTGGTGATGGCCACATGTGCTTTCTCTGGTCCTCGTATGTCGGGCAATTTTGCAGCAGATGTTCAGCGGTCATTTTCCCGGTACCACAGGTGCATTCGTCAGTGCCACATATTTTCAGTTTATTGAATAGATGGTACCTCAGTCTGTTGTGGCCTGTGCGAAGTCTGAAGACCACGACCTGCTCTCTTCTGTTCAGCTGGTAATAGGCATCTTTTTTTGTGTAGCCAGTATGCTCTGTTTCCAATTTGGCCATGTATCTGGCCCTTATAAACCGTTTTGACTCTTCGTAGGTCACACTAGAATCTGGTTGTGGTAATCTTGCCCCTTCTTTTGCCAGTCTGTCTGCCTACTCGTTGCCTTGGATGTTACAGTGGGATGGAATTCACAGTACCACTACTCTTTTTGGTGCGGAGTGCTGGCATAGTTGACAGAGTTCTGCTCTTAAATCAATAAGTTCGGTATTTTTCTGGCTTTTTAGTGCTGTAACCACAGCCAGGGCATCTGTAAACAGGACTATCTGACTTTCATTGCTTTCGCCTGTCAGCATTGCTTCTACTGCAGACTTCAGTGCCTCTGCCTCCGCTCTGAAATTACTTGAGAATTTTCCAGTTGCCACTGACAGTGTTATTTTTCTACCATTTGGTAGGCCCAGGAATACCCCTGCCCCTCCATTCTGTGTTGTGTTTGTTACAGAACCGTCGGTGTATGCATGGGTCAAGTCCATGCCTTGGTAGTTTTCCGCTATGTACCTCAGGGTTATGTCTTTCCTTTCTTGTTCAGTCTGGATGTTCTTGTTTCCAATACCCGGTATATTTTCTACCACCTCCGGAATGATATACTGCTTCCATGTGGGTTTGCGTATAGTAGGGATGGACTTTGGTGTTTTTAATGGTGTTCATATGGTCTTCGCTCATCTTTGCTTTAGTTTCCCTTTTCCAAATCTATTTAGTCTCTGTTAACAATTTGTTAAAACCCATTGAATATGCAAGAGAAAATAAGTTAGTTGTCATGTGGACCCTTGTCCTTTGGCCCAATGTCGATTTGTGGTATCTGCAAGTATTTGTGAGCTGTTCCCTACAGAGTGGTCCATTTTTCTGACCTCGGATGAAGAAGCTCTTTCTTAACTCCGACAAATGCCGGACACTCGACAATATGATATTTTACTGTTTTCTAGGCGTTTGTGCGCAGCCGACACTTTGATGTATGTTCTGGTTAGAGTTTGTTAAAGTGACTATTAGATTGTACATGTTGAGTGCGAAGTTTGAAAATGGTGTATGATCTCTCATTTTCAATAGGTTGATGTTGTCTTTGGGATTTGGGAGGGCCATGTGGTTGTATATCTTTCTCCCAGTATTACCCATTGCCTATATGTTAAGACAAGTCTTGTAGTTCCTTGTTTTCAGTAGTTGTTGGATTGTCTGAAGGGTCGTTGGTGTGTATTTCTGTTCTTGACTTGATTCTTTCTTTGTCCGTCTGTCTGAATTGTCATTGTAAGGTGCATTTTATCTATAACTGATCTGTTACAAAACTAGTCTGACGTCATAGAATGTAATAAGCTGGTTTGCATCTACTGCCATTTGGGCAAGCTCAGGCTTACGGTGATCACCGTCTTCTAGAGTTTTAAGGACGGACAATGAGTCTCTAAGTATAACGATGTTTTGTGCCTTTTGTGGAAAGTCATCAAATACAGTCATCAAGTGGTACAGAGCTACTTTCAATGCTGTTATTTCTGCTCATAGTTAGAACATATCTGCCCACAGACATGAAATAGCTCATCAGATAGTATGGTTTTTTTGTTTTGTTTTGTTTTGTTTTGTTTGTTTGTTTGTTTTGAGTTCGCCTTATTTCTCTATTCCCCAAGGCGGTGTGCGTTGCAATGTGGTTTTTATTTTGCGCCTGTCGGCCCAGTGCATCCGACTTCAGCACGCATTTTATGTAAGGGTCTGCTTCCTCCTGCATTTTCTAAGGGTTGGCTTCCCCGGGGTAACGGCCGGTACTGTGGTGGGGATCGAACCCAGCACCTTCGGGTCGTGAGCCGTGCCACTTAACCACTAGGCCACGCCGTCCCCAGATGGTATGTTTGAATCAACCCATTTGTAAATGGGTACCTGAATGACGGTTAGGAAAGGACAAAGATATCGAGAAAGAGAACTGACTATACTACCTTACAAAGCTGTGACAGCACAATGGAAAAGACAATATCTGCTATAGGAGTACATTTCCTGGTTTTTTTTTGTCATACTCTATGCTAACTTCATCTCCAGCTTTAATGGTGATCTAAACAGCAGGCCCATCAGTAAAGACATGTATGCATTCTTCTGGGTAGGCGTCAATGGTTCTATGCGATGCCAAAAACCTTGTGGAGAGATATGTTCTAAATATGAAACTTAAATAACGGCAGTGGAAATAGCCCTGTACCATTTGAAGTTTGGATGTGATGCCTTCCCATCAAAGGCCCAAAATATCGTAGGCGTTAGAGACTCATAGTTCTCATTTGGCGTACAGGATCAGAACTTCTAGATGTATTATCTGTTAACTGTGGAAAAAAAATTAGTTAGTTAGTTAATTAGTTATTTTGTTAGTTTCTGTCGCTGCAGTTGAGAGGTAAGAAACTCGCCTCTCAATGCGATGAACGGAAGCGGTGTGGGTTCGAATCACGCAAGTTTCAAGCTACCCCTGGTGTCAAAGAGGTGCGATTAGAGTGCCTGCATCCGGAATTATCTCCAGTTGTCTTGACTTATGTCTTGCTACTGGTCCAAGATAGCTCGGGACCAGAGAGTGAGGTTGGTGACCAGCGCAGCTTGCTCACTATAATCCAAATACAGCGCAAGTGACATCATTAAGACAAAAACCGTCTGATGTGGTGTCGCCATCATGGCTTGCGATGGGCAACGAACTGTAAAGTTAGTTAGTAAGTTAGATGACTAGTTAGTTAGTTAGTAAGTTAGTTAAGTAGTTAGTTAGTTAGATAGTCACCGGATCATAGTCATTGCACGCAGAAAAACGTCTATAAGCAACATCAGTATCTCCGCCAGCATGTGATGACTGACAGTTCCGATTCGGTGCTGGTTAACCAGACGTCTTTCGATCCCCTGTGGTGATCAAATCTGGCTGTCCCTCGTTTTACCGTCAGTTCAACCAGTCGGGGCAAGACGTAGCGGCAGGATCGACTTCCGAATCATATTTGACCGATTTCCCTAACGGCGTTTAGGATACCGGCTCGGCCCATTGATCTCTTTCCCGCCACAGAACAGATGCTGTGCTCATCAAACTGTCAGCTCTCATCTGCATGTCCTGGAATGAGTATGAAGATGATTCTATGTAACCTTGACGTGACCTATCGTTTCCAACTATTGCCGCCTCGCGTAACCTTATTGCACCTTCCTGAGCATCTTCATTGATAAGCTGAAAATACACACACGTTTTCCCCTTCAGTAGCTCCAGTCAGACTATCGCTTTCGTCACAATCGTGATCTCCATGGTCAGACTAATTGTGGCCACTGGAAAAGTCGCACAATCCTCCTTGGTCGTTCTTTCATCGCGCTGACCGGTAAAGTAACAATCTCCCTGCAACCCGCGGATTACGGATTCGTCTGTGAGATAATAACGTCTATATAAGTAAACGTAATGCGATGTCATATAAATTTAGATAGAAAATACACAGGAAAAACAGCGATGATTATGAGAATAAATGCAATTAATGACAAGCAGATCTTGATGAGAAAATTTCTGCAAGATGTTGGATCGTTCACAGATCTTCGTAGCAAAATAAACACAGTAGTGAGCTGATGATGATGTAAAAATAGGAACACAAAGGAACGAGAAAAGCTTACCATATTTCAAAACGTTTTCCAACCAAGATGAAATGAAGTCCATAATATGCTTCTTTCTCCGACTAATATTAAATGTAAAATATTTTATGGCACAAAACAACAACTAATAAATACGTGCATATACGTTTTCATGGCTTTGGGCTAAAGGACAAGAGCGTGGCTGCTGCGGGATCTGTAACAACAAATACATAATAAAAACAACCATTTTCAAGTCTAGTGTCAATGTAGTTCTGCAATAAAGAGGACAAGAACAACAAAAAACGAGAAGTTTACGGACTTTCATAAACTGAGGTCTTGCATGGAAAGGGGAATGAAATGGTCTGATACAATCATTTAAGAAAAATATTGGATACGATCAGACAGATGATAGTGGGACAGGATTTGAGGAAAACATTCTTGTATTGGATAGGAAATAGATATTACCTGTTGAACCGAAGAGAGCAGGTCGTTGTCTTCAGACTTCGCACTGGCCACAATAGACTGAGGTACCACCTATTCAACAAATTGAAGATAGGGTGTACCGACGAATGCCCGTGCGGTACTGGGAAAATGACCGCTGAACATCTGCTGCAGAACTGCCCGACATACGAGGATCAGAGAGAGCAGACGTGGCCATCACCAGTGGAACTGCAAGACAAGCTCTATGGCAGTGGCGACAGCCTCAGGATGACCGCCGCTTTTTTCGAAAAAATAATGGTTACTGTCTGACTGCGTACGAAGAAGAAGAAGAAGAAGGATAGGAAATATTCATTAAAAAAAATAAGAGCCGATAGAATTACAAGACATCCTCTGCTCTGAAACTCTCACGGTAAGAGAATTAAAAAGAGCCCAAACCACACACAAAGAAGAACCACCGTGACGGATATAGAAGAGACATGAAAGGCATTGAAAGAACAGGAATATGTGAACTTTAAGCGTCTTTAAAAGAAATATTTGCGTCTTAGGTCACGACAGGTCATCCCGTAACCGGTGAGGTCGTTGGGGGAAACATGATGACATCCTCACAACCGCACGCCATCCCTTTCTGCCAGTGGTCGCTAACTGTGCCTCCTCTGGTAGGAGATTAGTCTATTCTTTTATGTTACCCTCCCACCTCTTTTTGGGTCGGTCTCTTCGTCGTCTGCCTTGCACTTTTCCGTGCAGGATCGTATTTGCAAGACCATTTGATCTCGGTATGTGACCGTATCAAGCAATTTTCCTTCTTTTGACAGTTGCCAAGAGGTCTTCAAAAGGCCCTATTGCTGTTGTAATTCTTTCTCGTATTTCCTCCTTTGTAACTCGATCTTTGTACGTGACGTTTAAGTCTTCGGAAACATCTCATCTCCAAGGCCTGTATTCTCCGCTGCAGGTCAGCTGTAATCGTCCATGTCTCACAAGCATAGAGTAATATTGACAGGACCAGTGTACGCATTAATCTGATTTTTGTGCATAGTGCTAACCATATATCTTGCCAGGTTTTGTTAAGCCGTGCAAGCGCCGCTATTGTCTGTGCTTTTCTGGCTAACACCTCACATTTTGATCCTTCATCACTGACAATCGAACCAGGATATTTAAAACGATCGAGCTCTCTGAGTTCCTGGCCATTAGCTTTTATCCTGCCGTTGAAGCCCTTGGCGTTGTTGGTCATTAATTCTGTCTTTCTAGCGTTTATCTCCATACCATAGTCAAGAGCTGTTTCATCGAACCTTCTGACCCATTCCTGGAGTTCTGTTTCTGAACCCGCCAACCCGTCGATGTCATCTGCAAAACGAAGGATAGTAATCGTTCGGCCCCCTATCTTGACAGTACCAACGTGACCTCCAAGTGTCTCACTCATAATTCCCTCAAGGAATATGTTGAAAAGAGTTGGGGAGAGTGTACAACCCTGTCTCACACCAACTGATGTGCGAAACCAGTCCCCTCGCCTCCCATTCACAAGAACTGCGTTGGACGCCTTATCATATAGGTTTTAAGGTACCTGTATAATATTTCCATTGATTGTTTACATCCTCATGTTTGCCCATAGCGCTTTACTTCATACCCTATCAAACACCTTCTTGAAATCAACAAAAACTTGACACAGCTTTTGCTGCTTTTCTAGCTATTTCTCATTTGGCAGTCTTAAATTAAATACCTGTTCAGTAGTGCATCTATCCTTTTATAATCATATAAAGATATTGATTCTATCCATGTGTCATATCGTCGTTTTTTTTGGTGATCGGAGTTTCGATGTTTTCACGCTGAACTCGACCGTTGCCTGAAGCCCCACCTTAACTCCGTGCTGTTTTGAGTTAAGTGGACCAATGAATATTTCTTAACTGGCGATGCAGGGGAAGGTCATGTATCATTAATCATTTCCTTAGAAGTTTGTTCGTATAGTCCACATGTGTACCGTGTCGAAGATTGTATATGTGTCTGTCCAGTCAGCTGTGCTAGGTATTGAGGCGAAGAATGGTGATATGTCCTTGCCGGTCAAGGGTGTAGTAGTCACTGCTGGCTTGATTCTGATCTATTGTTACGTCTAGATAACTCTCTTTTTACTAAGTATGTGACGTCAATGTCTTCTTGTTCACACACATCTCTCATTGTTGCAACTCTATTTGTCCTCTCGTACCCTTATAATAAAAAAATTTTTTTATTGCGTTATCCTTTATTTATTTATTCTCCAAGGCGGTGTGTGTTGCACAATGCTTCTATTTTGCGCCTGTCTGACCAGTGCATCCGACATCGGCATGCATTTAATGTAAGGGTCTGCTTCCTCCTGCATTTTTTAAAGGGGTTTCTTCTCAGGAATAACGGCTGGTGCTGTGATGGGAAGCGAACTCAACACCTTCAGTTGTGAGCCGTATCACCAGTACTAGCCCACGCCGCCCCCGCGTCCCCCTTATAATACGAAAGAATAAGATTGCAGCTACTGAAGTGTTCTTCCCTGTCTGACAACTACCCTGCTAAGTTCGTTCCTCAGAATGTCTAAAACCTAATACAACTGAAAAATATACTACACAACCGGCGTAGCACGATCCGAGACTAGAAGGCGTGTACCATCAGAAGAGAGAAACAGGCAAACGATCAGAGGCTCCCAAATGTTGGAGACTAGCTGCAGCGCATAAGACTGACATCCGGACGAAGTCTCTAATAGTCAACGGAGCAGCGTCAGACTAGTACTGGACTTTCTAATAGTCAACGGAGCAGCGTCAGACTAGTACTGGACTTTCTAATAGTCAACACAGCAGCGTCAGACTAGTACTGGGCTTTCTAATAGTCAATACAGCAGCGTCAGACTAGTACTGGACTTTCTAATAGTCAATACAGCAGCGTCCGACTAGTACTGGACTTTCTAATAGTCAACACAGCAGCGTCAGACTAGTACTGGACTTTCTAATAGTCAACGGAGCAGCGTCAGACTAGTACTGGACTTTCTAATAGTCAACACAGCAGCGTCAGACTAGTACTAGAGTCTCTAATAGTCAACACAGCAACCTCAGACTAGTCATAGAGTCTCTAATAGTCAACACCGCATCCTCAGACTAGTCCTAGAGTCTCTAATAGCCAACACAGCATCCTCAGACTAGTCCTAGAGTCTCTAATAGTCAACACAGCAGCCTCAGACTAGTCATGTAGTCTCTAATAGTCAACACAGCATCCTCAGACTAGTCATGTAGTCTCTAATAGTCAACACAGCATCCTCAGACTAGTCATGTAGTCTGTAATAGTCAACACAGCATCCTCAGACTAGTCTTGGGACTCGCCGCATCTAAAAATGGAATGATTTGACGCATATTCCATAGATCGAACTGCAGGAGAAACTTTCGCCTGCACATCACTTGCCTTGCGCAACTTGGAAATCACTAAATAGGCTCTTCTTTTTCTTCTTCTTCTTCTTCCTTCTTCTTCTTCTTCTTCCTCGTACGTTCACAATCTCCGGCTACCAAGCCCTGAACAGGATTTGAAAGTAGCAGGATGTAGCAGGATGCGTTGTGTCGCTAGTTTACAGCTTGATTGCAATATTTGCACCTTTTGGCCCGACACATCCGTTTTCGGCAGATAAATAGACTCCGAAATGGTTCATCGCGATGTAGGAGCAACTTAAGGAGACGGGGATACTCGGATGATGAAACATGCTACTCTGGAGCAACAGAAGACTCAGACCACTTCATGTTTGCCAAAACCTTCTGGAAACATGGATATGGATGCCATCTTGAGGGGGAATGAAAAGTAATCCATGTGTCTGAATATTGGAAACATGGTACGTGAACTTGGCGGTCAGTAAGTGTTTGGATTTGCCACATTCAGAGCTAATAGTACATTTACTGTATCTGTGAAGATTATTACCTTGTGGCATTCAGCATTTCTGTCATGAATCATGTTCACATCGTAGCCCGTTCACGTGCTTGAACATCAGATGTGTAGTTAAGAGTAAAATTGACCAGTTGGAATATCTCTTATCTCACAGTACAAATCAAGACTCAACGGTAAAGGTACCACTACCTCCATTCACGAGAGCGTATGTTGTTGATCCAGCTGTGTAAGTATACAACCACGATTGTTTTTGGGTAGTTATTTATATGATACTAAGTGTTGTAGTTCGATTTTACAGTATATTAAACTATCAATAACATATTTTGGCATCGTTTCTGGTGCTTTATACTATCCATGTATCATGTAGCCAAATATAGATGTTGTATTTATAGCACTCTTCAATCCTTGCATCATATAATCCTAAATACGTATTGTTTAGAGCTTTCTTCAATCCTTGCATCATATAATCCTAAATACGTATTGTTTAGAGCTTTCTTCAATCCTTGCCTCATATAATCCTAAATACGTATTGTTTACATAACTTTTTTCAATCCGTGTTATCATATAGTCCTGTGTAGCTATTGTTTATAGAGCTTTCTTCAATCCGTGTAACCTTGTATCATATCAGCTGCTCAGGCATTACGATAAATGTACCGGGTTTAATCGCTGGTATAGACATGTTACAACTAACCCAGCTGTAAATTAGTAACTGACACTGGGAGGAACAACAGACAGGGAGGAAAAAGAACTGGTCACTTCCAACTCACAAAAACCTTGGGCTCATCAAAATAACACCTCATCCCCCACGACAGAGTCAGCATCAAGCTAGCTTAACCTTGACCTTTACCTCAACCGCTCTAACGTCCATATCTAAAATCAGAACACGGTCCAAAGTGACTCCCACTGTCCTCCGCCCTTCCCCGATTCTTCGCTAAAGTACGACGATCTGATTAGACTATCAATGAAAGCTGGCCACGGTTCGGGCAGAAAAAGTGTAAACAAAGCTGGCAAGTTATGTTCACGTATTGCGAGACAATTACTTGAAAAAACTTTTAGGTAACTTAGGGAAACAATGCCACCCAACAGATAATTTGTCAATAACGCGATCAAGCATATACGTACCATCTTCTCGAGTATTTGAAGGAAAAAGGAAAACCGCTCAACGATTATAGGAGTGTTTGGACACTCGGACAGAATAAGTGCACAGAAGCAGGTAAGAGATGGTTATGATACTTAGATAACTGACAGACAGATTTAGAAAGAAAAGTTATCATCGAAGAATATATAAGGAGAGTCTACCCCCTAGAAACATGGATACATGTATTTTCAGATGGCTCAGCTAACAAAGCCACATCCAATGGAGGTGTAGGAGTCTTATCACATACATGAATCGAGAAGGAAAAAAAAAATCGACTACTAACAACGAGAACATACTCAGTGCACAGGCAATGAAGGCCGTTGCAGAGCTTGCATTCTAAGATCAAGGTGTCCACAAGCAAAACATAGTATTCCTGACTGATGCCTCGTCAGTATTCGAATTTTTGAAACTTTTTATTCTTCTTCGTACGCTGTCCAGACGTCAACCTGTATTTTTTTCGAAAAAAGCAGCGGTCATCCTGAGGCTGTCGACACTGCCATAGAGCTTGTCTAGTGTTGCCACTGGTGATGGTCACATGTGCTTTCTCTGATCCTCGTATGTCGGGCAGTTTTGCAGCAGATGTTCAGCGGTCATTTTCCCTGTACCACACGTGCATTCGTCAGTGCCACCTATCTTCAGTTTATTGAATTGGTGGTACCTCAGTCTGTTGTGGCCTGTGCGGAGTCTGAAGACCACGACCTGCTCTCTTCTGGTAATAGGCATCGTTTTTTGTGTAGCCAGTATGTTCTGTTTTCGATTTGGTAATGTATCTGGCTCTAATAAGCCTTTTGGACTCTTCGTAGGTCACACTAGGGTCTGGTTGTGGTAGTCTTGCACCTTCTTTTGCCGAATTTAAGAGATCGCTATGAACATAGCTCTCAGCCCAAGGCTGGACACTCATTGGATCTCTTCCCGCTGCAATATCTAAGGAATTGAATCTGCAAACAAACTAGCCAGGTCTGGAGGAGCATCACTACAAACATCCCAGAGCATCACCTATAATAAGGCCAAGACCATGGTTAAAGTCAACTTCAGGGGAAAATGGGTTGATCAACACCCCCATATACGAAAAGAAGACCTATTATAATTTAGCTAGAGAGGAGCAAGTCATCAGCTTCAGACTGAGAACGAGGTGATGGCGTGGGCTAGTGGTTAAGTGACATGGCTCACAACCCAAATGTGCTGGGTTCACTCGCCCTCACATAAAATGTATGCCTAAGTAGGATTCACTGGTCCGACAGGCGCAAAATAAAAACATAGTACAACACACACCACCTTGGGGAATAGAGAGCCAAGGCGCACACCACCTTGGGGAATAGAGAGCCAAGGCGCACACCACCTTGGGGAATAGAGAGCCAAGGCGCACACCACCTTGGGGAATAGAGAACCAAGGCGCACACCACCTTGGGGAATAGAGAAATAAGGCGCACAACACCTTGGGGAATAGAGAAATAAGGCGCACACCACCTTGGGGAATAGAGAACCAAGGCGCACACCACCTTGGGGAATAGAGAACCAAGGCGCACACCACCTTGGGGAATAGAGAACCAAGGCGCACACCACCTTGGGGAATAGAGAACCAAGGCGCATACCACCTTGGGGAATAGAGAACCAAGGCGCACACCACCTTGGGGAATAGAGAAATAAGGCGCACACCACCTTGGGGAATAGAGAAATAAGGCGCACAACACCTTGGGGAATAGAGAAATAAGGCGCACACCACCTTGGGGAATAGAGAACCAAGGCGCACACCACCTTGGGGAATAGAGAAATAAGGCGCACACCACCTTGGGGAATAGAGAGCCAAGGCGCACACCACCTTGGGGAATAGAGAGCCAAGGCGCACACCACCTTGGGGAATAGAGAAATAAGGCGCACACCACCTTGGGGAATAGAGAACCAAGGCGCACACCACCTTGGGGAATAGAGAAATAAGGCGCACACCACCTTGGGGAATAGAGAGCCAAGGCGCACACCACCTCGGGGAATAGAGAGCCAAGGCGCACACCACCTTGGGGAATAGAGAGCCACGGCGAACGTAAAAAAAAAATTAGAACTGGGCATAACAGACTCAATGGTCATCTTTAGAACAAAATGAGGATTGGCACCAGTAGGCGAGCATACCATCTTATTTTCACATGCAAAATGACTGATTCGGAAGTACACGTCTACTTTTTGACTTCTGTGCTATATAATATTTTCCTGTGTGTTTTTATTATCATCTGGGTTGTTTTTTTTAAAGACTTTTACTATAGATTTGATGAAGCAGTTGTCCTTGGTTTGACATCTTCTCTCAGTAAAATATCCACTGGCCATACCAAGATGTTTAAAACATTTTAGTATGGATGAAGCACCATTATTCAAATATGCCACATCACTACACACTGCCTACTCTACTTTTTCTTGTTCAACTTAATACTCTTTCTAGCATAGATCCCAAATTAGATTATTCAAGTATTCATTATCTCGCGTCTTACTGTGGATACATTTTTGCGGCAATTGTTCATTCGTCAGGTCCTTACAAAACAGATTCAATGAAATAAATTTGTTCTTCTGCGTCTTAACGTGGATAAATTTCAGCAGCAAATGTTCATTAGCCAGGCCCTCAAAAACAGATTCAATGAAGTGAATGACTGCTTCATGAATAATAATTTTGTGCTTCTAGGAATTAGGATCTACCTTACACTTGCACCATGAGTTGGTTGGGCAAAAATCCTGCTGTGATGTTTCTTTGGATTTTGTCCGGTAGCTGTGTTATAGTGGCTTTTCTTTCATCATTAGGCGTACTGATGAAGGTGGAACTGTGTCTCTTCCGCTGTAGTACGATGAAAAGTTTCTCAGTGTGTCCAAAATGACGAGAACCACTGTCCGTTCACAAACTGTTTTTATTTGTACGGCGTGGGCGTGAGGTGGGATCATGGTCAAAACATTTCACATGAATCTGAGGCAAGGTGTGGATATTGGTCAATATGCTTCACCTGAGTCCCGAGTGGTCCGTCTGGGTATTTGTGTATGACAGGGCAAGAACAGCACCCCTGCCCCACAGAGAGCATGTCATAAAAGGCGACTAACTGTGGCATGGTATTACACCGCCCATGATTATGTGGTTTGATTAGAGCAGCATAGATGGCGCTTAACAATCTGCGGGTCTACTTTGCACTAGTGTTTTAGTCTATTAAGATGGATTTGCTTGCACATAGGTTAACTACCATCCTTTGCACTTTTCCCAGTGCAGCGCAGTAATAAGCTGCTCGAATCTAGCATACTAAGCAGGAAATCCTCCTCCCGGCTGGATCCAGCTCACGCCAGACCTGGGACCTTCAGAGGCATCCGCCTCTATAGAAGTACAGGTCGACTGAGACGGTTCGGTAGGTCGGTATGTTTTACCTGACGTGAGGTGTGGGCTTGGTCAGTATGCCTCATTTGACGTGTCTCACCTGAAGGGAGGTGAGATCTTGGCCAATATGTCTCACCTGACCCTGATGTGAAATGGGGTCTTCAACCATTAGCTGTCCCCATACTACCTGCAAGTCATCAGATGCTTGCTGTTACAGATGTTTCTCATAGAAAATCTGTCTTACTGGACTATCCATTCTTCCCTATCCGTCGGTGAAGAAGGGTTCTAGACCTAGTATCAACTCATGTGCTTATGGTGTGGATATCCGGGTAACCATTTCTTCTCGCTGTCTTGTCTTCCTTATCAGAGAATACTATACCAACTTTCAGCGTTTAGGACAGGAGCGTATCGCTACAATGGAATGCAGCCAGAACATCATTCACAAGAAGAAACAGACTAACAACCTGACCCTATAGGCAAGGCTATACGTAAAACAGTGAATATATTAAAGTAATAATGACCGTCTTGTTTCCCCAGATCTTCACAATGAGTGTTCGAAGTCTACTCGTATCAGCACTCGTGTTTATCAAGACGATAACAGATACACATGCCAAGACAGTGGTATTTTATCCCCCTCCTCTGACCAGCTACGTCGTCTACCATGTCAATATAGCAGGGGAACTGGCTACCCTGGGCCATGACGTCTGGGTATGTCTGCCACACTTTATGCTCCACAAAAATTTGGTAAAAGATATGGGTGTGAAAATACTTGAATATGGGGAACACCTAGGCGACATTGAGGCCCGGATTTATGAGAAAACTAGGGTCGTTGACAAGTTCTGGGAGGGGAAACCAAATACAGAGTTTTGGGATTTGTATAACGTTGGTTTGGAATTCATCCAAATATCACAGGATGTTTTGTCTGAAACGTCTTTCGTTGACAAAGTGAAAACACTGGGGCCAGCGTTGTTTGTTTTAGAGTCAATACCTTTCAATTTGAATATGATTGTACTTCCGTACATGTTGGACATTCCCTATGCCCTTATTGGAACAATCCATGACGTAATATTGTCCAAAGTCCCGTTCAGTCCAGGAACAACGCCTTTGCCAATGGATGAGATGAGTGACAGAATGACGTTCTTCCAGAGGTTGCAGTCTTTCTTCATCTGTTTAGGTCATATCCACATGGACATGTTTTACGACAGTAGAATGATTTCGACATTTGCCCCACATAAGCCGTACAAGTCTATCAGTGAACTGGCAACTAACGCTGAAATCTTCATTGCTGAAGTCGACCACATCCTGGATTACCCTCGGACAACGTTACCAAACACGAAACTGATCGGGGGATCTTCTGCATCTCCTGCCAAACCGTTGACTGGAGAGTTCAAGAAGTTTGTGGACGAGTCTAAAAACGGTATTATCGTGTTCACACTTGGTGGCTCTGTGGTAAATATACCTCCACATATGACATCCAAGTTTATTGAAATTTTCAAACAACTTAATCTTGGAGTTGTGTGGAGAGTGAATATTACTTCCCCTGACCCCAAACGCATCCTGGCGTCCAAGTGGGTACCACAGAATGACCTTTTGGGACACGAGAAGACCAAACTCTTTATTTCCCACTGTGGAAAAAATGGACAATACGAAGCTCTGTATCACGGAGTGCCAATTCTCTGTCTTCCCATATACGCAGATCAGGGCTACAACTCTGAACGAATTCTGATCAAAGGGTTTGGTCTGCGCGCCGATATGAGAGAAGCCAGCGCAGATGAGCTCGCGTCCATGATGAAACAAATCGTTTATGAAGGTAAATATGCAGAAAACATGAAGAAAGCGTCCAGCCTTTACCGGGAGTTGTACAAAGTCCCAAAGAAAGAGGCAGCGTACTGGCTGGATCACGTGATCAATTATGGTGGAGAATACATGAGGTCACCAGGTCAACAGATGTCCTGGTACCAGCTCTGTATGTTAGATGTTATCGTTTTTATTTATGCCTCTATTATCTTCGTTATATTGTTTATCTATGTCCTGATCAAGCTGTGCTGTAAATGTTGCAGGCGTGCTCTGACAAGATTCAAACCTAAGAGAGACTAGGTTTTTCATTATATGAGATCAAGAGAAAGATTGTGTTGTGGCTACATTGTTTCCTCTCCAGAAAGATTCTCTACAAAGAACGATTGTGTTGTGGCTACATTGTTTCCTCTCCACTAAGATTCCCTACAAAGAACGATTATGTTGTGGCTACATTGTTTCCTCTCCAGAAAGATTCTCTACAAAGAACGATTGTGTTGTGGCTACATTGTTTCCTCTCCAGAAAGATTCCCTACAAAGAACGATTGTGTTGTGGCTACATTGTTTCCTCTCCACTAAAATTCCCTACAAAGAACGATTGTGTTGTGGCTACATTGTTTCCTCTCCAGAAAGATTCCCTACAAAGAACGATTGTGTTGTGGCTACATTGTTTCCTTTCAACTAAGATTCCCTACAAAGAAAAAGAAGGTCGCTCTCCTATGATTTCTATTTTAGGACTTTTTCACTTAAATTTCAACCACGCTATGGTTCACATTCCAACCATCATTCTCCAGATATTCACTAAACAGTTTACTTTCTTTGTGGGTTTTCAATCCAGGGCATGTTTGGTTATGTTGTCAAGATGTTCTCAAAACGTCAACGGGGTGGCCCAGGATAATAGGACTTAAAAGTGCATTGGTTGAGAGTCAAGTGCCCCTCAAGGAGCTGACACGGTTTTGATTGAATGGGTCACGGTTTACAGATTGGTAGTCTACATTAGAAGAACAAATTCTTTGTTGGAGAGGGAAGACGAAGTTTATAAGGTTGATTATTTTGATTGTTAGTTATTATTGATTACTTTCTATTATGTACTTGTATAATTATGTGTGTGCATGTATGTGTGTTCATGTATGTGTGTGCATGTATGTGTGTGCATGCATGTGTGTGCATGTATGTGTGTGCATGTATGTGTGTGCATGTATGTGTGTGTGTATGTATGTGTGTGCATGTATTTGTGTGTGTGTGTGTGCATGTATTTGTGTGTGTGTGCATGTATGTGTGTATATGTATGTATGTGTGTGTATTTGTATGTGTATGTTGTGCGAGTGGGTGATTTTTGTGGTGTGTACGATTGCATATTGTTTGTGTGCATCAAGTGTGCTATTGTATGTTGTGTGTGATTGTATGTTGTGTTTGTGTGCATGTCTGTGTGCATTAGTATGTGATTGTATGTTATTTATGATTGTATGTTGTGTGTGATTGTATGTTGTCTTTATGTGCATTAATGTGTGATTTTTATGCTGTGTAATTTTATGTTGTGTGTGACTATGTTGTTTGTAATTTTATGTTGTTTGATTTTATGTTGTTTGTAATTTTTGTGTGTGGTAATTTTATGGTGTTTGTGGTTGTATGTTGTGTGTGATCGTATGTTGTGTGTGATCGTATGTTGTATGTGTTTGTATGTTGTGAGTGTTTGTATGTTGTGTAGGTTTGTGTGCTTGTATGTTATATGTGTTTGTTTGTTGTGTGTATGTGCATGTTGTATTTGTACATTATTTGTGTGTTTTATGTTCCGTGTGATTGTATGTTGCGTGCGATTGTATCTTGCGTGTGATTGTATCTTGCGTGTGATTGTATCTGCATTAGTGTGCGACTGTATGTTGTGTGCGACTGTATGTTGTGTGTGCGATTGTATGTTGTGTGTGTGACTGTATGTTGTGTGTGTGACTGTATGTTGTGTTGTATGTGTATGATTTGCGTGTTTTTTGTTGTGTGTGATTGTATGCTGTTTATGCTGTGTTTATGTGCATTAGTGTGTGTTTGTTTGTTGTACGTGTTTGTATGTTTTGTGTGTTTGAATGTTTTGTACGTTTGTATGTTTGAAGGTTTTGTATATTGTCTGTTTGTGTCTGTTTTATTGTGCGTCTTTGTGTGTGCGTGTACGTTTGTGCGTGTGCGTTTGTGTGTTTGTATGAGTTTGTATATATTTGTGTGTTTGTTTGTTGCTGTGTGTTTGTATGTGTGTGAAAGGTTGCCATGTTACACCACAAAAGACGTCGAAGATCTATCGCAGGCTTGGCGTAAAGATAACAACTGCTCTGATCGAACATTATCTGTTGTGCCTCTTGAACATGTTTGTTATTTTGGTTTTGAATAAATAAAGAAAATAAACAATGTCAACTTAGCAGCTTTCCCCTGTTTCTGTTTCTAAGCAAGTTGGTATGTTACGGGACCAAATAGAGCAGCAAACAACTGCAGAGTGACCTGTTAAGCCGCGACATAAGAGAATCTACATAGCACGTGGGTCTCAACAGATCAGAGGGGAAGGAAGACTAACGTCTGGTCAGGCAAAACATACGGGACAAACCCTCACCTTGGCTTCCTCGTAGCCCTTCCTGGAAACGGGCTATTTTCATGGCAGCCTGGCTAACAAGGTGAGGGATCAACGTGATCCATGTAGTAGTGAGCGGCACGCAGGTGAAGCCACGCATTGTACAACCACCTGGATGACCCCGGTTCACCTTCATCAACACGCTCGGGATGTAAGGAAAGCTACAAGCCGCCACTTAACGTCCTTTTTAGGGCGCACAAGAGAGTAAACCTACTTATGTGGTCATTCATTAACAACATCTAGATCAGAGGACATAATACCAGATGGCCATTATGTATAAAGAAAATGAAGTTACGACGATTTGCAAGAAAAGAAATAGAAACACAAATATTAATACAAAACCAAGTAGTATCCGGGTACCATCATCTCAGCAAATACGTGGCACCGAAATCCAACATAGATGTATTATCATCATGTAGCTTGCAGAACGTCGCTCTCACTACAGACGCTCAATGAGACTCGATCTCTGGCCAGAACTCCCGCCTTTGTCGCTGTCGTCTGCAGGACCTTCGTGATGTATTGTGTCCATCTTCTCCTCAGTCTGCCCCTGTCCCACATTCGATGTACCTTGCTCTCCAGTATTGTTCTCACAAGGCCATTATGACGTTTGATGTGGCCAACATATTTTTGTTTGTTCAGACATTGTTTACTAGCCAATTTTCCCCGATATCCAGTTCTTTTAGGATGTCTGCAATTTTCTTGTTCGCTATCCAAGGGTTTTTGAGCACTTTCCGGTAACTTTTTAGTTCAAAAGATGTAATAAAACAAGTCAAATCATTGAGCAGATGTCCTCGATATTACAAAGTAAACACGTGACAATGTATACACACACACACAAATTGCTATACAAGATATTTCTACCCACATTTTGCTCCAGTGTCAGAATTGAACATAAACAAAGAAAAACGAAAGTTCGTAACAACAGATGTTATGCCTCTGCAGAATGCTTGGAGTAACAAGAATGGATAGAATCAGAAACGAAGATATTAAGAGACAAGTAGGTACAGCACCAGTGCTAGACCTCATCCAGTGAAAACAAACCAAATGTTGACCCCATGTCACGTCAAACATCAGATAGTATTCCTCAGAAAGCAATGCTATACATATGCAATGGATATAAAGCCAAGAGCCGACCACGCAAAAAGATGGATAGCAGAAATAACAGAAGCAGTCAAGATGTCCAGGTACGAAGCCCCAAACAGGGTCCGGTTAAGAAACCTCTTCATAATCAGATGCTGAAAGGTATATTCACAGCACAAGCGAAATGTAGTATGAGTTCAGAATCATCTTTACAAGATGCAACAGAATGCAGAGGAGCAGATGTAACATCAGACCACCATATTCTAACAGCGTGGCCGAATGGGTACGATGCCTGCTTGCTTAATGTAACGTCTTTACACTGGTTTGAAAGAATGCAGAGTCTGTATACAACCGGTTTCCTTTACACTTCATTGCTCTAAACGTTTTGAACGTCCAATCTATTCTGAAATGCAATAATTGTCCTTGTCTCCACTATTTCCTGTGGCAATGCATTTCAAGCATTCACCACTCTCTGACTAAAAAATTTCTCAATATCTAATCTGGACCTTTCTTTAGTTAATGTGTAGCTAAGCCCTCTTGTTCTTGTAGGTGGTTGTATTTTTAAGAAAAAAACATTTTTAGTCTAATTTGTCCTTTTCTTTGATTATCTTATAAGCCTGTATTGTCACCTCAATTTCTTCTCCTTTCTAGACACTGTAGGCCGATATTTCTGAGTCTTTCCTCATAACTGTAGTTCTGGTATCCCACTATGAGCTTTGTCGCTCTTCTTTGTGTCCTTTCCAGCATATTTATATCTACTCTACGATAAGGACTCCACACCTGTACACAGTACTTAATCTATGAGGGCAACGGATCGAAACGCCGGTTAATCGTTATTATGTTTGGGGTGAGATAAACAAACATAGCCAGGACACAACAATATGTAGTCCTCGGAGTAAATAAAAACCAGTTCGGCTGGCCCAGAAATTAAAATAAACTTGTTTGCCGGTTTTTTTAAAGGTAAACCAGAACGAATAAGCAGAATGGGCAGTATATTGTGGAATTCCTCAGCAGCTAAAACATCCAAGAGTTTATTGTGGGATTCCTCGGCAGCTAGAACATTCAAGTGTTTATTGTGGGATCCCTCAGCAGTTAGAACATCCAAGTGTTTATTGTGGGATCCCTCGGCAGCTAGAACATTCAAGTGTTTATTGTGGGATCCCGCAGCAGCTAGAATATCCAAGAGCAATTTAAAGTCTCTAAATCAAATATATATCACGTGTTAGAAAAGCTAGAAGACGTGGGTGACACAGAAGAAGACTAGTACCAGAAACAAATATGTGGAACGAATCGTGTACAAACAATTGTCAGGAAAAAACTTCAATAGAAAGTATGGATAGCAATATAAACTATAGCAAACATGTATGGTTAGAAAAATAAAGCAGATTTGTTGGAACAAAATAATAAATACATGACTTGATGAATAATATGCTGCTAACAGTAAAGGGATTAGACAAGGAGCGAGAAGAGAAGAGAGAATACGAATCGATGTTAGAAAAATGGAGGGACCTGTAGCAAATGGAAATATGAAGAACCCGTAAGACAGCACATACAAGCTAACGAGAAAATAGAAGCAATTAAATGGTTTGAGTAGAGATAAGGAAGATCGTCTGCTTAGCAGCGTAAATGAGCCCATGAAAAGATGGGCAGAATATTTCGAGGAACTTTTAAAATGGCCAGGTCTACAAGAATTCCCTGAAATGCAATCACAGAAACGGATCTGCTAGTTAGTTGTGGGAAACAAAAAGAATGTTAGGGAAGGACTGAGAAACAAAAAGAATGTTAGGGAAGGACTATTTCTTTTGAAAGATGGTAAAGGGACTGACCCAGAAAGATGGTAAAAGGATTGGCCCAGAAAGTATATTAGCATAAGCAATCTCTTCCTCTACGATCAACTGATGCTATGCTTCTAGCCATGTTAGGTTCACGAAGGAGACTGCTATGCTTCTAGTCAGGTTGGGTTCACAGAGCCTGCTATACTTCTAGTCATGTTAGGTTCACGGAGACTGCTACGCTTCTAGCCATGTTAGGTTCACGAAGGAGACTGCTATGCTTCTAGTCATGTTGGGTTCACAGAGCCTGCTATACTTCTAGTCATGTTAGGTTCACGGAGACTGCTATGCTTCCAGCCATGTTAGGTTCACGAAGGAGACTGCTATGCTTCTAGTCATGTTGGGTTCACAGAGCCTGCTATACTTCTAGTCATGTTAGGTTCACGGAGACTGATATGCTTCCAGCCATGTTAGGTTCACGAAGGAGACTGCTATGCTTCTAGTCATGTTGGGTTCACAGAGCCTGCTATACTTCTAGTCATGTTAGGTTCACGGAGACTGCTATGCTTCCAGTCATGTTGGGTTCACGGAGACTGCTATGCTTCCAGTCATGTTGGGTTCACGGAGACTGCTATGCTTCTAGTCATGTTAGGTTCACGGAGACTGCTATGCTTCCAGTCATGTTAGGTTCACGGAGACTGCTATGCTTCCAGTCATGTTGGGTTCACGGAGACTGCTATGCTTCCAGTCATGTTGGGTTCACGGAGACTGCTATGCTTCTAGTCATGTTAGGTTCACGGAGACTGCTATGCTTCCAGTCATGTTAGGTTCACGGAGACTGCTATGCTTCCAGTCATGTTAGGTTCACGGAGACTGCTATGCTTCCAGTCATGTTAGGTTCACGGAGACTGCTATGCTTCCAGTCATGTTAGGTTCACGGAGACTGCTATGCTTCCAGTCATCTTAGGTTCATACAGAATGCAATCTTCTAAACCAGTATAAAGATGATAAGTTAAGTTAAGCAGTCAACAGAATGATCTTTGAAAGTCTTCCCATCTATTGAAATGAAAGTCTACCCATCTATTGAAATGAAAGTTTACCCATCTATTGAAATGAAAGTCTACCCATCTATTGAAATGAAAGTCTACCCATCTATTGAAATGAAAGTCTACCCATCTATTGAAATGAAAGTCTACCCATCTATTGAAATGAAAGTCTACCCATCTATTGAAATGAAAGTCTACCCATCTATTGAAATGAAAGTTAGGCTTCAAGACCCAAGAAATGATTAATTATTTTATCATTACAATAATCATGCATCTAGATTACTCATGGATTTTCAACACGTGCCTGATTCAGAAATTTGTAAATTGTGATTTTTTTCTTCTAATTGTGACAACTAATTTAAAAATACATGTAGAATGTTTATTTTTAACAAGACACACATAAAACTTTCCTAACTTTTGTGCAAATGGATATACTCTTCAATGATCCTGAATTTAGAAGTTTCTGTGTTGCTAGAGGATTTAAATATTACTTAGGTACACAATTTTGTGTTCCGTTTTGTAAATTTATATTGTTCTATTCAACTCTTTATGTATCTTTCATAAATATTTTAACTGTTTATATGTTTAACTATGTTCATATAAAAGGTCTTTCATTTCTGCATATTTTGACAAATAACACTTGAATGTATCCTTATAAATAAATATACTAATCTAAAATTAGTAACAGCAACCAAGTATAAAAAGTAACTCCTTAAAATGAGCTTGTAAAAACATGGTTTTTGAGCACGTAAACTAAGAGTTAAAATATATTTTAGTATGAAGCTTTTAAATGTCATTAATATGTGGAAGGGAAAATAGGGACACAAAAAAATAGTTATACTCACAATGTAATGAGTATTTCTGCTTTAAATCCCATAATATCCTTACCAGCCAAAGCCTGAATCAGACGTGTTTTGACCACATTCTTCAATATCTTCTACCTATCAGAAATAACTCTGTGGTAAACAACAACATCAGTCATCTTGTAGATGACGTTATTATGTGAAAATCATCAAACTAGATGACAGAATGTAACAAAGCAATTACTGAGAGTCAGAGACGCTTGGAGCCATCATTCCTCTGACAGAATGTAACAAAGCAATTACTGAGAGTCAGAGACGCTTGGAGCCATCATTCCTCTGACAGAATGTAACAAAGCAATTACTGAGAGTCAGAGACGCTTGGAGCCATCATTCCTCTGACAGAATGTAACAAAGCAATTACTGAGAGTCAGAGACGCTTGGAGCCATCATTCCTCTGACAGAATGTAACAAAGCAATTACTGAGAGTCAGAGACGCTTGGAGCCATCATTCCTCTGACAAAATGTAACAAAGCAATTACTGAGAGTCAGAGACGCTTGGAGCCATCATTCCTCTGACAAAATGTAACAAAGCAATTACTGAGAGTCAGAGACGCTTGGAGCCATCATTCCTCTGACAGAATGTAACAAAGCAATTACTGAGAGTCAGAGACGCTTGGAGCCATCATTCCTCTGACAGAATGTAACAAAGCAATTACTGAGAGTCAGAGATGCTTGGAGCCATCATTCCTCTGACAAAATTGAGTGCTGGACATTCAAATAGGTGGTGGTTTATGATTTCATGTAGATGTGGAAAAAGCTGGCACTATGGAGTTTGTCGTCATTTGGATTATGGGCATATCTTAACTAATCGAAATGACTAAGATGGTCACGAATAAAGACAAAAACACCATATATTTTTGTTTCACTTTGTGTAATAGCAAATATGATTCAAGCTCATGCTTGGAATGATGAAACGAACATTCTGGCTGCCATGACGGATGGGAAGATGCTGGTTTGGTATTATCCGAATGCTGTGTATGTGGACAAGTACTTACTGCCTAATACTTTGAAAAAGACACCAGGTAAGAAAGTTGGGGGAGGGGGAGGGGTGTGTGAACAGTAGGGATTTGTGAGTGGATAAGAGGTGTGGATAAGAACACCAGGCTGGAAAATATGTCGATAACAAAAGTAGACATAGATTTTGGCCAAACTTTAGTAAATGATGACGGTTGACATATATCTTGGTCAGTCTTTCAGTCTTTAATCTACTAATTTCCAGTTTACAAAATTACATCTATTTCCTGAATTCGTATAATTTTTCAGCATATAATGCCCCGACGTGGTTGTTGATTTTGAGAACCTCTAATTTCTTTTGTATTAACAAATAATGTGCGGGTGTGTCTAAAGACATATATTAATAAAGAATGTGTTGGTATTATTGTTGTTATTGTGTGTATGTTAGTTTCTGAGATACAAGAAAATGAAGGTGATAGTGAGGAAAAATAGCACAAACATATAGACTCACTCAGTAGCGGCCGGCGTCCCTTGATTACAAAAATAAAAATTAAAAAAAATTAGCAGAAAAACATACTAATACTATTATCATCAAACTACTAGTATCGATGTTTACCGTAATGGCTATGTCTCTCACTTCGACTATAAACGTAATTATTTTATCTACATAAACAAAGAGAACCAAGATAGAGATTCTTGGAGTCTCCGAGCATAGATGGGCCGGCCAAGGGCACTGTACCAGCTCCTCAGGAGAAACATTTATATACTCTGGGACGGACAAGGGTGGAAAAAGCGGGGTCGGCTTTATTCTGTCAAAGAAGATAACACCTTCACTACTCGGTGACATTCCAGTCAGCGACCGAATAATTGTAATCAGACTAAAGAAAAAGACTAGAAATTTAACAATAATTCAAGTGTATGCACCAACATCAGCAGCAGACGATTGTGAAATGGATAATTTCTATAACACCTTGCAAGAAGCGATGGAAAAAGTTTGCAAAAAGAGACATCTTGGTCATCATTGGAGATTTCAATGCGAAAGTCGGAGAGGAAAGAGCCGAAGAGGAGAGAAGTGTTCGAGGACCTTTTGGTTTGGGACACAGAAATGAGCGAGGAGAAATACTGGTTGAATTCTGCACGGAAAACAACCTCTCCATTGCCAACACCTTCTTCAAACAACATCCACGAAGACTGTACACGTGGACCTCCCCTGATGGCAACAGCAGAAACCAAAAAGACTACATCCTAGTGCAGCAAAGATGGAGATCAAATGTGCTGGCGACAAAAACGCTGCCAGAAGCAGACTGCGATACGGACCACGAATTGCTGTTTGCGGTTTTCCAAACAAGACTGCGTAGGATTGACAAGGGTTGCCAGCCAATACGCTTCGATGTATCAGCACTACCTACTGAATACAACATCAAAGTAGAAAACAAATTTGAGGCGTTGCTTGCTATACAGGAAGAGACGACATCTGAGGAGTTGACATCGTACGCAAGGGATATTTTGATCTCGACAGCAAAAGAAATGATTCCAAAGATATTGCACAAGACACAGAGCTATATAACAGAGGAAACACAGAAACTAATTGCAGAAAGGCAACAATTAAAACAAATGGAAAGTAAGGGGACCAACACAGCATGTAAAAACTGCGCAAGAAAAGTTAGAAGAGAAATAAGAAAAGATAAAAAGAAGATACATAGTAGAAACATGTAAGGATATAGAAAACTTACAACAACAAGGCAGAGAAAGAGATGCATTCAAAGCAATAAGAACACTGACAAGGGAATTCGGTCCGGTTCCACATGTCATAAATGACAAAGAGGATAACACATTAACAGAAACCAAAGATATACTGAATAGATGGAGAGAGTACTGCAGAACTATGTATGAAGATAGCACAAAGCGCTCAGTTACAATCCTACCAAAGGATGAGAAAGAACCTGAACCAACATTGCAAGAAGTACGCTCTGCAATTAAAAGCATGAAAAAGGGAAAGTCCCCAGGATGTGATGATATCCCAGCAGAGCTAATACAAGCAGGAGGAGAGGCATGTGCTCGAGTCTATCACAAGCTGTGTAAACAGATATGGCACAGTGCAGAGTGGCCAGAAGCATGGAAGAAATCAATTTATATTCCCCTCCCCAAAAAAGGCAACCTGAAGCTGTGCACGAACTACCGAACTATCGCACTGATCAGCAATGCTAGCAAGATACTCTTGCGAATCCTATTAAGAAGGAAAGAGAAAAGGTTTGAATCTGAAATTCACGTAGTCCAGGCAGGTTTTAGGAAAGACAGAGGGACCCGGGATAACATATTCAATTTAAGGAATATCTATGAAAAATGTAGAGAGTTTAATGTAGACCTGTACACATGTTTCATTGATTACACTAAGGCCGTCGACACGGTAAAACATCAAAATATATGGAGAATCATGAAGGAAATGGGGTTTCCTTTGCATATAGTCCATCTCATTGAAACATTATACCAAGATCAACAAGCCGCTGTCCGAGTATCTGGGCAAACATCAGATTGGTTTGCAGTAGAAAAGGGAGTCCGACAGGGATGTATCCTCTCACCTTATCTGTACAACATATATGCGGAATGTATAATGAGAAATGTACGAGAAGATGAGAACATTGAAAGTTTCGACCCATTTACGATTGGGGGGTACGAGATTCCAGAGTTACGATACGCAGATGACACAGTGATACTATCAAGAAGTGCGGAAGGGCTTGAGCAGCTACTTTCAGCCGTTAATGGACATAGTAAAGATCAAAATCAGTTCCTAAACATTAACAAAACAAAGATAATGACCACCGATAAAACACAATGTCAGCATAAATTTACAGTGGGTGGTGAGGAAATAGATCAGGTTACACGTTTTGAATATCTGGGCTCCAGAATTGACAAAAATGGTGACTGCTCGAAAGAAATCAGAAGAAGACTAGCTATGGCAATGCAGAGACTGAAAAGCCTGAAGAAATTATGGCAGGGCCACAACAAAACGATAAAAGTAAAAGTCTTGAGAGCCTGTGTTTTTCCTGTGGCAGCTTATGGCTGTGAAGCATGGACGATTACCAAAACTTCTAGACAAAGAATCGAATCTTTCGAGTCAAAATGTTACAGAAAGATCATCAGAATACCCTGGACAGAGAAAAGAACAAATGTAGACATTCGGCAAGAGTTGAGCATAGAGGAGAACTGGTTTATCAATTCCATGTTGGCTAGAAAATGCAAATACTTTGGTCACATCAAGAGACACAACGGTCTTGAGAGAACGGTGATGGAAGGTATGGTGCCAGGCAAAAGAGGAAGGGGTAGACCAAGAAGACGATGGCACAAAGATATCCAGGAATGCCTGAGTATGACAGTGGCGGAAGCTGGTGTTTTGGCAAGGGAACGAGTTTCTTTCAGACATACTGTGATGGGAGCGACGTTCTACAAAGGACATGCTACATGATGATGACATAAACAAACTAAATAGATCTACCTTTGAAAAATTTGTTGCAGAAACTCAACTCTCCCATTTTCAATAATGGGTGAATTTTCAAATCCGAGCGAAACACTGAAGAAATCCTTTTCAAAATAATTCTTTTGTGCGCCCTGAAAAGGACGTTAATTAGCGGGTTGCAGTAGCTTTCTTCACATCCCGAGCGTGCTGATGAAGGTGGACCTGAGTCCTCCAGGCGGTGTGCTATGCTTGGTATCATCTGTGTGTCACTCATTACTATGGGGATCATGTTGATCTCTCACCTCGTTAGCCAGGCTGCCATGAAAACATTTAATTTCCAGGAAGCTGAGGTGAGGGTCTTGGCTAGTATGTTTAGCCTGACCCTGACTAACATGTCTGATCAGTATATTTTGCCTGACTAATCTGTATATTTTGCCTGACTAAATGTTAGTATACACCCCCCCCCCTCCCCCGGCCTGACTGCTGTAACACAGATTGTTTCCAGGAGGCTCACAAAGCAGTGAGGTGATGTCTTGATCAGTACGTTTCACTTTACTTTGATGTTTCTCTTCACTGCTGATGATGAGATCTCAAATAAATAATGTGGTTTCTGTTTTGACACACTGGCTGACAATAAGTGACGTTAGGTTCTTAACTGACAAAAGATGAAAATTATGGCTATTGATGATGGGGGGGAGGGGGAGGGGAGGGGGGGGGGGGTATGTAGTTTAAAAACAAAACACTGTAAATATTTTATTTCACATTTTTGTAATGTACATTATTTATCACAAATAACAATAAAGTTATATTTTCCAGAAAGTGTATCCATTTTTCTTTGTAATTAAATTTGTCATTTGTATTGTAATACAACAGGGCGATACTATCTCTCCTAAACTTTTCACAGCTGCCCTTGAGGAAGTCTTCCGTACACTCAATTGGGATGAGAGACGGAGAAATGCTCAACCACCTTCGGTTTGCGGATGACATAGCCATCATCAGCCACAGCATGAAGGAAGATGAGCAATGCCTGAATGAGCTCAACTGTCAACAGCTGGCTCCGAAATATCATCCGATCATCATTAGAACTATATGTCTCACGGACCTCGACCATCGATAATAGACGATCGACGCGATGGGCATTGGTCGCCTAAGCAGATTTATATCACACTATTATTATTACAACGGCCCTGCCTCTCTTATTCGTCAATTCTAAATTGTCACATGATACCCTCGCTGTCTGCTGTATCAGAACTTTGGCCTGTGACCTGCTTGGGTCAGCTACTAAGTCTTCTGTTTTTGACTGAGCCTAGCGTTATTGCTGATGGCTTTGATGAGGCCAGCTGCAGCGATATATTTCCTAATAACGTGAGAAATGACGAAGGTTGTCTCTGCTACGTGGAGGAAGACTTTGAAGCAATGAAATAACCACCATCACAATTATCAGCATATTCCTGTTTTGCTCTGGCTGGAGCATGGTGTCACACCTACACATGATCATAGTGCAGGAAGTATGTGCTAAATTAGTAACCATTGTGATGGTGAAAAACTCATGCGCTTGCACAGAATGCCTTTAACTCAGGCCTAAAGACAGTAAGGTGTGGAAAAGCCATTTGGGCTAGAAAGAAAGAACTAGATACAACACTTCAAATATAATACTGCAATGCTGAATGTAGTCTATAGCAGACAATGCTGTTGGGGATAAAGTGTTAGAGGCTTTATTTTACGAGGCTGCATCTTGTTTAAGAGGCTACATCTTGTTTGGGGTGGCCAATTGACTTCCTCGCAGTCGTTTCTTATATAGCGGTACATCAGGTACATATTTACAGCTGGGTCGACACAAATGTACTGGTAATGAGAATTGAAGGACATACATTACCAGTGAAAAACAATTGCTTTACTATTTCGTGGATCAGACAGCGAAGATCCAGCGCCCCGAATGGTTGACAGCAACCAGCGACCCACAGCTACAGCATTGTGAATAAGCTGACAGTAGCCAGTGACCCATAGCTACAGCACCGTAAATCAGCAGCCCATAGCTAATGCACTGTGAATGAGCTGACAGTAGCCAGTGACCCATAGCTTCAGCACTGTGAATAAGCTGACAGTAGCCAGTGACCCAAAGCTACAGCACTGTGAATCAGCAGCCCATAGCTACAGCACTGTGAATGCGCTGACAGTAGCCAGTGACCCATTGATACAGGACTGTGAATGAACTAACAGTAGCCAGCAGCCCATAGCTACAGCACAGTGAATCAGCTGACAGTAGCCATCAACGCATAGCTACAGCGGTGTGAAATGAGCTGACAGTAGCCAGCGACCCATATATACAGCAACGTGAATGAGCTGACAGTAGCCAGCGACCCATAGCTACAGCACCGGCAATGAGCTGACAGTAGCCATCGACCCATAGCTACAGCACCGTGAATGAGCAGCCAGCGACCCATAGCTACAGCATTGTGAATGAGCTGACAGCAGCCAGCGACCCATAGACACATCACTGTGAATGAGCTGACAGCAGCCAGCGACCAATAGACACATCACTGTGAATGAGCTGACAGCAGCCAGCGACCCATAGACACATCACTGTGAATGAGCTGACAGCAGCTAGCGACCCATAGACACATCACTGTGAATGAGCTGACAGCAGCCAGCGACCCATAGACACATCACTGTGAATGAGCTGAAAGCAGCCAGCGACCCATAGACACATCACTGTGAATGAGCTGACAGCAGCCAGCGACCCATAGACACATCACTGTGAATGAGCTGACAGCAGCCAGCGACCCATAGACACATCACTGTGAATGAGCTGACAGCAGCCAGCGACCCATAGACACATCACTGTGAATGAGCTGACAGCAGCCAGCGACCCATAGACACATCACTGTGAATGAGCTGACAGCAACCAGCGACCCATAGACACATCACTGTGAATGAGCTGACAGCAGCCAGCGACCCATAGACACATCACTGTGAATGAGCTGACAGCAGCCAGCGACCCATAGACACATCACTGTGAATGAGCTGACAGCAGCCAGCGACCCATAGACACATCACTGTGAATGAGCTAGCATCAGCCAGCGGCCCATAACTGATTAAGAGAATAGAGATTACAGTGGAAAGGCAAACCTAGTACACAAATAAAGCCACCTGAAATTGGATGTATCGGGCGAAAGGCACAGATATCGCAGCTCTGCTGCAAACTGCGACACAATGTCGTTTTCAGGACGAACTACAAAGAAGAAATAGTGGATGATGATCAGGATAGATACGAATGAGGAGCCTGAAGAGGACGAGAAGGAGGAAGAGAAGAAGAAAAAAAGGAGAAGACGACGGGAAGACTGGAAAGGCTGAGAAGGAGGAGGTGTGAGTGGAGGTTAAGAGAAAAGGAAGAATAAAAATATGAGGAGGAGGAGGAGAAGACTGAGGAGGAAGTGATGGAGGTGTAAGAAGAGGAGCTGTGGAGGAGGTGGAGGAGAACAAGAAGAAGACAAAAGAAGTTCCTCACATACAAAGTGAACCGAACAAAGCATCCAAAAATTTCAACAAAGAAATAACTTTATTAGTTTTTATCAGAACACAACGAAACTTTCGAACAATGATTATCAAATATTGAAAATAAATGTGCACAAATCATTTGCTGGGTCAAAGGTGCAGAATATTTTCCAAATGACTACCTTTCAACTAGTTTTTGTCTCAGGTCTACGTACATCTCTCTCCAAACTCGGTGGTCTGTCTCAGGCTTCTATGGTCACCATGCAGTTTGTTCCACAGATGGTTGGAGGAGGACCGTGCTATCATTCTGCTATTCTCAAAGATTCCACGATCTTCGGAAAATGTTCTTTATCATATGAGCACATGTCATTAACCTGACGCTGAAAGTAATAACAGGATTAGCGAAAAGAAAGAAGAAAGAAAGAAGAGCGCAAGTCAGTAAATTGGTCAAAATTGAAAAGTTAAAACAAAATAAATTAGATACAAACTTGAAAACCATCTATTGTTTCACTTACATCGTCAATCTACCGACAGTTATGCACCGCTTCACTCGACACACTTCTCACCGTAAACAGAAAGCATTTCATTATGAATATAATTTAGAGTAAATTAGCTCTCCCAGTGACGTAGGGGGGGGGGGGGAGGAGGGAGAGCGTCCGCCCCAGACGCCAGCATGCGGAGGTTTCAAATGGGCTAAAACTTTAAAAAATAAATTTCACAATCTGAGGTAAACTTCATGGTTTCAGGGACACCATTGATACGGTATATTAGCCCCTCTACTGAAGCCCTGCCTGGTCGTCCTGATCAAATTACAATCAGAAGCATATGTGCGGCAAGTGGGGTGAGAGATGATTCGAACTGACAGGACAGTAACGATAGACAGTGCAGCATCTGAAATAGGGTGTTCGCATGGTTTAGTCTACAGCATATTGCATGATCGATTGAATTTCAGGAAAGTGTGCCCAAGATGTGTACCCATACTAGTGAATGACGGACGCAGACAGAACCGAATGGGCCTGTCCTTTTACAGATAAAGCAATGACAAAAATGAATAATTGTTGGTTGAAATTATGTTCAGAAATAAGGGCTGATGTAAGTGGAATAATGAATGGTTTTCAAGTTCGTATTTATTTTTGTTTTTTAAATAGCCAATTATGATCTATTTACTGACTTGCGTTCGTATAACGGAGAAAATATTATGTGGAATCTTTGAGAGGAGCAGAATGATAGCACGGTCCTCCTCCAACCATCTGAGGAACAAACTGAATGGTGACCACAGAAGCCAGAGACACACCACCAAGTTTGGAGAGAGATGTACAGTAGACCTGAGACAAAACCAGTTGAAAAGGGATCATTTGGAACATACCTTGCACCTTTGACGTAGAAAATGATTTGTTTACATTTATTTTCATGTTTGGTTTTCAATATTTGATCATCTTTATTTGAATGTTCCGATGTGTTCTGATAAAAGTTAATCAATTTATTTCTTTGTTACATTCAGGATGGTATGTTCGGGTCACCTTGTATGTATGGGTCGTCGTCGTCTTCTTCTGATGCTGCCTTTTTCTTTTTTCTTTCTTCTCCTTTTCTTCTTCTTCTTCTTTTTATTTATTGTTTCCTTTTTCTTGGTAACCACTATCATACGAGAAACAGAGAGTCTCCTTAAGTCAATCACACCGTCACAATAATGCACGTTTCTCACTGTTTTCAAAGACACTGAAAGCTCAAATATGAACCACCGTAGCGGGACAGTTAAGCGAGACTGATGTGACCCTAACACGGACCTAGAGTCTTGTTTTGGTTAGGTATGTTTGGCCATTATCGTTTTTGTGTGTATTTTTTCGTTCTGTCTAGAGTAGTGACACAGAGATGTGTATTATCACATTGCCCTTTTAATATAAGCACAAAACAAGTATTCAGACAGATAGCAGGAATGCCATGGCTTGTCATTGTGGGAAAGGTAATGAATAACCTTAGATAGGAGGATGATACAGTTTTGATTGCAAAAAATGAGCAAGAATTGCCGGAGCTTGTGACAACAAAATATTCAAAATAAAACAAGAATCTGAATTAGACATAAACATAATGAAAACAAATACTATGATACTTGGGGAAAATTACAAGAAACCCTATGTGCGGATACAAATGTAAGATCAACTACTGTCTGTCTGTCTGTCTGTCTGTCTCTCTCTCTCTCTCTCTCTCTCTCTACTTTGGTCTTGTTGTTTCTCTGTACTCTCAACAATCAATACAGACTACCAACTAATGTGTGACAATTACGAACTGCTGTGAGCATATAAAACATTCCAATATACGCCACCCACTTCAAGTTAAGGAACAACACAAAATACACAAGAAAGTTAAGTTCACGAACAAAACTATGGCTTTAAAATCTGCCAGCCGTAGCGACAATCCGCCCAACAAACTATTGATTATGTCAAGGAAAGAATGTCAGAATACAAACACAGTCAACTCGCTGCTTACATTCATGAATCTATAAAAAAAATACACAAATACTGCAGTCTGGGATGTTGTGGTAGAAACTTCACTATATGAGATGTCAGTTTTTGTGAGATGAAGGAAGACAGCTACTATCCTCGCTGTCTTGACTTACAGTAACACGGATATGTAAATGTATTTCCATATCAGTAATTACCGCTGGAGATGAAGTACTAGAGACCTCATTGTTCGGACACACACACACGAGTCCATATACTGGCCAGTACGTCAAGATAGCACCAGAAGGACTACGGTCTAGGGTGGAAAATGGCAAGCCTTCGCAACAGAATCCAAAAAGAGGCAAACCTCTAATCAAACCAAAAACTTAAGCTTTTGTGAGAACCAGTTCTCATTTTCCTTAACAGTAAATCAGGTACTCATTTACAGCTGGAACAAGTTGCACCCACAAAGAAGCATCCACTCTAACAACGTTGCATCTTACGCTCTACATGTACATATACTGTGGTCTCACGTTTCCTTTAACATGTCTCAATGGGAATCCCAACTTTTTCTTCTGCTTATCTCATAGAATAATCATTCCTTCATTATTGTATGCTCAAAGATCTATTTAGTTGTATTTTTGTTAATCAGTGATCAATTTTGTGTTATTATTAGTGTCATGATTATGATGATCGTCATCTTCTATCAACGTGTATCGTTCAGAAGGTATGGGAGAGGTAGTTTTCTGTCGTGTGCCATCTTTGTCGCCCATGTTGTTGACATTCAGTGTTTCTTTGGACATTGGAAGGGATATAACCAAACAAATAAAAAAAATTAAAATGTTTAGAGTTATCCCATCATAAAAAATTCGCGTGAGAGGTTCTGGCTTGGGCGTCTCCCCTCTTTATCCAGGTACAACCTAGAACGAGTGAGCTATGGCCCTACACCAGAACCACATGGACGTGTACATTGGCATTGTACACTGAAGGCGATAGGTGTTAATTATCCACCCGACCAAATTTCTCACGCTTGTTGTCGTCCTCGTGCACGACATATGGGGAGGAACAGCTCGCGACCCCAAGCGCTCGCGACGGACGATTGTGACAGCAAAGCCGTGCTTATCACAAGAGCTGAACCTTGGACCTTGACCGGCGTCGAAGTCATGGAGCGAACTAGACAAGTAACTGGCAGAAGACAACACTGGCTGCTCCTGTAGCTGAAACTACTAGTGTTACAATTTGTATATATGCTGATACCTGTTTAAGCTAGCTCTGTTGTGGTAATTGCGGCTTGCATATTGTTTTTTAAAATTAATTAAATAATATCCATTAAATACAAAACAATTTTAGAAATTGCCCAAGAGTAGAGTTTGTCTAGTATGCTGTATTAAGCACAGCCTTAACTATTTTAAATATTTGTTTATTTTCATGTATTTATTAAATAATGTATAGCATTGTGGTTTCGTTTATTACATCCCTTTTGTTTTGAATATATTGACAATGTGACGAAGTAAATATTGTCCGTCTAAATACAGCTCACTACTAAGCAGTGCAACTATTTTCTAGCTAATAGAAAATCCTGTGCTGAAAGTTGTTTAGGGTTAAGCATGTTTATATTGCGTGTGTGCTACTTCATACATTTTTCCAGCGTTGGATGTAATGAGATGTAAGCAAAGGTATGTAGACTTTCTTGTTATAAATTTCTTGATCATATCATCTATAGATTGTTAAGCTCACTGTAAATATCCTAATTTTAAACAGGACACCCATTACCGTCATTATAATAACACTTGTCATTTGGAATCTTGCATGTTTACTGTTACTGATTAAATGTAGATGTAATATTCATAATATAATATGACATTTGAAAAACAAAAACATCAAATTGAACCTAATTCCAGTGTGCGTTTGTTTCTTGTTTATTTCGTTATTTCATAAGACAAGACGCATAAGTTGTCATATTCATGAATGTGAATACACACCTATTAAAGTACACATTCTTTAAATCCAGGTATTGGTAAAATTGCTCTTTGCTGTCACTCTGTGTGCATATGGTATATTTTTAGTAATGGATTTAATAATATACACCAAATGGAAAGCCTGGTAGTAATGCATACCTTTTAATTTTAAACATACATTTTTTCACGCTGGACATATTCTTTGCATTGTGTATGTGTGCGTGTGCGTATGACTGTGTAAAGCCCTACAGTATTGATAGATTTTCTAAACTTGGTAAAACTTCTTATGTACTGTTTCTATTCTAAAAATGCATCTCTAGAATTGCACGCAGAACCCCTTTGTTTAGTTCTGTTGTCGTTGATTCAGCTATTTAGCTACTACATACTCAGTAGGAGTTTGGCTTGTTTTAAAATGCCAGAGTGTACAAACCACCCAAGGGTTTGAGAGCCGATAATGCTATTGTAGTTAACGTGTTGATAGTAAGATAATATGTAGGAACTTAAATATTGTTGTGTGTGTGTAAACATATGGATAGTAAGATACTATGTAGTAAATTAAAGTTTGGTATCAGTCTGCTAATATTAGATAGTGACATACTATGACGGACATGAAAGCTCAGCACTAGTCTGCTAACACGCTTAGTATTGGTGTGTTAACATGTGGATAGTAAGATACAATGTAGAATTAAAGCTCGATGTCAGTCTGTCAATATGTGAGATTCTAAGTAGGACATTAAAATTCAGCGTTAGTCTGTTAACACACTTGGTGTTGGTGTGTTTACATGTTAATAGTAAGATACAATGTAGAAGATTAAAGCTGAGTGTCAGTCTGGCAATATGTGAGATACTAAGTAAGACATTAAAACTCAGTGTTAGTCTACCAACATGGGGATAGTAAGATAATATTTACACCATTAAATCTTGGTGTTCCTCTGTTAACATGCAGATAAAGAGATAATATGTTAGGCATTAAAACTCCATATTAGATCTCTAGCGTGTGAAAATTCTTCTTTCCTCTTTCTGTTCAGGATTCTTTGGTCATGCTATATCTGCAGGATAGTCATCATGATGCAGTCTGTAGTCTTTACCAGGCCAGAGTGGCTGCACCATAGCTTTTGTTTCAGCCATGTATCCTCTGGCATCTCATTTCACTATAACGTGGTGTCTTCTAACATGGTGACAGTAAAATGCTATGTAACACACACATTTTTGTGTTGGTCTGTTTATATTTGTAGGACTATAGAGTTTGGTGTCGCTCTACATCTGTTGCCATGTGGAAAGTAAGATAATATGTAGAGTATCAAATCTGTGTTAGTCTGTTAACATTTGGATAGGAAGATAATATGCGAGGTATCAAATCTTAGTGTTGGTCTGTTATGATGTGGATAGTAAAATAATATGTAGGATTGCCAAATCTTGATGTTTTGATTTTCTGTTATCATGTGGATAGTAAAATACTCTTTGGAGTATCAAATCTTGGTGTTGGTCTATTAACATGTGGATTCAAAGATAAAATGAAGGACATTGAAGGTTGGTGTAGATCTGTTAATATGTGATTAGTCGGATAATATGTAGGACATTAATGGTCTTGGTCAATTTGTTAAGATGTGGATAGTAAGATACTATGTGGGACAGTAAAGCTTGTTGTTGGTCTACATCTTTTGCTATGTGAATATCAAGATAATAAATAGGACATTACACCTGGGTGTTATTCTGTTTGCATGGTGATAGTAAGATAGTAAAATAATTAAGTCTATTGCCCATCTTTTTATATGATCCTTTTTTTTTTTTTTAACGGTAAGGCTCAGTGTGGTTCTGTTAATATGTTGAAAGTAAAACTCGATTTAGGACATTACAGTTTGTTGTTGGTCTGTTAACATGGAGACAACAGGATACTGTTTAGGACATTCATTCTTGGTGTCTGTCTGTTTACATACGGAAGGCATGACATTGTATAGGACATTAAAGCTCTGTAATTCCATGTTAACATCTGGGTAGTAGCAGTATAGGACAGTAATGCTAAGCGTTGGTTTGTTAATACATGTGTTTTTTAAGATACTGTGTAGGACACATGTTTTTGGTGTTGGTCTGTAAACATGAGGATAGTAAGATAGTATGTATGACATTACAGCTTAGTGTTGATGTTATCAAGAGGATAGATACTATATACAACATTACATCTCAATTGTTATGTGTTAACATTTGAATATTAAGAAAATATGTAGGACATGAAAGCTCAATGTTGGTAATCTAATGAGTGGATAGTACAATGCTATGGGGGAATGTAAAGCTTGCTGTTGTTCTGTTAACATGTGGATAGTAAGATTATGTGTAAGGCATCAATGTCCTGTTTATGTCAGTTTACCTAGGGATAATAATATACTATGTAGGTCACCTATTCATGGTGTTGGTCTGTTTTCATGTGGATAGTGAGATAATATACACAACATTATATCTTGGCTGTTGTGTATTAACATTTTGATGTTAAGAAAATATGTAGGATACTTTATAGGACTGCTAAGCTTGGTTTCCATCTGTCAGAGTGAGGTCAGTAAGATATTATGTTGGGCACTAATGCTTTGAGGTAGATTTGTTAACATCGGGATTGTAGGATATAAGGCGTGTTCAAATGACACCGGACCTAATTGTACAAAGTGAACATACATATGATGTGCATGATGACATCACTTCTGATGTAAGCAGCACATACCAGCCGTCTAGTTAATCCCATTTCATTACCCTCTGACTCATAGTTTCCTCAGCAGACCGTTGAAATCGTATAGAGTGTGATACAGAATTCTTCAAGAGTTGATCAGCGAGCGGTGATTCGATTTCTAACAGCTGAAGGAGGTCGACCAGTTGATATTCATCGCAGAATGCTGGCAGTGTATTGTGACAAAAGTGTGGCAAACGTAAGCAAGCTCTGGCAACGGTCCACTCTACTGCATCATTGCTGCATCAATTTTGGCGATGGCATCTTCTGATGCAACATTATGCGTCTGACCTGGTATCGGACGATCTCTCATTAATTCGCATCCTTATCTAAACATCGTTGTCCAGTTGTTCACTGTTGTCTTCGACACACACTTTTGACACTATACATTTCCTGCATTTTGCGATGAATGTCAACTGGTCGACATCCTTCAGCTGTTAGAAATTGATTCACTAATCGCTTATCAACTCTGAACCAAGTCTGCTGAGAAAACTTTGAGCTGGAGGAAAATGAAATTTTGCAAACTTGACGGTTGGTATGTGCTGTTTACATGAGAAGTGGCTTCATCATGCACATCGTATGTATGTTCACTTGGTGCAGTTAGGTCGGGTTTCATTTGAACACGTCTCGTTCTATGCAGGACAGTAAAGTTACATGGCTGTTCATGTATGTTAACATGTAGATACTAAGATGCTATGTATGACATTAAATCGCAAAATTGGTTGGTTAACATGAAGATATTAAGATACTATATAGAACATTGAAGCTTGGTGTAATTCTGTTGGCATGGTGACAAGATAACATGTTGAACATTAGCAAATAGTGTCGGTCTGTTAACATGTGGATATTAAGATACTATATAGTTCACTACAGCCTGATATTAGTCTGCTAACACTTAGATCGTAAGATATTGTGTAGGACATTAAAACTTACTGTCTGCCTCTTAACATGGGGATAGTAAGACATAATTTTTAACACTAAAGATTGGTGTCTGCCTGTTAACATGTGGATGACAATATATTATGTATTATACAAAAATAGAGTGTTGGTCTGCTTCTCTCGATATGTGGATAGCAAGATTCTTTGTAGGACATTCAAGCTCAGTGTTGACCTGCTAACATGGTGGCAGTAAGAAACTATATAAAGCATCAATGTTCTGGGTTGGTCTTTAACATCTGGATAGTAGATACTGTGTAAGGCATTAAGTTTAGAGTTGGTTTGTTAATATGTGGATTGTTCTGTGCAGGACATTCAGCTTTATATTGGTCAGATAACATTGAGAGAGAACAATATATTACAGGACAATAAAGATTGGTATTGGTCTGCATATACACAAATATCAAGTTACTATGTAGGACGGTAAAGCTTGATGTCTGTTTACATCTGCAAACATGGGGATAGTATGACACTTTGTGGGACAATACAGCTTGGTATCTGTATGTTAATATTCAGAAAGTAAAATATTATATAGAAGACAGGATTCAGCCTGTTAACATGTGTATAGGTAGATTTTGAGTAAGACATTGAAGCTTGATGTTGGTATGTAGGCATGTGGATAGTAAGATACTATGTAGGATATTAAAGCTTTGTGTTAGTATGTTAACATGTGCCTAGTTAGATACTATGTAGGATATTAAAATTTGTTGTCAGTATGTTAACGTGTGGATAGTAAGATACTATGTAGGATATTATAGCTTTGTGTCAGTATGTTCACATGTGGATAGTAAGATACTGTATAGGAAATTATAGCTTTGTGTCAATATGTTAATGTGTGGATAGTAAGATACTATGTAGGGTATTATAGTTTTGTGTCAGTATGTTAACATATGGATAGTAAGATACTATGTAGGGTATTATAGTTTTGTGTCAGTATGTTAACATATGGATAGTAAGATACTATGTAGGGTATTAAAGATTTATGTCAGTATGTTAACATCTGGATAGTAAGATACTATGTAGAATATTACAGCTTTGTGTCAGTATGTTAACATGTGGATATTAAGATACTATTTCAGTCATTAATGCTTAGTTTCAGTTTGTACATTATCTCAATTGTAGATCGATTTGAGTATTAGCTTCTGATGGTAAAACTGGTAGAGTTCGTAACCTAGTCACTTCATGCTCCAGTCTCTCTCTTGTAGCCTGTGGAGTATAAAACATAGATATAAATGGCTCAAATACCACTCTGGAACACAACCAAGAACAAAACCTACGTTGTAACAAAAATGCCTTCATTCGGTACATCGGTTAATACACATAAGAATATCAAACCCATCATGACAGTAGAGATGAATGTATTCAAAAGAGGGATTAATAACACATCAAAAGGTAATATGAACACAGAAGAGATACGAAGCTCATCATCTGTGTTGACCTGTGATCTGAAGTATCTTTTTACTTATGCACTTCATGGCTGTCAGTCGATGCAGATCCTGAGTTCAGTATATTTTGTCATGTGTTCTTATCTGCGTTTATGTGCTCATCTCTACATCCACAAAGTACACTACGACCTTCCATCTATTCCAGTACAAAGGTGTGGTTCCGATCAGAAAAAAAGGCGTCCGACAGGAAGATCCTATCTCACCGTACCTTTTCTCTGCGGGCTTCGAATCGACCATCTCGCGTTGCGATTGGGGGGACTTTTGAATCAGCGTTGATGGCAGGTGTTTGTGTCTCGTGGGTACCAGACTGCTGTCGCTGTGCTCCAACGGTCATCAGTTTTCTGAAGCAGGTGACCAGCCCAGCGATGCTTTACCTTGTCTGCGTGGGTAACTGTATCCTTCACGAATGCCATTTCACGAAGGTCGGTGTTGTAACAGCCTTTCAAACGTTGGTTGTGTAGCCCGATGCCGATCATAGAGGGTCTATAGAGGGAGCCTTGGGTCCCTCTGGACTAAATTTATTTTGTAAGAGTAAGAGACCACGTTTTTGCGGCATAGCACATTGCAGGTAGAGCTGTGGAGTTGAATATGAAGGCGTCCAAGTTCTGGTCGTGGGTATGGTCTAGTGCCATCTTTATGGACTAGAAAGCCGCCCAGTCCTAGCGGCGACATCTTGTTAATTCTGGGTTTAGGTCACTCGCTTGTTCAACAGGCCTCCCAGGAAAATATATTCCTCCATTTTCTCCAGATTTACGCTATCGAGGATAACTAGGTCATTGACAGTGCAGCGGTTACTCATGAATTGTTGTCCTTGCGATGTTCATCTCAAGGCCCGTCTTTCTCTCCCTACTTTCTGAAGCATAGCTACCATTCGGTTGGCGTCTTTGACTGTTTCTGTAATGAGCACTATGTCATCTGCGAAGCAGATACGGTTAAGTCGTTTGCCATTGATGTTGATTCCAAAGACGGTCCTGTCACATTGTCTGGTTATGGATTCCAGGCATGCGGAAGAGAGAACTGGTGAGATAGGATCCCCTCTTGCGAATACCTTTTTTGGACGGATACTTTTGCTGGTCTTTGGAAGGAGTGAAAGGTTTTCGTACAGTCTTGAGTAGCAGTTAGCAAGTGTTCTCATATAGCCGTGATCAATGTCTTAGTCCAGCAGCGAGTGTCAGACAAGTAGTGGGTCTACAGAGTCAAATGGTTTCTTATAGTCGATAAAGGTGAAGATTTAGGTGGTGAGGTAATCCATAGCTGTTTCAATTAGGCGGCAACAGGTTGAGATGTGTTCCATTTCGCTGCATGTTCTCCGAAAACCAGCCTATTCGATCGGTTGCGGGGCATCGATGGTATGATGGATTCTAGCTTGTATACATTTAGTCCAGAGTTTGTAGGTGACCAGGAGAAGCGTAATTAGACCGTAGTTTCCTAGGTCTTCTTTGTCAATTTTGTATGTAGAAGTATCGTTTTGGAGCTACGAGAGACTATGTACTGTCCCTGTGTATGTTATATAACGTTTATCTAGGGCTAGATTGGGTGGTAGTCCGTGGGCGTTGAGGTCATCTGTAGTGATGGTATCCACTCCGGTTAGTTTATTACGGGGCAATCTCTCAAGGGCGTGGCTGATTTCTGAGGGTAGGATGTTTGGAAAGGGGTGAAAGTGGGGATTGGGTTGTGATTGGTGGAAGGTCAGCTGACTTGAATAATTATGTATGTTTTGTCTGTTCTGATGTCTTTCACAATCGTTTCCTAAAAACTGAACAATGCAAGTGTATCTGTTAATCTAAAATAATTAGGATTGATGCCAGATAGAAGACAAAACGCAGTAACTTAAGTAGTAATACGAATTTTGGTTAGCCAGAAAGGAAAGGTTTACCAGATGTCAAAACATAGAGAAATGACACGATCGGCACCGCTGGGTCTTTGGCTGGACTCGGTGTCGTGCCTGACAAGACAGGAGACAAGGCCTTTCGTGTCGTCATCAAGCTCAATCCTTGTCTAAAAATAGATATGTGAAACATTCATACACGATGGAGATGGGCAACTTAGAGAGCATCAAAAAGGAGATAATGAGACTACAAATACATTTACTTTGATTCAGTGAGGCACGTTGCAGAGATGATGGTGAATATTAGAGAGACACATTGGAGAGATGATAGTGAATATCAGTGAAAGGACGTTGTAGAGATGAGGTTTAATATCTGATTAAGTCAAAGCGCAAATGGTTACACAGAACTGGATTGGACTCTATTCACGGAGCAAACCGTCGCATAGAACTTGTGTGGGGTCTAGTCAAAGGGCAAGTGGTCACACAGAACTGGTGTGGGCTCTAGTCAAAGGGCAAGTGGTCACACAGAACTGGTGTGGGCTCTAGTCAAAGGGCAAGTGGTCACACAGAACTGGTGTGGGCTCTAGTCAAAGGGCAAGTGGTCACACAGAACTGGTGTGGGCTCTAGTCAAAGGGCAAGTGGTCACACAGAACTGGTATGGGCTCTAGTCAAAGAGCAAGTGGTCACACATAACCTGTGTGGGCTCTAGTCAAAATGCAAGTGGTCGCACAGAACACGACTTTAAGATTGTTTAATGGTTAAAGACTTGACACGTGATGCACTCTCAAAAATATATATTAAGCACTGGAAGAAATGCGAAGTGCACGTGCTCCGAGAAGGGGAGTCTTCTGACAACAGAATGGATTGTAGGTTATCCATCCATTAACAGTTGTGAATCTCTTAGAGTCGCTAGATTGGGAATAAAGTAGCCCACGCGCCAATCTTTGTTGATGACAAATCCACCGTTTGCCTCACTATATCTACCACAACTTGGTTATGAATCCACATTGTTTACTGTTCATTTAGGGGTGTCGGTGAAGAGAGAGGGATAGTACCTCGAGATGCGGGATAGCCTATTCCTTCGTGAATGTCTGGGTTCATTGGTTCCCATATCTTCATACAGCCCTGCCCCACCAACAGAAACCAAAGGACCGAGGTATTGGCCTGGGGGGGGGGGGCAAATCTGCCCCCTTTAAACTGTTTTAACTTGATATATAGAATACACATGGAAACTACTAGGAACCTACCAAGTTTGGAATCCTTGCTTCTTATAGCAGTACGGCCAAGACTTGATTGTTTCTCAGAGAGCTTTGTGTGTGGTAACAGTACGGCCAAGACTTGATTGTTTCTCAGAGAGCTTTGTGTGTGGTAACAGTACGGCCAAGACTTGATTGTTTCTCAAAGAGCTTTGTGTGTGGTAACAGTACGGCCAAGACTTGATTGTTTCTCAGAGAGCTTTGTGTGTGGTAACAGTACGGCCAAGACTTGATTGTTTCTCAAAGAGCTTTGTGTGTGGTAACAGTACGGCCAAGACTTGATTGTTTCTCAAAGAGCTTTGTGCATGGTAACATTAAGGCCGAGACTTGATGGTTTCGTAGACAGCTCCGTGTGTATTAGATGAATTATATGATTTATTTTTTTAATGCCCGTTTGCGGCAGACGAATTGTGATTTTTAGAACAAAAGCAGGACACAGTGTGCAATTTTATGTCTTATAAGTACTACTAAAAGGGCAATAGGGATCAAACAATTAAGATAGCATCTTCAAACGATCACGGTAGTTCACTGAAAATAAGCTAGAATAATCAAACGTTCACAGTAGTCCACCGAAATCAAGCTAGAATAATGAAACGTTCACAGTAGTCCACCGAAATCAAGCTAGAATAATGAAACGTTCCCAGTAGTCCACCGAAATCAAGCTAGAATGATCAAACGTTCACAGTAGTCCACTGAAATTAAGCTAGAATAATCAAACGTTCACAGTAGTCCGCCGAAATCAAGCTAGAATAATCAAACGTTCACAATAGCCCACTGAAATCAAGCTATAATAATGAAACGTTTACAGTAGTCCAGTGAAATCAAGCTAGAATAATAACAACTTTCACAGTAGTCCACTGAAATCAAGCTATAATAATAAAATGTTCACAGTTGTCCTCTTAAATCAAATTAGAACCTTCAAACTTTCACAGTAGTCCTGGGAAATAAAGACATTTTCTTGAGGACACCATAAATTCCGACCGATCCCGGTAGATACAGATTAAGAATGACCGTACCGATGTAGCTGATTCGGACACTTATAAACTAAAATCTGTAACAACGAAAAATGGAGTTCTGACCGGCTACTGACCTCGAGTCATGGTCTGGTGACTGTGAAAGTATATGGCAGATTGAGTGTGTCAATGAACCGCTGTTGTAAGTTTGCTAGCTTTTACCTCAACTATTTTACTCACTTTTTCCAACTATGTTTTGATAGTCACATTGGTAATTTTCTATCATCCCCTGTGTACAGTGGTACAAGGTTCTTCCTTCAAATATCGGAAGATGCTGGACATTGTAGACCTGATATTTTGTAAGTATTTTTAGACGTTGACCACATTATCACCTTCTATGTCACCAACATGGTTAGACAGTGGATCCATGGACACTAAACACACCTTTCGCTGACAGGCAGATGGACTAGCAAAAAGAAGGAATCAAGACAAGAACAGCCACACGCAGTACCAGCTCTACAAACACTTAAACAGCTCATTAGAACAGCAAACAAAGAAATGTGAATGGACAGATGAACCTTGGACAATACGTTGGAGGTCTACATGTATATGACAATCCCCAATCCAAATGACTGTATCAATCAACTCACAAGCAAGGACCAGAGCACCATTTGTTTTTGGCTGAGAGTAATCCACATTCCACGTGACAAGCACCTGAACATAATCCAACCACAACACACTAGAGTGCCAGATGTGTACACGCCCATACGAAACCGTTGATCATCATCTCTTTGAGTGGTCGGCAATCTCTGTTAGGAAAATGCTTCTTCCTCAGAGGTTTGATAAATGCAGCACTTTGTATGTCACTAATCAATAATTAACAATCACGTGCAGATAGCATTATATGGCATTTGGTCGAAGGGCAGGAGCCCCGCTGCTTTTGGCTCGGTAACAACATATGATAGGCAAACCATATTGATTGGGTCTGTTAGACAAGGTTAGGTAAAATAACAGACAGACAACAAACGATTAGAAACAGGTTTACTTTGAAATGCTCCAGCCGATGCTTCACATTGGCTCAACTGCTACGGGATTGCATGTATACCTTTTAATTCGCATTATTCTTTTATAGGTTTAGTGATATTGCGAGATTAATATCTGAGTAACAACATGTTGTCTATATGGGCATTCACAAGCAAAAACAAATATGATTATCTGTATAAGCAAAATCTGACTTCTAACTCACTGTATGATCGGTGCACTAAAGTAAACATCCCGAGATGTCTGGAATCTTTGGGTATGACAAGCACAAGAATAACACCCCTGCCCTACAGAGAGCATGTCGTAAGAAGCGACTAACTCTGTGATATGGCATATTATCAGTCATGATTAGGTGGTTTGTTAAGAGCAGCAAAGATGGCGCCTAACATGCTGTGAGTCAACTTGCACTAGTATTTGAGTTTATTAAGATGGACTCGTATATCGATTAACTACCCTCCGCGATACTTGTTACAACGCAACGGAGTAATAAGCTGCTCGAACCTAACCCACTAAACAGGAAATCCTCCTCCCGGCTACATCAATTTCACGCCAGAGCTGTGACACGCATAGGGGCATGGTGATTATGTAGAAGTACATTTAGACTAAGACTTCAGCAAACATAACAGGATAGAACACACCAGGAAAAATACATGGTCACCTATGAAGAAGCTAAAGCCATAATAAAAGGACAAGACAATGTAAAGTAGGAGGAAGACCACCATAAACACCACACATTTGACGGATACTACTAACTGTCCAGAAAAGATCAGGTTATCATACCACGTCACCGAACTGGCCACAACAGAACGAGACACCACCTGTACTCCAAGCTCAAGATAGGTACCACCAGCTCATGTTACTGCGGACTTACAAACATGACAGCACCACATGTACTTCAAGTCTGTCCCCAGAACACATATCTGAGGTGGATGCCCCCAGCACACAGATCTGAGGTGGATGCCCCCAGCACATAGATCTGAGGTGGATGCCCCCAGCACACATATTTGAGGTGGATGTCCCCAGCACACAGATCTGAGGTGGATGTCCCCAGCACACAGTTCTGAGGTGGATGTCCCCAGCACACAGTTCTGAGGTGGATGGCCCCAGCACACAGATCTGAGATGGATGCTCCCAGCACACAGATCTCAGGTGGATGCCCCCAGCACACAGATCTCAGGGGGATGCCCCCAGATCTGAAGTGGATGCCCCCAGCACACAGATCTCAGGTGGATGCCCCCAGATCTGAGGTGCATGCCCCCAGATCTGAGGTGGATGCCCCCAGATCTGAGGTGGATGCCCCCAGCACACAGATCTGAGGTGGATTCTATGTTCTAGTCCAACTCCACTCAATGAGAAACTGTATGGCACTGCTGAGACACTGACAAGGCCAGCAGAATTTATTGAAGAATCGGGAGTCCCAATTGAAATGAGCAATGATCGCAGAAGAAAGAAGAAAAAAAGAAGAATCTGTTATTGTCCGTTTATTGGCCAAAGTGGCTAGCTTGAATGTGCTAAATGAAGATAATGGATTGAGACAGATCTGTTAATTTATTTTGGAATCAAAATACAAGTTAATAATTGGTGTATCCTATCTGGCATGGCGTCTTTCATTCGTTCATCAACTCGCTCACTCACTCACCTCTCACTTGCTCACATTTACTCACTCAACCCTTACTCATAACACAGCCGCCTAGTTCATCTGTTTCCAGGGAAACAAATAATGACCTTCTGCGAAGAAAACAATCTAATAATAATAAACGATGGGTCAATGACCACAATAAATAACAATCCAAATGGATCAGATACGGCTATAGACGTCACAATAATGACGCCAAACTTAGCAACCATCAAATGGGAAGTTCTGGATAATGCAGGATCAGACCACCTGCCCATAGCAATTTATTTAAAAGAAAAATACATACGAAACACTGGATCAATCAGACCCTATTTCAACTACCATAAGGCAGACTGGAACGGATTCCAAGAAGATCTGCTCAGACTCAAAAGAGAAGACTTAATCTCAGATAACGTAGACGTATTCAACCATAACCTAACAACCAACATCCTGCAGATAGCTATAAAGCACATTCCCAACAAAAACATGCCAGCTAACTTAATACAATCCACAGGAAAAGAAAACCATTACGGTAACCGTAAAAACAACAAAACACCTGTACCCTGGTCATGGTGGAATGAGGAATGCACTAACCAAATTTAAAAAAAGACAAAAAGCTCTAAAGAAATACAGGAAATACAAAACAGAAGACAACCAAAAATCTTACCAAACAATTAAAAAAGAAACAGAAAGTAATAGAAAAAGCGGTACTTAAACCTTTAGCACACTGCATTGAGTTTTTGAAAATTTCTCACATTTTTAAATTTTGCAAATTTCAAAAATTATAACTGTTCTATTTGGTGGTCAATAAGTATGATTTTCTTGTGTTTATAGACACAATTGAATGAAGAACTTGTTGGTGTCGGTGTTGTTGTTGTGTGCTTGTTGGTTTCTGAGATACAAGAAGATGAATGTGAAATTTTCGGAAAAATTTAAATATTTGGACCTTCCCGGATAAGGCCTAGGCGCTCCGATGGAAAACCATGGAAACCATAACAAAGAATCGATACTGTGTTTACAATATCGACACAACTGTTGGTCTCCAATTCAAGCGTAGTTCTGTCACCTAAACAAGTAAAATGGGCGGATGTACAAGATAAAGGTCTTTCCCAACAACCTACTTCACCTTTCCCCCCAAAAAGTCGGCCTGGCCCAATCGGCGGAAAAAATAATAAATCGTTCAAAAGCCATTTGTGATCTAGCATGCGGTGCTTTTACCGGCAAAAATCGTGTGTAGATGGACGTGACGAATCCAGCAGTATAAAAATGACTATTGGTAGAGTCACCGTACTTAGAGAAACAAAATATCAAATTTTTTCTTGTTGAAAACTTGACGAGCTGGGCGTCTCAGACATCCTGGAGCGTGCTAATGGCTCACCCTTTCTGAAATTCTATGACCACACAGTCTTCCATACCAAAATAATTGTGTGTACAGCTGTCACTTAGTTGTTTGTTTGTTTGTTTTTTTACCCAAAAGAGACCTTGATGCTGGTTTGTGAGTTTTGTGGGCAATTGATGAATTTGCACAAGCCTCGCGGAGGTGGATGTCCCATTTTATGGCAGCATTATTGGCAGCTCCTGGCTCTGATTTACGGAAGGCAATACCATTCATCTCTTTACTCAATACATGAAGAGAGTGGTCTCCCTGTAGGACAGAAGTGTACTCTCTAGCCATGTGCCGGAGCGAGCAGAAATGCCCTGCTGACATGTGCGACCATCTCTAAGCGTTCTTGGTGGGCTGTTGGAGACATAGCAGGTCTTGACACTTTGTTTGGTGCGCAGTCCGACAATGCGTAAGATTCGTCTTTCCTGCGATGACTGCACACGGGGTTATTCTCCTGCGGTGCAGGAGGTCCATTTTCCACGTGCGGAGTTGGATCTGAAAATGACAGTGGTATACCTCGCGACTTAAAAATGTGGTGCTTCGTGTGGTTACATTCTACTAAATGTGACCTATTGTTGTCCGTAGGTAAATTAACACACAGGTGCCCATGTGGCGATAGACTCGGTGGATTGCTCTAGCTTGGCCACAGTTTCTGTGTCGCCTGTGCCTTGAACGTGGTGATCGGTGGTCGATGCTTGTGGATTCAGTGGGAAGATGCGTCGACTGATGATGTAACGGACTCACACTACAATTAGCCCATCGGTTATGTAGCAAGTGGGTGTGACAATTCACGAACGCTACAGTGTGCACACATGTAGATGTGCACATATGTAGGTGTGTAGATATGTAGGTGTGTAGATATGTACGTATGAGTATATATATGTGGACATTTTAATTTACACTTATGTATGTATTTATAGGTTTATATATGTATATCCCTTCTGCGGGCATCCTCACCACTATATATCCACACTTAATATAATTATACTACTACTACATCAACCTTTTTTATCTATAATTATTTAATCAATTATCTACCTTTCTATTGTTCTTCTGTTCCTGATCCTACCACACATTCAACACATAATTGACTGCGAGAGCTAGAGGGCACAGGTGAGATGAGGGATCTACAAGGTGACACACAAATCAGTGAATCGCTTACAAGTTGGAGCACATGGATGCTATGGAAAAATATGAGAGCAGGCAAAACCTGATACACCAAGACCAGACAGAAGGAAGTCAACACAGATGGGCCTCACAACAGAAGGAAGACACTTTTCAATTAATTTATATTGTACTCTTAATCCTTATGTATCAAGTATATTGTTTGTTATATTTCCCAATCATTCCATCTCATTCATTCTCGTTGTACACCTCACTACACTGCTATCTTCCCAATTGTGTATAAAATGTATGATGGGGTTTTATATTTCTTTTTAAAATAGAAAGAAAAAAAAAAAAAAAGAAGAGGGGAAAAAAAAAGAAAAAAAAAAAGAAAGAAATCAGGAAACAAAAAAAAAGAGATCCGAATCAAGTATGACAGAAAATAAATATACTCAATCCCAAAATGGTCCCAGGAAAACTATTGTGCATATTTATGCAAATACCTACGGGCGGACAACTAGGAACATCAAAATCGAGGAACAACGGGAGGAACATCACGGAAATACCAGGCTAGGTACAAACAGATACACACACGCATCCAAGCACTGGTTTATGCGTCTTAATATCGCCCAAATTGACTGCTGTCTGGGTCGGAATAGGCGCGCCTCCACCAGTAGAAACTAGTGAGGCAAACACATAACGAAATGATAATTAGAAGCGAGGAACAACGGGAGGAACATCCCGGAAACACCAGGTTAGGTACAAACAGATACACACACGCATCCAAGCACTGGTTTATGCGTCTTAATATCGACCAAATTGACTACGGTCTGGGGTGGAATAGGCGCGCCTCCACCAGTAGAAACTAGTGAGGCAAACACATTTAAAAAAAATAAAAATAAAAAAAAAATAAAAAAATATCTGTCACTCACTCTCTCACCACTCACACACTCTGACAGGTGGCTTCCACCCAACACTACGTCAGGACTATTGATTGGACTTCTTCTAATTTCTAGCTTAAAACGTAAGTACTAAACAAATAAACTCATCTTCCTTTCATAATTACCAACGTTTTTAAACTAAACAAATAAACTCATCTTCCTTTCATAATTACCAACGTTTCTAAACTAAACAAATAAACTCATCTTCCTTTCATGATTACCAACGTTTCTAAACTAAACAAATAAACCCATCTTCCTTTCATGATCACCAACGCTTACAATAATCTGACAGGATTCATGTTTTCATGATTTCATGATTCAGAAGACATGTTTCGACATTAGTGCTGCCATATTTGTTATTTCCGGAAATGTGTGTACTGTGTAGATGTCCCTATAAAATGGCCAAAATATAAGCGGTACAGCTCAAAATATACCTTAAAATAATAGTTCACCTGTCACATCAGGAAACGGGTGGCTTGGAAAATGGGGTATTTACACACACCCTGATATATGGGTGTCACATGTCCAAAAGATTAAGGCCTAATTGAATGCTTTTTTTTCTAGGGTGCAGACCTGCTGTGATTAATAGAGTACTAAGCGGTCAACTCAGAACAGCAGTAACTGCTTCGATCTCTATTGTATATTGTTTAGAGTTTGGTAATAGTGTTCGTCTAACAAATATGATGAATTTCTGATAGATTTTGGCTCTCACTCTGTAACTTTGACTAACTCCATGTTTCCACAACATCTATACTGATTTCATTGCCTTCACTTGCAGGACAATTCCATCTGATTAGTCGCACTGGTAGGATAGAGAAGATTGTTGAGGCTCACAAAAGACAAGGGAGCCGTTTTGTGTGGGAGATGGAGTTATGATGGGACGGCTCTGGTCACAGCAGGAGAGGATGGCCAGGTGAAAATCTGGTCAAGAAGTGGGATGCTGCGATCTACTCTCACACAGAACAGTAAGAATATGTCTCGTTGAGCAGTGGCGTACTTTGTGTGATCGACGGAAGGGTTGCCACTCTGGCATAATTTTTCCATATGATTTCTTCTTTGGGATAAGCGCAAGAAGATTTGTTTGTAAAAATGTTCTAATATCTAACTTATTTTATCGTAGTAATAGTTCTTTTTCTTCTTCGTTCGTTTTCAATCTACCGCTAGTAAGCCCTGAAAAGGGGTTGCAAGTGTCAGGATGTAGTCCGGAGAATGGAATGCGTTGTGTCAGAGTTTACAGCTTGACTGCAATATTTGCACCGATATATCCGACTTCAGCAGGCATTTTTTAGTACCTGGCTAGCCTTCCCTCTTCGATCCTTTCTACTTAGCAGCTTGCTATCCAGGATTACCATGTGGAGGTGTAGAAAGTTCTTCACAGATCTGGTTTACTGGCCATGACTCGTAACAGTCAGCTATGGGTTGCTGACCGCAGCAGCTCATGCGCTGCTCAGCATTTCAATCCTTTAGTAATACTAAAAAGAGCGTTCGATTAACGCAGTAGTAGAGCACTCATGGCAAAGGTATTGGGTACAAATTCCGCTATTTCTATACTCCATTTAACCAAATTCTAAATTGGTACCTGGCACATGACCAGGGAAGTCGAAAACAGGATAGGGCCACCCTTCCTCATACAAGCTGTGTCTTAGTACACTAGTCTCTTAACAACTTCCATTTTCCAACATTAGTGTAACTACTATGGGACAAACCTTTACTTTCATTTACTAATAGCAATAACAGTTTCACATTTTAAGCAAAGATGGGGACAACATCAGACGTGTGCTGCAAGATGTGTTCTCATATTGCTGTAAAAACCAATCCTGGCACAGCAGACTCTGCTCCACTCGGGCCGCACATGTGTGTGAAGTCGTCGTACATTCTGTTATTTTGGGTGGCACTCTTTCTTTGAGTCTCCTTAATAGTGTTTTGCTCTACAATCCGAGCACCTTATGTGCCAGCTGGAATGGTTCATATATCATAGTATTTTATAGCTCTGAAGCTAGCTTGCTGTTATTATTCTAATTTTCATGGTGGCCTGACCGGTGTCATATTTAAGGGATTATTTAAAACTTTAGCGATATTTTGTTTTGTTATGGGTTTTCTTGTCATGGATTGCGGCTAATGATCATTAACCTGTTCTTCTGCATTCGTTCTGAAACGGACGTAATGTCTTAGTTTACACCGAGGCTGCCATATCTGTACCTATCCGCTCAGCACATAGGATTTCAGCTGGCATTTTTGGGTCTGCCTTCCCACTTTAATCCCTAATCTCAGCCAGGCTGCATGATTGCAGTCTGTTTCCAGGGCCGCCACAGGTATGAGTGATAAGAGAGGACAAGTTTCACATGATCAGAGTGGCAAGGGTATGGGAATCAGTTCAGGTGATAGGGATAACTCACTTAATGGCTTAAGTAAAAACCAGCTGTCACCTTGTTGCTTTATGGCAAACTTATGTTGGTAGTGGAGTCATTTTAGGAGGAATAGGGTCTTGGTCAGCTGTTGTTTGCTGATCTTGGCATCGCTGGCTGCTGTCGGCTCATTCACGGCTGCATTTTCAGCTCACCCCCTCCGACTGCCGCTTGTTTTTGTGATTGTTACTGCTCAAATAGTGTGACCTTGATTGAGTGACCTACTTTCTCTGCTGACCTACTTTCTCTCTCTACTGGCCTGCTTTCTCTGCTGGCCTGTCATCTCGGTTTACTTTGCTTTAGTAACCTACTTTCTCTGCTGACCTACTTTCTGTCTCTGCTGACCTTGCTTGAGTGACCTACTTTCTCTGCTAATCAACTTTATCTCTTTACTGGCCTGCTTTCTCTGCTGACCTTGCTTGAGTGACCTTTCTCTGCTGTCCTGATATTTCTGCTCTGCTAACATTGCGTGAGTGACTCACTTTCTCTGCTGACCTACGTTCTTTGCCGACCTATGTTCTCTGCTGACCTTCTTTCTTCACTGACCTAAATTCTCTGCTGACCTATTTTCTCTACAGACAGATTAAATCCTCCTCCTTTGTCTAGGTATCCCAGTTTATGGCATTGCCGGGAGCCCTGACTCTGATCAAGTTCTTTTCACAAATGGCAGGCAGCTTGTGATTAAACCACTGCAAGCCAGGGCTAAACCCCAAATGGTTTGTATAAACATGACTTATCTGGCCATTCCTATTTGTATTTGTTTATCTTTTTTGCCCCCCCTCATTGTGATATTGTAACTGTATAGTCTTTTGACTCCTTTCATTTGGTTTTGTTGAGAATGCTAAGGGGCGAGTAGATAGCAGACATAGAGGCCTAAAACTTTAAGGTGTGTAGGCAGCCAGCTTAGACGACACTGGCCCTTAGGGCCAACCATCCATACCCACGATGAGTGGTTGAGTCTCAGGCTGCATGCTATGAGGATGATGTCTTTCCGATTTGATCTTGCCAGGTGGTGTGGGGGCAAGACTGTGATAGAGAAGTAATTTTCCACCCTGAATGTCCATAGTCTGCTTTAAGCGCAGGAGGGTGGGAACGACCTCGGCAAGGTGGCTATGAATTGAAAATAGGCCATACATCTTTTAAGACCCTGTCCGTCAGGTGACTTCATCATTTGCAAGGCCAGTGTGGATCTGCTGACTTTGTCATGCTGGTTTCATGACAGTAAAGTAGCTGAATCAATGTGTTTAGCAAGCATCCATAATGACGATATTGGATAATGGAAATATAATGGCAGCCTGTTTGATTATGATGCTGCTGTAGATTAATTGGCAACCCACAGTTTGCAGGATTTTAAAATGAAACAGACCTCCACACAGAACTGTTTGGAAGTCTTGAAGAACTCTCCACAACATCAACTTTTATCCAGAGAATTGGATTTCATGTGTAGACATATTTAAAAAATAATGTGGCCAACAAGAAGAAGATGAATAAGAAGAAAATTATTATGTTGCCTGACTAAATGTTAGTATACCTCCCCGGCCTGACTGCTGTAACACAGATTGTTTCCAGGAGGCTCCCAAAGCAGTGAGGTGATGTCTTGATCAGTACGTTTCACTTTACTTTGATGTTTCTCTTCACTGCTGATGATGAGATCTCAAATAAAGCACCTCACTGTTGAAGTAGCTGCCTCAATCTCAAAGTTCATACTTGAAGATAGAGTTGTATTTAACACTTATGAGCTCTTTATAACATCAATATCTGTTTTTGTAATAACTTGTTGCTCAAAAATGTTTTCCTTTGCAGTGAATTTGGTGAAGCTCCTCAGCTTGTTGCCTTCCTGGGCAGTCACTTGATCCTGCGAAGATCTGAAGGATCTCTCATCTTCATCTCAATCTCTCCATACCCATTGGTCCTTCATAGTTATGTTATGAATGGCAAGTGGGGCGATGCTGTTAGACTGTGCCGATTTGTCAAGGTACGTCTCTCATAGCCAATTAGTATTAACTTTTACGCTGCCACATTATTTTTTCAGCACGTCACATTTGACTATGGTTGTTGACTTTCACAGCCTGTAACCTTTTTATTTGTTGGTCTATAGATATAATTTTGTTGTGTATAGAGACATAAATTAATAAAGAACTTGTTGGTGTTATTGTTTTTATTGTGTGTGTGTTAACCTTTAGCACACCCTGGTCTAGGTTTAGTAAACCAGCTCGACCAACAAAATCGTAATTAAAAACATTTTTTATTTTTTCGAACGGCGACCCTACTCATAGCTATTTAAAAAAATGCTGAATATGTCATGATCTACACACGATATTTTCCCGGTAAAAGTATCGTATGTTAGATTACAAATGATCTGGGGTAGTTGTCTCGCCGCAGCGACTCAATTTCAATCAGTGTTCGTAAAGCGATCTCAGTCCCGCCAGGCGGAGCGATAGCGCGGGCTTGCGGAAAACGCTCGCCTGCCTTTCCCCGTAGTGCGAATTGGGTGCGGCTTGTTGTAGTGGCTCCTCCACCGAGGTGCGCTAGTCTGGTCCGTATCAGGAAACGTGGTCCGTCCGTGGTGATTTATCTAAGGCTTATAGCAGAGCTCGACAGTACGTCTCGCTGGTGGTCCGACTCTCGCAAAGAGCTTGTGACCGGCAAATGGAAAGCAGGAATCGTTGCCTCGAGGCCCTGCGTTCTCCCTACGGTCGTCTGGTGCGTGTGGGAGGCCCCTGTCAGGCGGTCCTAGGTCGACGGAGTGAGGGACGGGTGGAACAACCCTCCGTCCGTCCCGTCAGTCGGTCCCTGCGGCCGTCCCAGTGAGGCTTTTTACAAAAACACACCCTTCCTCCGCCGACCGGTGTGTGCTGTACACAGTACGTCTCCGACAGATATCTGGTTGATCCTGCCAGTAGTCATATGCTTGTCTCAAAGATTAAGCCATGCATGTCTAAGTTCACACTGTCTCACGGTGAAACCGCGAATGGCTCATTCAATCAGTCGAGGTTCCTTAGATGACACGATCCTACTTGGATAACTGTGGCAATTCTAGAGCTAATACATGCTTACCAAGCTCCGACCCTCGCGGAAAGAGCGCTTTTATTAGTTCAAAACCAATCGTCGTTTCCCCTCGCGGGGTTGCGGCGTCCCCACTGGTGACTCTGGATAACTTTGTGCTGATCGCATGGCCTCATGTGCCGGCGACGCATCTTTCAAATGTCTGCCCTATCAAATGTCGATGGTACGTGACATGCCTACCATGTTTGTAACGGGTAACGGGGAATCAGGGTTCGATTCCGGTGAGGGAGCATGAGAAACGGCTACCACATCCAAGGAAGGCAGCAGGCGCGCAACTTACCCACTCCCGGCACGGGGAGGTAGTGACGAAAAATAACAATACGGGACTCTTTCGAGGCCCCGTAATTGGAATGAGTACACTTTAAACCCTTTAACGAGGATCTATTGGAGGGCAAGTCTGGTGCCAGCAGCCGCGGTAATTCCAGCTCCAATAGCGTATATTAAAGTTGTTGCAGTTAAAAAGCTCGTAGTTGGATCTCAGGCGCAGGCGGGCGGTCCGGCTCGCGCCGGTTCACTGCCCGTTGTCTCCTGCCCTACCGTCTGCCGGCTCTCTCCCACGGGTGCTCTTCGCTGAGCGTCCTGGGTGGCCGGCGCGTTTACTTTGAAAAAATTAGAGTGTTCAAAGCAGGCCTCGGCTGCCTGAATAATGGTGCATGGAATAATGGAATAGGACCTCGGTTCTATTTTGTTGGTTTTCGGAACTGGAGGTAATGACTAACAGGGACAAACGGGGGCATTCGTATTGCGGCGTTAGAGGTGAAATTCTTGGATCGCCGCAAGACGAGCTACTGCGAAAGCATTTGTCAAGAATGTTTTCATTAATCAAGAACGAAAGTCAGAGGCGCGAAGACGATCAGCTACCGTCGTAGTTCTGACCATAAACGATGCCGACTAGCGATCCGCAGGAGTTGCTTCGATGACTCTGCGGGCAGCTTCCGGGAAACCAAAGTGTTTGGGTTCCGGGGGAAGTATGGTTGCAAAGCTGAAACTTAAAGGAATTGACGGAAGGGCACCACCAGGAGTGGAGCCTGCGGCTTAATTTGACTCAACACGGCCAACACTGAAACGATGACATGCCGAGACCACTCTTCTGGGGTCGAATATGGAACTGGTGCTGGATTTAGACCCCCAGAAATCTGGGGTTATGCCCCCTGTGGCCCGGCTTGGTCTGCATCCAGTGTTCTGAAAAAGGAATTGACGGAAGAGCACTATCGGGAGTGGAGCCTGAGACCTAAATTAACTTAACAATACTGCAGAATGACTATCAAAAAGTACACCTTCGAGGGGTCTAATAGAGAACATGTGCTGGAATTAGACCCTCGAAAATCTGGGGCTACCCTCTAAGAAACTTGATTGTCTCGCTAAGGGAATTGACGGAAGGGCACCACCAGGTGTGGAACCTGCGGCTTAATTTGACTGAACACGCCAATACTGTAGAACAACTGACAAATCGAGAGCACTGCCGTTAGGGTCTAATATGAACGTACGCTGGTATTAGACTCACGGATGACAAGTCAGCTCTCAAACACTCAAACGAAAGAACGCTACGGAAATCGTGTTTAACTCCGCAGAAACCGCAGATTCCAAATACCTGGTCATTGACAAACAAAAGCCCTCAATAAATTCGTCTGACCAAATAGTGAACGGGTGCTGGAAATAGATCATCTGAAGACAGGTCAGTTTTACCCTACAAATGACAGGGCGTTGCTACGGAAAACCAGCTCAAATCGAGAGGAGCCGCAGACACTTTGGTCCACGTACCAGGCTGATAAGCCAAGGGCGCGAGGCTACCATGTGGGGGATTACGGCCGAACCCTTGTAAGCCGCAATCCCGCCCAAAATCTCAGCACCACTGCAATGGGAGGCTCCTATATGCTCGGGACCTGGGGCTTGCGCCCCAGCCCTATCAGGTAGAGCCACAGTAAGAGGTCCTTGCCGCCCGCCAATCAAAGCGGGCGGACAACTGCTTGATACTCACCCTATACGGCGATGGGGTGCGAAAAACACCAACCAAAGACTTAGAACCTAGTCGGGGTGTCGAAAACAGTAGAGCAGCCACCTCACTGTGAACTGTCAAGACTCAACCACTGACCATGAGAGTTGTTCGCACACCAGGCGATCAACATCTCTGTGACATTACCAGGCTTGTCCTCTGGCTGAATGCACTCCGGCTACGATATCTACCTCTGTACGTTATCAGCCATATAACTATCATGCTGGATGCAGAAGAGATGCAGACCAGCGGACATTGCACACCTGCCCCACTGTGTCAACACCCCAGGTGGCGGGGAATGCTAGGCGTACCATCCCTGCATAGAAGCCAAGAAAATAAAGGGAAAAAGAGATACCCCACTCACATGCAAATGCTACGTTTCTGGCAGGACGTGACGATCCTGGGATACAGACACACTGGACTGCCTCTCTTCCGGGTAAACCAGTCCATCTCATATATCATCACATATCATCATTGCACCCTATAGACACGAGTAGTGAAGACTCGATAGTCTGGTAAGACAACTTCCATAAGAGAGAAAACTCTGATCGTAAACAACTGCTGCCTTGCAGATAGGCTGGGGACAGCCAAAGGCTAAGGAGGGCATCCCTACAGAAACGCCTGTTGAAATCGGATGCACGGGGCCGCAAGCCTAACAAAACAGTGCAACGTAAATCACAGTATGATGGCAGTACAACCTATTAGAAAAACGTATGGCGCTCATCCTGAGGAGACCCGCCAGGCAGCGATAGCGCCGGGCCTCACGCCTCGAAGGGGCCCACCCTTGACTACTGGTGGTCACCCACCCATGTGTCGGGGAGTCAAGGCACATGGCTATGGGGCAACGTCTATTGGCCAAAACCTCAAGACCCTCAAAATACTACAGTGGAATGCGGAGGGAGTCATTAACAAAAAACTTTCCCTAACACACCACCTGCATGAAGGTAAGATTGACGTGGCATGTATCCAGGAAACGCACCTCAACAATAACCATAAATTCTCAATCAGAGGATACCAAACCTTCCGTCTAGATAGAGAAGGCCACAAAGGAGGGGTCCTGATACTGACCAGAAACAGCATACCGAGTAGCGCGGTACTTGTCAATCACACCGGACAAGCAGAAATTGTAGGAGTTGACATAATGGCTCAAGAGACGAAGCTCCGCATTTTCAATCTGTACGGACCACCAAACAGAGACCTATCGCTCTCGAGTATGGAGGTCAGAGACTCCAACTGCATAGTAGTTGGAGATTTCAACAGCCACTCGGAGAGATGGGGATACTCTGACACAGACAGTAGAGGTGACGAAGTGGAAGATTGGGAGATAGATGCAAATCTCTCCCTAATCAATAGGCCGGAGGATAGCCCTAGCTTCTATTCAAGAACATGGCATACCACCTCGACTCCAGATTTGGCCTTCTCCACACAGGACATACACTATAAAATAGACCGCCAGGTGCTAAACCAACTGGCAGGTAGCGACCACAGGCCGATCAGGCTAACCACTGACATGGAAGTAGGCCCACAGGAAACAAAACCGCTCCCACGTTGGAATTACAAACGAGCCGACTGGGACAGATTTGCAATCCTGACAGATGGCTGTGTGAAACCATCAACACACGAAACACCAAAATGAAGCCCATGGTGGAGAGCCTAAGCAAGGCAATAATGCAAGCCGCCACTGAAACCATCCCAAGAGGAGCTAGGAAAAACTATAAGCCCTACTGGAATGATGAGTTACAGAAAGTGGAAGATGCAGTAACAAATGCTAGGAACATGGCAGAACGAGAAAAATCCATGGAGGCAAACATCGCCCTCAAAGCCGCCGCGGCGAAGTACAAACACACTCTCAAGCAAACAGCAAGAGAAAGTTGGAAAAATAAAACGGAAAGTCTGAACCTGGACAAAGAAGGGAACAAGCTATGGAAGCTAGTCAGAGCCATGAATGACGAAACCCCGTCAAATAAACAAATTACTATCAAGCAGGGCGAGAACTTGATCACAGGTAAGAAAGCCGCAAACGCCTTTGTCGATCACTATGCCAGAGCAAACCACATCTAGGTCCCTGCAGATAAGCATACAGACATTAGCGAAGAGCTAAAGGGACACGAAAACATAAATACGGCTCCTGAAGAGCACATGATGGCCAAACTAACAATGCGCGAAATGGAAGAGGCTATGAGAACACTAAAGAAAAGGAAATCTCCCGGAAAAGACGGGATAACAAACGAAATGCTGATGGGGCTGGGCCAAACAGCGAAGAAGAAACTACTATCAGTCCTGAACCAAAGCTGGAAAAGGGGTATTGTACCCCAGGCATGGCAAGATGCAATACTGGTACCAGTACCAAAAACAGGGAAGGACAAAACAGATCCAAATGGATACAGGCCCATAAGCCTACTGAGCTGTGTTGGCAAGCTGATGGAACGGATGATAAACACCAGACTGATGTGGCATCTGGAAGAAAAACGAATACTAATTCCACAGCAAGCCGGCTTTAGACAGCACAGATCCACTGAGGACCAGGTCATCCTCATAGCCCAGGAGATAGAAGATGCCTACCAGGCACAGAAACACACAGTAGCTGTTTGGGTGGATCTGGAAAAGGCATTTGACAAAGTCTGGAAGGATGGACTTAGAGTCAAGCTAAGAAGAAGTGATGTCTGTGGGAAGATGTACAAGTGGATCAACCACTACCTCAAACAAAGAACGGCCAGAGTCCAAGTACAAGGGCAGATGAGCAAAAAGGTGACACTCGAGCAGGGAGTACCCCAAGGGGGAGTATTGTCACCCACACTCTTCCTGGTATATATAAACGATATTACAGAGAATATACCAAGAAGAGTCCATAGCTCAATGTTTGCAGACGATCTGGCTATGTGGACCTCTGAAAAGAATCTCACCATAGCAAGAAATCGGATGCAGACGGCCCTAACATCGCTGGAAGAGTGGGCGAACTCATGGCTGGTCAAAATAAACGAGGAGAAAACCACGTGCACAATATTCTCGCTCTCATTAAAACCCCAAAGTACCAAATTAAGTCTGAATGGCAAAATCCTGCAGCCAAACGACAACCCAACCTATCTGGGAGTCACATTTGATCGGCGCATGACATGGAAAAGTCAGATTGAGAGAAACCGAATGAAAGCCAGAGAAAGAATGGCGATCATGAGGAAACTTGCTGGCACAAGCTGGGGAGCAGACGAAGGCATACTAAAGAAACTGTACACTGGAAGAGTGAGACCAGTTCTCGATTATGGCATTGCGGCATGGACAACCGCAGCGAAGGCGAACTTCGATAAAGTTAACAAACTTCAAAACCAAGCCATGAGAATTATAACAGGTGGCATGAAGTCAACGCCAATTGTAGAACTTGAAAAGATTACAAAATTGCAATCCATGACCGATAGAAGAGACTGCAGAGCCCAGCTGCAGTCAGAGAAACTCAGAAGACTGACGGACCATCCAATGTACCAGAGACTAAACAATTTGGGAAATGGGAAACTAAAGCGGAGAAACTTTGCAGAAATAGCCAAAGCAAAGATGCACGAAGATCCCATAAACGCACTAACAACACCAAAACCCATCACTACTGTACGAAAACCTACTTGGAGGCAGGATATATTTCCAGAGGTGGTAGAAAATATACCAGGTATTGCAAACAAAAACTGCCAGAGTGAAAAAGAAAGGAGAGACACTACCCTAAGCTTCATAACGAAAAGCTACCCAAGCATGGACTGGACCCATGCATACACCGACGGTTCTGTAACAAACACTACACAGAATGGAGGGGCAGGAGCATTCCTGAACCTACCAAATGGCAGAAAAATAACACTGTCATTCGCTACTGGTAAGTACACAAGCAATTTCAGAGCAGAGGCACTGAGGGCGGCAGTGGAAGAAATGGTAACACACAGTGAAAATGAGAGCCATATAGTCCTGCTGACAGATGCTCTCGAAGTAGTCACAGCGCTAAAAAGCCAGAAAAACACTGAGCTTAATGACTTAAGAGCAGCACTCTGCAAACTGTGCCAGCAGTCCGCACCAAAAAGGGTAGTGGTACAGTGGGTTCCGTCACACTGCAACATCCAAGGCAACGAGGAGGCAGACAGACTGGCAAAAGAAGGTGCAAGGCTACCACAAACAGATACCAGTATGACGTACGAAGAGTCAAAACGGCTTATCAAAGCCAGATACATGACCAAATGGGAAACCGAACATACTGGTTACACCAAAAACGATGCCTATTACCAGTTGAACCGAAGAGAGCAGGTCGTTGTCTTCAGACTTCGCACTGGCCACAACAGACTGAGGTACCACCTATTCAACAAATTGAAGATAGGGTGTACCGACGAATGCCCGTGCGGTACTGGTAAAATGACCACTGAACATCTGCTGCAGAACTGCCCGACATACGAGGATCAGAGAGAGCAGATGTGGCCATTGCCAGTGGAACTGCAAGACAAGCTCTATGGTAGTGGCGAGAGTCTCAGGATGACCGCCGCTTTTTTCGAGAAAATAATGGTTACTGTCTGACTGTATACGCAGAAGAAGAAGAAGAAGGCTGCATGCTATGAGGAGGATGTCTTTCCGATTTGATCTTGCCAGGTGGTGTGGGGGCAAGACTGTGATAGAGAAGTAATTTTCCACCCTGAATGTCCATAGTCTGCTTTAAGCGCAGGAGGGTGGGAACGACCTCGGCAAGGTGGCTATGAATTCAAAATAGGCCATACATCTTTTAAGACCCTGTCCGTCAGGTGACTTCATCGTTTGCAAGGCCAGTGTGGATCTGCTGACTTTGTCATGCTGGTTTCATGACAGTAAAGTAGCTGAATCAATGTGTTTAGCAAGCATCCATAATGACGATATTGGATAATGGAAATATAATGGCAGCCTGTTTGATTATGATGCTGCTGTAGATTAATTGGCAACCCACAGTTTGCAGGATTTTAAAATGAAACAGACCTCCACACAGAACTGTTTGGAAGTCTTGAAGAACTCTCCACAACATCAACTTTTATCCAGAGAATTGGATTTCATGTGTAGACATATTTAAAAAATAATGTGGCCAACAAGAAGAAGATGAATAAGAAGAAAATTATTATGTTGCCTGACTAAATGTTAGTATACCTCCCCGGCCTGACTGCTGTAACACAGATTGTTTCCAGGAGGCTCCCAAAGCAGTGAGGTGATGTCTTGATCAGTACGTTTCACTTTACTTTGATGTTTCTCTTCACTGCTGATGATGAGATCTCAAGTAAAGCACCTCACTGTTGAAGTAGCTGCCTCAATCTCAAAGTTCATACTTGAAGATAGAGTTGTATTTAACACTTATGAGCTCTTTATAACATCAATATCTGTTTTTGTAATAACTTGTTGCTCAAAAATGTTTTCCTTTGCAGTGAATTTGGTGAAGCTCCTCAGCTTGTTGCCTTCCTGGGCAGTCACTTGATCCTGCGAAGATCTGAAGGATCTCTCATCTTCATCTCAATCTCTCCATACCCATTGGTCCTTCATAGTTATGTTATGAATGGCAAGTGGGGCGATGCTGTTAGACTGTGCCGATTTGTCAAGGTACGTCTCTCATAGCCAATTAGTATTAACTTTTACGCTGCCACATTATTTTTTCAGCACGTCACATTTGACTATGGTTGTTGACTTTCACAGCCTGTAACCTTTTTATTTGTTGGTCTATAGATATAATTTTGTTGTGTATAGAGACATAAATTAATAAAGAACTTGTTGGTGTTATTGTTTTTATTGTGTGTGTGTTAACCTTTAGCACACCCTGGTCTAGGTTTAGTAAACCAGCTCGACCAACAAAATCGTAATTAAAAACATTTTTTATTTTTTCGAACGGCGACCCTACTCATAGCTATTTAAAAAAATGCTGAATATGTCATGATCTACACACGATATTTTCCCGGTAAAAGTATCGTATGTTAGATTACAAATGGTTTTTGAACATTTTTTATTCTTATACCCCGTTTGGAGCAAGCCGACTTTTTGCAAAAGATGAAGTAGGTTGTTGGGAAAGATCTTTATTGAGTTGATCTGTTTATTTTATTTGTTTAGATGAAAAAACTTCGTTTGAATTGGAAACTAACAGTTGTGTCGATATTGTAAACATAGTATCGATACGTTGTTGTGGTTTCCATGGTTTTCTATCGGAGCGACTAGGCCTATCGGTCGAGTCCAAATTTTTTCAGAGAATTACATAAATTTTCAACTTCATCTTTTTTGTATCTCAGAAACTAACAAACACACAACAAAAACAATAACACCCACAAGTTGTGTATTCAATTGTGTCTCTACACACAAGAAAATCATATTTATTGAGAAACAAACACAAAAGTTACAAATTTTGAAATTAAAAAACCATGAGCAAAATATAAAGTTGTGAAAATTTTAAAAAAAACAGTGAAGTGTGCTAAAAGTTTTAAGTTTCTGAGATACAAGAAGATGTAGGTGAGTGTGTTGAAAAATGGCACAAACATAGACTCACCAGTTTTTTGTGTTGCTGGTGGGTAGGAAAACTTTTATTAAAGTCCAACAGAAGTTAGATTATCAATGTTTACAAGATCAGCATATCTGTTAGTTTCCACTAAAAACGTATTTATTGTATCTAAATAAACAGACTAAATAAATCTCAGGTCAGGTCAGGTCATCTTGTAACCTCACAACCCCACACCACCCTTCTCTGTCAGCGGCCGCTGCCTATGCCTCTTCTGGTCGGAGATTAGTCCATTCTTTATGTTGTCCTCCCATCTCTTTTTGGGACGGCCTCTTCGTCGTCTGCCTTGCACCTTTCCATGGAGGGTCGTATTTGCAAGACCATTTCATCTCGATATGTGACCGTGCCAAGCGAGTTTCCTTTTTTTGACAGTTGCCAAGAGATCTTCAAAAGGCCCTATTGCTGTTGTAATTCTATCTCGTATTTCCTCATTTGTAACTCAATCTTTGTACGTGACGTTTAAAAGTCTTCAGAAACATCTCATCCCCAAGGCATGTTTCCTTCGCTGAAGATCAGCTGTAACTGTCCATGTCTCACAAGCATAGAGGAATATTGACAGGACCAGTGTACGCATTAATCTGATTTTCGTGCATAGAGCTAACCGTTTATCCTGCCAGATTTTGTTAAGCCGTGAAAGCGCTGCGAATTGTCTGTGCTATTCTGGCCAACACCTCACATTTTGATCCTTCATCACTGACAATCGACCCTATATATTTAAAACGGTCAACCACTTTAAGTTCCAAACCATTAGCTTTCATCTTGCTGTTGAAGCCCTCGGCGTTGTTAATCATTAAATTTGTCTTTTCAGCGTTTATCTCAATACCATAGTCAAGAGCTGTTTCATCGAGCCTTCTGACCCATTCCTGTAGTTCTGCTTCTTAACCCGCCAACCCGTCGATATCATAAAATAAATCTAACTCAGAAAAATTTGTTACAAAAACTAACCTTCCCCATTCTCTATAATGGGTGAATCTTCAAAATCAAGTGAAAAACAGAAGAAATCATTTCCAAATGTCTAACAAATTTCAAAATCGCCACTGTTTTTAACCTGACAGGATGGAAGTGGAACTCTCTACAATCGAAATAGCAGTACTTTCAACTCATTCTTACAGTAACCGGTTGTCTATCTACGACGACTTGGCCTCGTTTCACTGCTGTTGCATGCTGCCAGCTCTAGAGTCATCACTTTATCTTATATAAACTATGGGGTTAATTCTATAGTAACAACTGAACATACTGCTCTTTTGATTATAGAGAGTTCCAACCTCCGTTATGTACGCCTAGACGAAGAAAATGGCGATTGTGAAATTTGTTTGACATTTTGGAAAGGATTTCTTCTGTTTTTCGCTTTAATTTGAAGATTCACCAGTTATTGAGAATTCGTGCTGACAATTGTTGGCAGTGCTTGTAAGAATCTTTTCCTCATGTCTGCAAGCGCCTTGCACTCAATGAGTAAGTGTCTAACTGGACTGACTGGAGTGTACTGATAACAGGAATTGAACCCGGTACCTTTTGTTGTGAATAGCAAATGCTCTACCGTTATGCTAATCAGATGCTTATAACATTGTATATATTGTCAATGTTTGTTGTTATCTGATTATTCGTAATGATCTATATATTCACAGGAGGAAAATCTGTGGGCATGTCTGGCTGCCATGGCAACCTATGCCAAAGATTTAAACACAGCTGAAGTGGCCTATGCAGCCATTCAGGAGGTCAGGATTCATAAACTGTGACTTTAAACTTATGACTTTTAAGTCATCTTTGTGATTCCTCTTTGTACATACAGCTGCAATGCATGCTCTCCGTCAATTCTTATTTTATAGTGAGAAAAATTGAAATAGTTGCCATTAATTGACGAGACAGGGAGGAATGTAGAAATCAGACAGAAAGTAGAAATGGCACAATGAATTTCATGTATAGACATGCTCCAGACACAGGACTACAGAACAAGCGGAAGATCATAAAATGATGGATTGGCAGTGTGAAAGAAACACTACAGAGGCATGGATTGAAAGTAAACACTACAAGAAAGATTGGACCTAACCACAACATCGAGCAACGTTACTGGACAGATGGGGCGGGACACATTTCCAACCGCTATTGTGGGATGTGTCTAGTCAGTGCTGTCTATCTATCTTCTTTGAATGTCAAACATGGCGAATAACACAGAAACGATGCTCTCCAGTTTGAACAGTGTCACACTACTTGTCCAAGTGCTTGTATTTTGTTTAGACCCATAGTTGAGCCCTCTCTGATGATCGTTCTGTGAAGAGTCTGTTTTGGCCTTCCTTTCTTTCTGCTGCCATCTGGAGCTCACACACCTCTGTAATAAGGGGTCTGTTACTGTTCATTCTAAGTACATGCCCGATGTATGTCCACCGTTATTGTCTCTTATGATTGTAGAAAGATATTGCTGGCTGGTGATTAGTTTGTTAGTTTTGAATTCTTTGCATCCAATGTTCAATAGTTTTCTAAGACATTCATTTTCAAAAGCACTCATTTATTTTCTAATGTCTTCATCATTTTCCAGCTTTTGCATTTATATGTTAACACTGATATTATGTTGGAGTTAAACAGCTGAAAATTTGTTTGTTTGTTTGCTCATTGATTCTGATTTCCAGATGTTTGTTAGTTAATAATCTATTTGTCTGTCTGTCTATCTATCTTCAGTCCACTTATGTCGTTAGACATTGTGGGGAGGTGCGACCTCCTTTGTTTCATATTTTTTAGCAGGCCAATATCCTCTGGTGACTTGCCAGGTCAATCCCATCATCGTCAATCCCATCATCCCTGCAATATACAATCATCTATTTTTTGGGACTGGTGGTGGTGGAAGCGTAAATTAGAGCAAGGTAGACCCGCAGCCTGTCAGGCATGACCTATGCCGTTCTGCTAATCACATAACCAAGACCTGATGTTATATCCACACAGTCCCATTTATGCGTCCTATTCTCTGTTGGACAAGAAGCCTAGAATAATTTGAGTAGATTTTTAACTTAAATTATTCTAGGCTTCTTGTCCAACAGAGAATATGTTGCAAAAATGGGACTGTGTGGGTAAAACATCAGGTCTTGGTTATGTTATTAGCAGAACTGGAAATGATGTTTTACATAACACAGGTGCCTACCGTAATGAGCTGAATATGGTTGAGGATAATCTGACTTTGTTATCTTCTTCATTGTGCTAATATCTTTATGTCCTTGCAGGCGGACAAGGTTCAGTTCATCATCAACATTAAGGAGATCCCAATCAAGGAAGCTAGGAATGCTGAGATGGCTCTCTTATGTGGAAATCAGCAGGATGCTGAGGCTATCCTGTTACAGGCTGGTTTAATCTTTAGGACCATCATGTTAAACATCCAACTGTATAACTGGGACAGGTAGGAACTTCTGCAATGTCCACATTTCACACCTGTCTGTTCTACACCTGTTTTATTTTATTATTATTCTTCTTCATCGTTGTTCGTTCTCAAACTCCCTCTACCAAGTCCTAAAAGGAACTTTGTAAGTAGCAGGATGTTGTCCAGAGAATGGAATGCCTTGTGTCGTAGTTTACAGCTTGACTGCAATATTTGCACCTTTGGGTCTGACACATTAGGCTTTGCAGGGATTTTTTAGATCCCGGTTTAGCCTTCTCTCTTCGATCCCTTCTCCTCGGCCTGCCTGCTCTGTTGCAGCCTGTTATCCAGGATCATTGCATGGAGGCGTAGAAAGTTCCCTGGCCCAGAGGCTAGCAACTGCAGCTCATACACCACTCAACATCTTGGTCTTTTATTTTATTCAGAGGCGAATGTCGACTTTGAGGTGAACAGCAGGATTAACAAGCGGAGCACTGCGTTTAGGAGGCTGAAAAGCAAACACCTTGAGCCAATTGAGCATCTATATCACCAGCAAGGTAAAAGTATAACGTGCTGTAGTGTTAACTGCTCGGCTGCATGCATGGTGAAACATGGACAGTGGATAACGGACAGACCAGACAGAGAAATTATTTTCAAGTGACCTGTCTTCGTAGGCTGCTCAAGATTGGGTGGCAGGATGAGGTGTCCAACTCGGAAATTCATAGCAAGACTAACATGTTCAGTATACATACGCTTCTGCAAAAAGCCCAGATGAGATGGGAGGAACATGTTGTTTGCATGCCCAATGAGCACGTTATATGGTGAGCTCAAAACAGGCAGACGCTCATTAGTGGGACTGAAGAAATGCTGCAGAGACTCCTTGACAATCCCACCTGATGTGCTAACATCACCAAAGATGCTGGAATCACATAAAGGAAACTCTATTAATATACAGGCAATTTGAGGATGTGTCGGAATAATATGTAAATTGTATATGTAGGCAGTTTGAGAATGTGTTGGTTTATTATGTGAATTTGATATGCCAGCAGTTTGAGAATGTTTCAGTTTATTATGTGGATTTGAAATATCAGAAGTTTGAGAATGTTTCAGTTTATTATGTGGATTTGATATGTCAGCAGTTTGAGAATGTTTCAGTTTATTATGTGGATTTGATATGTAGCCAGTTTGAGAATGTTTCAGTTTATTATCGCATGGCCTCATGTGCCGGCGACGCATCTTTCAAATGTCTGCCCTATCAAATGTCGATGGTACGTGACATGCCTACCATGTTTGTAACGGGTAACGGGGAATCAGCGTTCGATTCCGGAGAGGGAGCATGAGAAACGGCTACCACATCCAAGGAAGGCAGCAAGCGCGCAACTTACCCACTCCCGGCACGGGGAGGTAGTGACGAAAAATAACAATACGGGACTCTTTCGAGGCCCCGTAATTGGAATGAGTACACTTTAAACCCTTTAACGAGGATCTATTGGAGGGCAATTCTGGTGCCAGCAGCCGCGGAAATTCCAGCTCCAATAGCGTATATTAAAGTTGTTGCAGTTAAAAAGCTCGTAGTTGGATCTCAGGCGCAGGCGGGCGGTCCGGCTCGCGCCGGTTCACTGCCCGTTGTCTCCTGCCCTACCGTCTGCCGGCTCTCTCCCACGGGTGCTCTTCGCTGAGCGTCCTGGGTGGCCGGCGCGTTTACTTTGAAAAATTAGAGTGTTCAAAGCAGGCCTCGGCAGCCTGAATAAGGGTGCATGGAATAATGGAATAGGACCTCGGTTCTATTTTGTTGGTTTTCGGAACAGGAGGTAATGATTAACAGGGACAAACGGGGGCATTCGTATTGCGGCGTTAGAGGTGAAATTCTTGGATCGCCGCAAGACGAGCTACTGCGAAAGCATTTGTCAAGAATGTTTTCATTAATCAAGAACGAAAGTCAGAGGCGCGAAGACGATCAGATACCGTCGTAGTTCTGACCATAAACGATGCCGACTAGCGATCCGCAGGAGTTGCTTCGATGACTCTGCGGGCAGCTTCCGGGAAACCAAAGTGTTTGGGTTCCGGGGGAAGTATGGTTGCAAAGCTGAAACTTAAAGGAATTGGCGGAAGGGCACCACCAGGAGTGGAGCCTGCGGCTTAATTTGACTCAACACGGCCAACACTGAAATGACTGACATGCCGAGACCACTTTTCTGGGGTCTAATATGGAACTGGTGCTGGATTTAGACCCTCAGAAATCTGGGGTTATGCCCTCTGTGGCTCGGTTGGTCTGCATCCAGTGTTTGATAAAGGAATTGACGGAAGAGCACTATCAGGAGTGGAGCCTGAGGCTAAAATTGACTAAACACGCCAATAGTGTAGAATGACTGTCAAAAGAGAGCACCTTCGGAGGGTCTAATAGTGAACATGTGCTGGTATTAGACCCACGGAAGACAGGTCAGTCTCCAAACCCCCAAATGAAAGAGCGCCTGCTACGGTAATCTGGTCTTCACCCTGCAGAAATCGCAGGCTCCAGAAACAAACTGCCATTGACAAACTAAAAGCCCTCAATTGATACGGTCTGGCTAATATTGAACGGGTGCTGGAAATAGACCCTCTGAAGACAGGTCAGCTTTACCCTACAAATGACAATGCTCTGCTACGGTAATCCTGCTAAGCCCGAGAGGAGCCGCAGACATTTTGGTTCACGTACTAGGCGGATAAGCCAACGGTTCGAGGTGAGGGATTACGGCCGAACGCCTCTAAGCCAAAAATCCCGCCCAAAAGCAGCCCAGCACGAATGCAAAGGGAGGCTTCGACATGGTGGGGACCTCGGGGTCACGTTCCAGCCCCGCCCGGTCAAGCCACAGAATGAGGTCTCTGCCGTCCGCTGATAAAAGCGGGCGGGAAGCTGCTCGATATTCACCCCATACGGCGATGAGGAATGAAATCATTTGTAGAAGACTTAGTTCTCGGTCGAGTGCCCTAAGCAGTAGATCAGCTACCTCACTGCGAACTGCTGAGACTCAACCCTTGACCATGTCCGCTCCCTAGGCGGACAACATCTCCGTGCAAGACTAGGCTTGTCACCTGGTCAAATGCACTATTTCGAGAGGAATCACAGGTCGCTGACATTTGGTCCACATGCTTGGCTGATAAGCTACCATCTGAGGGATTACGGCCGAACGCCTCTAAGCCAGAATCCCGCCCAAAATCTCAGCACCGCTGAGATGGGAGGCTACGACATGGCTGGGGCTTGTGTCCCGGCCCGATCGAGCCGCAGGAATGCACCTGGTAAAATGCACTCCTTCCTCGCTCTTTGCATCTGTCTGCTATCAGTCATTCCAATGGACGCAGAAGAGATGCAGTCCAGCGGACACTGCACCTCCTGTCCTATGGTGGCAAGCTCCCGGGTGGCGGGGAATGCTAGGCGTACCATCACTGCAGATGAGCCGAGAAAATAGAGCGAGCAAAAAGATACCTCACTCATATGCTACGTTTCTGGCAGGACGTGACGATCCTGGGAAAAAGTCACACTGGACTGCCTCTCTTCCGGGATAGTACAAACTAGTACATAGTCCATCATATCATTGCCAAACGCTATAGACACGAGTAGGGAAGACTCGATAGTCCTGCAAGACAACTTCCCAAGAGAGACAACTCTGACCAAAAACAACTGCTGCCTTGCAGTTAGGCTGGGGACAGCCAAAGGCTAAGGAGGGCAACCCTACAGAAACGCCTGTTGAAATCGGATGCACTGAGCCACTGGCTAACAAATTAAATCAGTGCAACGTAAATATCGCTGTAAACAGCGTAAGATGAAGAAGAAGAAGATTATGTGAATTTGATCTGCAGTTTGAGGATGTATCAGTTTAAGAATGTGCAAGTTTTAATATGTGAATTTACTATCTAGGCAGTTTGAGAATGGGTTGGATTATTATGTGAGTTTAATATGTAGCCAGTTTGAGAATGTTTCAATTTATTATGTGGACTTTATATGTAGGCAGTTTGAGGATATATCAGTTCTTGAATGTCCCAGTTACAGTTTTATTATGTGAATTTTATATGTAGGCGGTTTGAAAATGTGTTGGTTTATTATGTGAATTTTATATGTAGGTAGTTTGAGGATGTGTCGGTTTATTATGTGAATGTAGGTTGTTTAAGAATGTAGTTTATGTGAATTTAATATATAATATATAACTCAACTGTTGTAATTAATTACAAATGATTTAGAATCAGTGTTTCTGTCACAGAGCGCTTGAGTTGGCAGTTAAACACAAGACCCACGTCGACACAGTGTTGGGACATAGGCAGAAGTTCTTGGCTGGGTTCGATAAATCAGAGACTAACAAGAGATACTTGCAGTACAAGGAAGGGGTAAGCTGTCTTTGGTGGAAAGAGGAGAAAGAGGGAGGGGGGGGGGGAATAGAGGCAGAGTGAAAGGAAAATATGATGGGAGGGAACACAGGCAGAGGAAAAGGAGAAGGTGACTAGAGCAAATAGAAGCAGAGTGAAATGTGAGGATGAAAGAAGTCTTGAGTGGATGGGTGCGATTGTACCTGCGTGTGTGTTGTAAATAAAAATATATTTAACATCCTCTCGTGAATACATCCATAGACAGAAAGTTAAGTAGTTTGGTCATCTCATGAAAATGAAACCAGATCGGCTGTCATTAAAATATACAACAGTAGCAGATTGGGGTTTACAGCCAAGACCCTGCGGCAAATGGATAGACAACATTAAAGATGTCCTATGCCAGCATGGGCTCACAGCAACACATCTGGCCCAAGTGCGAGACCTACAGCTCCCCACTATGCTTCACTGCATCAGTGGGAGAATAAAGTAAAATATATACAAGGGGCATTCAAATCAAACCGGGGCTTTTTGTTCTAGTTCTACCTGAATTCGTTATAGTGTGCTGGAACTATTATCATTAGTTAGGGGCACTTGTGTTCTATTACTGTTTGGTTGCCCTCTTGCCATGGGTCAGTCACATGACAGATAAATAAACATGGCGGACAACACTGTTAGTGTTTGCAAGGAACAGCGTGTTGTGATGAAGTTTCTTGTAAAAGAAGGCGTGAAACCTGTGGAAATTTACAGAATACTGCAATCAGAATACAGTGATGAGACGCTGGGTTGCAGTAAGACATTTGAATGATGTAAATGTTTTAGAGAAGGCCGTGCATCCGTGAGGGATGCTCCTGGCCGTGGTGGCTCTCAACCCACCACAGTCATTCCTGTGAATATTCAGATTGTGGAACACCTTATCCTGGAGAATCAACGCATAACCTATCGTAAAATTGCACAAGAGGCAAGTCTTTCTCTGGGTATGGTGAATACTATTATTCATGAACATCTGCATTTTCGGAAGGTTAGTCCAAGTTGAGTGACAAGACAGCTTTCGCTTTTGACCGACTGCGAAGAGTTCAAGCCTGCACTATATGCCATCTGCAGAATCTTGGCTGGGAGGTATTGCCACTTCCACCTTACAGCCCAGACCTTGCTACGTGTGATTTCCACCTGTTTGAACCCATAAAAGAACTCCTGGGAGGTCAGCACTGATGACGAAGTGAAAGAAGCTGTCCTGGATTGGTTCAGACATACTGACAAATCTGTCTACGCTGCAGCTTTTCAAGGATTACTTAAACGCTGGGATAAGTGCATAAATGTTTGCAGGAGATTGTATTGAAAAATAAATGGTATTTTAACTACTTGAAAAACATTTTTTTTCCTCACAAAAAAAAAAAGCTCCCGGGTTTGACTTGAACGCCCCTCGTGCATTTAAACCGACATCAGAACAGATGAAAGTGGAAATAGTAGTATTGAGGTAACAACAATTTGACCAAATCTGAGATCCAGAGAAATCAAGATTCACATCAAAGTTAGAATATTTAACTCCAATGTCAAGTCAGTACTGCTGTATGGAGCGGAATTATAGAGAACGACCAAGACCATACAACAAATACTCCAGTTCTACATTAACAGATGCTTACAAAGTGGACATAAAGTGGCAGGACATGGTGAGGAAACATATGGGGAGAGGAGCCAACAACCACCACTGGAACAACAAGTGAAGAAAATGCAGCTGGATAGGACATAATATGCTACAGAAGGCAACGTCAACATAGCCAGACATGCTCTTACATGGAATCCTCAATAGAAGAGAAATAGAGGTAGACCTAAAAATATATGAAGGACAGGAGCAGAAGATGCAGCAGGGAATGACTTACTTACTTACTTAGTCGCTCCTCTTCTACCCTGAGGTGTAGAGGTTTGCCAAAGAGAACGCCACACTGCTCTATTCGCCGTCTTTTTCCTGGCCTCTTTCCAATCCAGCCCTCTATCACTTAGGGACTGTCGTATGTTGTCTTCCAAACGTACTTTGGGACGTCCTAGGGGTCTGTGTCCTTGACTTTTTATCTCCCATGACCGCTTTGGTATCCGATCTTCTTCCATTCTATAGACATGGCCAAACCACTGTAGTTGGGACTGCTCCACTCGTGTCTGCAAGGGTTGAACTTCGAGATTGTTACGTATTGTCTGGTTACGGATCTTGTCCCTTTTCGTCACCTGAACTGCCTTTCTTCTGTACCTCATTTCTGAAGTTTGTAATTGCCTTTCTTCGACTGTAGTCATTGGCCATGACTCACATCCATATGTCAGGACAGGCACATAGGTCGAGCAGTATACATCCATCTTTGTTTTCCTGCTTATTTCTCTTCTGCTGAGGAAACCTCTGTTTAATGCATGGAAAAGTCTACCTGCTGCTGCCCTTCGTGCAGTTAACTCCTCTTTGATTCCTCCCCTGCTGTCTATTACCACTCCTAGATATTTAAAGTTGCTGACCTGCTCCAGTGCTCATGTTCCCAGGGTTATCTGGTGTCTCTTTTCCTCTCTGGCGATCACCATGGTTTTTGTTTTTTTTGAGTTGCTGATGTGCATTCCTTTCTTCTTCAACTCTTCTTCCCAGACCTGCAAGTTGATCTGGAGATGTGCTTCGGATTTCGTGATCAGGGCCACATCATCTGCAAATGCAAGTTCCGATATGTAACTTGGTCTCATCTTCCAGTACCCTACTTCATACTTTTTTTTCCGTTCCTTGCAGGCTTTGATGACTTCATCCACGAGGAGTATGAAAAGGTACGGTGATAGAATGTCCCCCTGTCTTACTCCGCTAGTGGTCTTAAACTTTCCTGACTTTTGATTTGATGTCCGAACATAATTTCTGCATGTTTTATAGGAACTCTGTATGGTAGAGATCAGAGGTCCTTGGATGTTCTTTCTTGTCAGGCACTTCCAGAGTTTGTCCCAAGGAACTTTATCAAATGCTTTCTCCAAATCCAAAAAGCAGAGATGCATCTCTTTATCATATTCAAGAGCCTTTTCACTTAGCTGTCTGAGTGTAAAGATAAGGTCTTGAGTACTTCTGTTTGCCAGCAGGGAATGAGCTGACAGAATACTTTTCTGCAATGAAGTCTCTATTACTTTCTGCCCCCGTAGCAGTATTTCCTTCACCATTAATCACTACTTTTTGAGCAAAATGTGATTTTGAACACTTTTTTTCTGCAGGTTGAAATCAATTGAGCCAACATCACCAGCAAAATTGAGATGGAATATCAGAATGAAAGGGAAAGACCATCTGGAGCAGCAAGCGGTACAACTGGAATCAGTAATGCTGGTCGCAGCACTGGCATTAAACCATGACATCTCTGTCTTTCAGTAAAGATGCAGTGTAAATGTTCTGTACAAATGCATTGATTACCTTTAAGACGCGGCACTAGATTTCCAAATGTCACATATGACTTTGAAAACCTGAAAATGTTTTTATATGTTGGTCTATTAATATGATTTGTTTGCGTACAAAGACACAAATGAATAAAGAACTTGCTGGTGTTATTGTTTTTGTTGTGTGTGTGTTAGTTTGTGAGATACAGGAAGATGAAGGTGAAAATTTATAAGACAAAGCTCAAACACACATTTAGACTCACCGAAGTGTTCGTTTCTCCTTTGCTAAATCCATTAGAAATCCCCACAAAACACTGATATTGTTATTTCTAAGCTAGGCCTAGTGTTAGTATACCCTCAAACATGTTTATTATATCTAAATAAACGAACTAAACACATTCTACCTCACAAAGATCTCTTACAACTTACTTCATCCTTACCAAGAAGAATGGCGCCAAAAGCCGGTAGAAAAAAGATGAATATTGTCTTTCAAACTCTTGTTTACTAAAAACTTTTCACTCTTTCGTGGTTAAACTAGTTAAAAGGGACAGTTATTCATATTACTTCCAATTTGCCCCGTTTATGTATGTTTGTATAGTGCGTAGTTTGTAAAAAAAATACTTTAGAAAAGTACAAAAGACCGTTTGGCTTAGAATCGTTTACTGCAGATTGGTATTAAAGTAAAATGTTTTGCTTGACTTGATTTCATCCACTACCAACACAGAGAGTTAGGCTTTGGTGATTTTGATTTCATGTTCTGAAACTGTGCAGTTCTGATCAGCGGTTCTGATCAGACATGAAGGATGTTTTCAATATTTGGCCACTGATGCAGAAGGGGCTGTTTCATCTATTGAAGTACTGGGCAGGGCAACAGGGGGTCCTCAAGCATTTCATAAGGAGTTTTGTAGCATCTGCAGTTTGAATTTGTTTGATCGGTCTATTTTATGTCCGTGGAATTTGAGTATACAATGTCCTGTTCTTAGTCTGAAAATGTATGTTTGATGCTTTCGTCCAAGTTGGTTTACCAGGGGTGCTCCGAATGTAAAGCCTCCTATTCTATTCCATGAAAACCATAACAGATCAAAAGAGCACAATAACGTCATTTGAAAGAACAATGTCTTGCCTTTAAAATACAATTTTTCAACATAGTCACCTCCCTTGGCTAGACATTTTCTCCAATGATGAACAAGAGCATACATGCTGCGCTCATTAAAATCTGCACCAGTGGAGGTGACCAACTGTTTTACAGCTGCTATGACGACGTTGAAGCTGCTATGACTTTATTGAATTGCAAAAAACAGGTTGTTTTCTTCTCTAACCTGACCCTGGAAATTTGAGCCTTCTGCTAAGTAGCGGTTAGAGTTGATGGTTTGTCAATATTCTAGGAAATCAAGAAGGATTTCCCTTTCCTACCCTATCAGACAGTACACATCACTTTACCTGCTGAGGGCTGCGCCTTGAGCTTTTTCCTCGATGGGGAATTCACATGTCGCCACTTCATAGACTGCCGTTTTGACTCAGGATCGTAGTGGTGCCACCATGTCTCATCACTGGTGATGATACGATCCAGGAAACTGTCACCTTTATTTTTGTAATGGTTCAAGAGGTCATGACAAACTTGCATGTGATATTCTTTCTGTTCCAATGTGAGCATTCATGGGACCAACCTGGCACAAACTTTGTGATATTCCAACATTGACGCCATCGTTTACATCACATTGAAGCCAATATCCAACTCTGTAGACAGTTCCCTGGCTGTAATCCTTCGATTTGCAGGGATGAGCTGATCGAGACCTTCATTGCGAAGTGTGGCAGCTGTACAGAGCCGTCCGGAACGTGGCTTGTACTTGTTGCTTACGCCACTGCTGAAACGCACAACTGACTACCTCACTGTGCTAACATCCACTGTTTGGTCTCTGTAAATGTTCAGCAAGCGTAGATGAATGTCAATTGGTGCAACTTTTTCCGGATGGAGGAATTCAATAATGCACCTCAGTTTATAACGTACTTACATGACATTTGCTATTTTGTCAGACTGCTCCTCCATTGGCACCTGTCGGACAGAAACCAAAATTTACGGATATTGGCAGGAATGTCCAAACTTTTCTGCCATACTGCCAAAATCTACTTCTGACATGGTGGAACATCATAATAAAATAGTAGACAGTACTTTCGGACCGACCATCGTATATCATCCTATTTCAATGGTGCTAATAGATGTTTAAAAATCTTTCATCTTGGCCATTACCTAGGTGTTTTACCCTTTACACTCTAATGTGGCCAAAACTGGTTGTAAAATGTCCGTGTCCCTACACCCTAACATGTTCAGAACCGTCCATGGAAACTTTTTTCCATAGTAGAATAAATAGAGCAAGCCCAATTTTGCATGAAACTAAACTTCTGCATTTTAAACTGCACGCTGCCAGAACTTTTATCTTTTCCTTCTTAACATTTTTTATTTTGGGCTAATTTTGTCGATTTGTGTCATTCAGTCTGATCAAAAAGGCCAGAATTCAACGCATGAAAATTTCATTTTAAAAAAATGTACTATTGTTGAACAATTTGAGGTAAAATTATGATCTAAACATTGTGAGACACATAATTAAACTATGTCATGAAGTATTCATAATAAAGATTATATATTAGTGTGAAGCGAGTGTAAAATCACATTAATGCAGAGGTGGAAATTGTAGAGAACATTTTTTTTTAGTACTTACCCGGTCACGTATTTTGTTGATATTATCATCAATTACTGTACATGTACCTCTTGTATTATGTGTCTCAGTCAAAGTCTGAATTGTGTTGAATAATTCACAAGTAATCGACATGTGTTATCATTGGACTGATCAAATAATTAATCAAATCTACGATCTTGAAACCCAACTTTCGTTGCCAAAAATTTGTAAACTTTCAAAGAACGTAAAATTTGCTGAAATGGACCTGCTGGAAATAATTGTATAGTATGAAACCATCCTCTATTAGTTGTGTCAAGTTGAGGATTTGACTACTGCAAGATCTCCCAGGTCTGAATCCAGCTTGTTCCTTGATCAACCTCGAGTCTATCCAGGGAGAGATGCGGTTCAGGATCATCCTTTCAAATACCTTGTGTAGGTGGCATAAGAGCGACACTGGTCAAAAAATATAGTCAGACTGATATACTGATTCGATGTCTAGGTCTGTTGAGGCAAACAAAGCGCTTCCATATTTCTCATGGGGTGTCTCCGCAACAAGTTTCATGCCATGTCACACAGTTAGTCGCCTCTTACCACATGCTTTCTGTTGGGCAGTGGTACTATTCTTGTCCCTGTCGTACACAGAGACCTCGGCAGACCACTTGGGTCATATATAATCTGCAATACTATAAATTAAAAATCTGTTTTTTCATAATGAAACAATCTTCTTCTTCGTACTCAGTTAGACAGTAACCATTATTTTTTCGAAAAAAGCAGCCGTCATCCTGAGGCTGTCGACACTGCCATAGAGCTTGTCTAGTGTTGCCACTGGTGAAACAATCAAAAACCTAAATTGTAAGGTCTGAACATGTTTACGATTTCGGAAGCATCTGAGTTAAAATCTTACACAGGTGATCTCATTGGTACTGTGACACCAATAGGTTTAGAGGTCAGATGTTATCTGTTGGTTTTTGGAAGGAAAGGTGCTAACTTGATTTCTTGGTGAAGAGAATGAATATATTTAAGAAATGTTAAAAATCTCAATTATGATGTTTGTAATGTCAATGTCACCAGAACATATCCCACAGGACTATCCCACTTATGCAGACCAAAGAGAGGCCGTCTGGCCCGGGAGAGTGATAGAAGCATCGCTTGTTTTTGATCGAAGAAGACGATGTCAATATGACATTTTTGTTTGCATTTTTGATTTCTGTTTATGGGATCTAAGACTGGTGTTTGGTATAGGCAGTTTGATGGTCACATATTTGGCTTATATTTTGTTACTAAGACTGACATTTGGTTTCTGTTTTGGCACACTGGCTGACAATAAGTGACGTTTGGTTATTAACTGACAAAAGATGAAAATTATGGGTATTGATGATGGGGGGTATGTAGTTTAAAAACAAAACACTGTAAATATTTTATTTCACATTTTTGTAATGTACATTATTTATCACAAATAACAATAAAGTTATATTTTCCAGAAAGTGTATCCATTTTTCTTTGTAATTAAATTTGTCATTTGTATTGTAATACAACAGGGCGATACTATCTCTCCTAAACTTTTCACAGCTGCCCTTGAGGAAGTCTTCCGTACACTCAATTGGGATGAGAGACGGAGAAATGCTCAACCACGTTCGGTTTGCGGATGACATAGCCATCATCAGCCACAGCATGAAGGAAGATGAGCAATGCCTGAATGAGCTCAACTGTCAACACCTAGCCCCGAAATATCATCCGATCATCATTATAACTATATGTCTCACGGACCTCGACCATCGATAACAGACGATCGACGCGATGGGCATTGGTCGCCTAAGCAGATTTATATCACACTATTATTATTACAACGGCCCTGCCTCTCTTATTCGTCAATTCTAAATTGTCACATGATACCCTCGCTGTCTGCTGTATCAGAACTTTGGCCTGTGACCTGCTTGGGTCAGCTACTAAGTCTTCTGTTTTTGACTGAGCCTAGCGTTATTGCTGATGGCTTTGATGAGGCCAGCTGCAGCGATATATTTCCTAATAACGTCAGAAATGACGAAGGTTGTCTCTGCTACGTGGAGGAAGTCTTTGAAGCAATGAAATAACCACCATCACATTTATCAGCATATTCCTGTTTTGCTCTGGCTGGAGCATGGTGTCACACCTACACATGATCATAGTGCAGGAAGTATGTGCTAAATCAGTAACCATTGTGATGGTGAAAAACTCATGCACTTGCACAGAATGCCTTTAACTCAGGCCTAAAGACAGTAAGGTGTGGAAAAGCCATTTGGGCTAGAAAGAAAGAACTAGATACAACACTTCAAATATAATACTGCAATGCTGAATGTAGTCTATAGCAGACAATGCTGTTGGGGATAAAGTGTTAGAGGCTTTATTTTACGAGGCTACATCTTGTTTAAGAGGCTACATCTTGTTTGGGGTGGCCAATTGACTTCCTCGCTGTCGTTTCTTAAATAGCGGTACATCAGGTACATATTTACAGCTGGGTCGACACAAATGTACTGGTAATGAGAATTGAAGCACATACATTACCAGTGAAAAACAATTGCTTTACTATTTCGTGGATTAGACAGCGAAGATGCAGCGCCCCGAATGGTTGACAGCAACCAGCGACCCACAGCTACAGCATTGTGAATAAGCTGACAGTAGCCAGTGACCCATAGCTTCAGCACTGTGAATAAGCTGACAGTAGCCAGTGACACATAGCTACAGCACTGTGAATCAGCAGCCCATAGCTACAGCACTGTGAATGCGCTGACAGTAGCCAGTGACCCATAGATACAGCACTGTGAATGAACTAACAGTAGCCAGCAGCCCATAGCTACAGCACAGTGAATCAGCTGACAGTAGCCATCGACGCATAGCTACAGCGGTGTGAAATGAGCTGACAGTAGCCAGCGACCCATATATACAGCACCGTGAATGAGCTGACAGTAGCCAGCGACCCATAGCTACAGCACCGGGAATGAGCTGACAGTAGCCATCGACCCATAGCTACAGCACCGTGAATGAGCAGCCAGCGACCCATAGCTACAGCATTGTGAATGAGCTGACAGCAGCCAGCGACCCATAGCTACAGCATCGTGAATGAGCAGTCAGCGACCCATAGACACATCACTGTGAATGAGCTGACAGCAGCGAGCGACCCATAGACACATCACTGGGAATGAGCTAGCAGCAGCCAGCGGCATATAGACACATCACTGTGAATGAGCTGACAGCAGCCAGCGACCCATAGACACATCACTGTGAATGAGCTGACAGCAGCCAGCGACCCATAGACACATCACTGTGAATGAGCTGACAGCAGCCAGCGACCCATAGACACATCACTGTGAATGAGCTAGAATCAGCCAGCGGCCCATAACTGCTTAAGAGAATAGAGATTACAGTGGAAAGGCAAACCTAGTACACAAATAAAGCCACCTGAAATTGGATGTATCGGGCGAAAGGCACAGATATCGCAGCTCTGCTGCAAACTGCGACACAATGTCGTTTTCAGGACGAACTACAAAGAAGAAGAAGGGGATGATGATCAGGATAGAGATACGAATGAGGAGCCTGAAGAGGACGAGAAGGAGGAAGAGAAGAAGAAAAAAAGGAGAAGACGACGGGAAGACTGGGAAGGCTGAGAAGGAGGAGGTGTGAGTGGAGGTTAGGAGAAAACGAAGAATAAAAATATGAGGAGGAGGAGGAGAAGACTGAGGAGGAAGTGATGGAGGTGTAAGAAGAGGAGCTGTGGAGGAGGTGGAGGAGAACAAGAAGAAGACAAAAGAAGTTCCTCACATACAAAGTTAACCGAACAAAGCATCCAAAAATTTCAACAAAGAAATAACTTTATTAGTTTTTATCAGAACACAACGAAACTTTCGAACAATGATTATCAAATATTGAAAATAAATGTGCACAAATCATTTGCTGAGTCAAAGGTGCAGAATATTTTCCAAATGACTACCTTTCAACTAGTTTTTGTCTCAGGTCTACCGTACATCTCTCTCCAAACTCGGTGGTCTGTCTCAGGCTTCTATGGTCACCATGCAGATTGTTCCACAGATGGTTGGAGGAGGACCGTGCTATCATTCTGCTATTCTCAAAGATTCCACGATCTTCGGAAAATGTTCTTTATCATATGAGCACATGTCATTAACCTGACGCTGAAAGTAATAACAGGATTAGGGAAAAGAAAGAAGAAAGAAAGAAGAGCGCAAGTCAGTAAATTGGTCAAAATAGAAAAGTTAAAACAAAATAAATTAGATACAAACTTGAAAACCATCTATTGTTTCACTTACATCGTCAATTTACCGACAGTTATGCACATCTTCACTCGACACACTTCTCACCGTAAACAGAAAGCATTTCATTATGAATATAATTTCAAGTCAATTAGCTCTCACAGTGACGTAGCGGGGGGAGGGAGGGCGTCCGCCACAGATGCCAGCATGCGGAGGTTTTAAATGGGCTGAGACTTAAAAAAATAAATTTCACTATCTGAGGTAAACTTCATGGTTTCAGGGACACCATTGGTACGGAATATTAGCCCCTCTACTGAAGCCCTGCCTGGTCGTCCTGATCAAATTACAATCAGAAGCATATGTGCGGCGGGTGGGGTGAGAGATGATTCGAACTGACAGGACAGTAACGATAGACAGTGCAGCATCTGAAATAGGGTGTTCGCATGGTTTAGTCTACAGCATATTGCATGATCGATTGAATTTCAGGAAAGTGTGCCCAAGATGTGTACCCATACTAGTGAATGACGGACGCAGACAGAACCGAATGAGCCTGTCCTTTTACAAATAAAGCAATGAAAAAAATTAATAATTGTTGGTTGAAATTAAGTTCAGAAATAAGGGCTGATGTAAGTGGAATAATGAATGGTTTTCAAGTTCGTATTTATTTTTGTTTTTTAAATAGCCAATTATGATCTATTTACTGACTTGCGTTCGTATAACGGAGAAAATATTCTGTGGAATCTTTGAGAGGAGCAGAATGATAGCACGATCCTCCTCCAACCATCTGAGGAACAAACTGAATGGTGACCACAGAAGCCAGAGACACACCACCAAGTTTGGAGAGAGATGTACAGTTGACCCGAGACAAAGACTAGTTGAAAGGGGATCATTTGGAACATACCTTGCACCTTTGACGTAGAAAATGATTTGTTTACATTTATTTTCATGTTTGGTTTTCAATATTTGATCATCTTTATTTGAATTTTCCGATGTGTTCTGATAAAAGTTAATCAAGTTATTTCTTTGTTACATTCAGGATGGTATGTTCGGGTCACCTTGTATGTATGGGTCGTCGTCGTCTTCTTCTGATGCTGTCTTCTTCTTTTTCTTTCTTCTCCTTCTCCTTCTTCTTTTTCTTTATCGTTTCATTTTTCTTGGTAACCACTATCATACGAGAAACAGAGCGTCTCCTTAAGGCAATCACACCGTCACAACAATGCACGTTTCTCACTATTGTCAAAGACACTGAAAGCTCAAATATGAACAACCGTAGCGGGACAGTTAAGCGAGACTGATGTGACCCTAACACGGACCTAGAGTCTTGTTTGGGTCAAGTATATTTGGCCATTATCGTTTTTGTGTGTATTTTTTCGTTCTGTCTGGAGCAGTGACACAGAGATGTGTATGATCCCATTGTCTTTTTTCGTTATGTCTGGAGCAGTGACACAGAGATGTGTATTATCCCATTGCCTTTTTTCATTCTGTCTGGAGCAGCGACACAGAGATGTGTAATTATCTCATTGCCTTTTTTTGTTCATTCTAAAGCAGTGACGCAGAGATGTGTATTATCACATTGCCTTTTTAATACAAGCACAGAACAAGTATTCAGACAGATAGCAGGAATGCCAAGGCTTGTCATTGTAGGAAAGGTAATGATTAACCTTAGATAGGAGGATGATACAGTTTTGATTGCAAAAAAATGAGCAAGAATTGCCGGAGCTTGTGACAACAAAATATTCAAAATAAAACAAAAATCTGAATTAGACATAAACAAAATGAAAACAAATACAATGATACTTGGGGAAAATGACAAGAAACCCTATGTGCGGATTCAAATGTAAGATCAACTACTGTCTGTCTGTTTGTCTCTCTCTCTCTCTCTCTCTCTCTACTTTGGTCTTGTTGTTTCTCTGTACTCTCAACAATCAATACAGACTACCAACTAATGTGTGACAATTACGAACTGCTGTGACCATATAAAACATTCCAATATACGCCACCCACTTCAAGTTAAGGAACAACACAAAATATACAAGGGAGTAAAGTTCACGAACAAAACTTGAAAATCTGCCAACCGTAGCGATAATCCGCCCAACAAACTATTGATTATGTCAAGGAAAGAATGTCAGAATACAAACACAGTCAACTCGCTGCCTACATTCATGAATCTATCAAAAAAATACACAAATACTGCAGTCGGGGATGTTGTGGTAGAAACTTCACTATAAGAGGTCTCAGTTTTTGTGAGATGAAGGAAGACAGCTACTATCCTCGCTGTCTTGACTTACAGTAACACGGATATGTAAATGTATTTCTATATCTGTAATTACCGCTGGAGATGAAGTACTAGAGACCTCATTGTTCGGACACACACACGAGTCCATATACTGGCCAGTACGTCCTGATAGCACCAGAAGGACTACGGTCTGGGGTGGAAAATGGCAAGCCTTCGCAACAGAATCCAAAAAGAGGCAAACCTCTAATCAAACCAAAAACTTAAGCTTTTGTGAGAACCAGTTCTCATTGTCCTTAACAGTAAATCAGGTACTCATTTACAGCTGGAACAAGTTGCAACCACAAAGAAGCACCCACTCTAACAACGTTGCATCTTACGCTCTACATGTACATATACTGTGGTCTCACGTTTCCTTTAACATGTCTCAATGGGAATCCCAACTTTTTCTTCTGCTTATCTCATGGAATAATCATTCCTTCATTATTGTATGCTCAAAGATCTATTTAGTTGTATTTTTGTTAATCAGTGATCAATTTTGTGCTATTATTAGTGTCATGATTATGATCATCGTCATCTTCTATCAACGTGTATCGTTCAGAAGGTATGGGAGAGGTAATTTTCTGTCGTGTGCCATCTTTGTCGCCCATGTTGTTGACATTCAGTGTTTCTTTGGACATTGGAAGGGATATAACCAAACAAATAAAAAAAATTAAAATGTTTAGAGTTATCCCATCATAAAAAATTCGCGTGAGAGGTTCTGGCTTGGGCGTCTCCCCTCTTTATCCAGGTACAACCTAGAACGAGTGAGCTATGGCCCTACACCAGAACCACATGGACGTGTACATTGGCATTGTACACTGAAGGCGATAGGTGTTAATTATCCACCCGACCAAATTTCTCACGCTTGTTGTCGTCCTCGTGCACGACATATGGGGAGGAACAGCTCGCGACCCCAAGCGCTCGCGACGGACGATTGTGACAGCAAAGCCGTGCTTATCACAAGAGCTGAACCTTGGACCTTGACCGGCGTCGAAGTCATGGAGCGAACTAGACAAGTAACTGGCAGAAGACAACACTGGCTGCTCCTGTAGCTGAAACTACTACAGTTACAATTTGTATATATGCTGATACCTGTTCAAGCTAGCTCTGTTGTGGTAATTGCGGCTTGCATATTGTTTTTTAAAATTAATTAAATAATATCCATAAAATGCAAAGAAATTTTAGAAATTGCCCAAGAGTAGAGTTTGTCTAGTATGCTGTATTAAACACAGCCTTAACTATTATAAATATTTGTTTATTTTCATGTATTTATTAAATAATGTATAGCATTGTGGTTTCGTTTATTACATCCCTTTGTTTTGAATATATTGCCAATGTGACGAAGTAAATATTGTCCATCTAAATACAGCTCACTACTAGGCGGTGCAACTATTTTCTGGCTAATAGAAAATCCTGTGCTGAAAGTTGTTTATGGTTAAGCATGTTTATATTGCGTGTGTGCTACTTCATACATTTTTCCAGCGTTGGATGTAATGAGATGTAAGCAAAGGTATGTAGACTTTCTTGTTATAAATTTCTCGATCATATCATCTGTAGATTGTTAAGCTCACTGTAAATATCCTAATTTTAAACAGGACACCCATTACCGTCATTATAATAACACTTGTCATATGGAATCTTGCATGTTTACTGTTACTGATTAAATGTAGATGTAATATTCATAATATAATATGACATTTGAAAAACAAAAACATCAAATTGAACCTAATTCCAGTGTGCGTTTGTTTCTTGTTTATTTCGTTATTTCATAAGACAAGACGCATAAGTTGTCATATTCATGAATGTTAACAGTAACACACACCTATTAAAGTACACATTCTTTAAATCCAGGTATTGGTAAAATTGCTTTTGCTGTGTGCATATGGTATATTTGAGTAACGGATTTAATAATATACACCAAATGGAAAGCCTGGTAGTAATGCATACCTTTTTATTTTAAACATACATTTTTTCACGCTGGACATATTTCTTTGCATTGTGTATGTGTGCGTGTGCGTATGACTGTGTAAAGCCCTACAGTATTGATAGATTTTCTAAACTTGGTAAAACTTCTTATGTACTGTTTCTATTCTAAAAATGCAGCTCTAGAATTGCATGCAGAACCCCTTTGTTTAGTTCTGTTGTCGTTGATTCAGCTATTTAGCTACTACATACTCAGTAGGAGTTTGGCTTGTTTTAAAATGCCAGAGTGTACAAACCACCCAAGGGTTTGAGAGCCAATAATGCTATTGTAGTTAACGTGTTGATAGTAAGATAATATGTAGGAACTTAAATATTGTTGTGTGTGTGTAAACATATGGATAGTAAGATACTATGTAGTAAATTAAAGTTTGGTATCAGTCTGCTAATATTAGATAGTGACATACTATGACGGACATGAAAGCTCAGCACTAGTCTGCTAACACGCTTAGTATTGGTGTGTTAACATGTGGATAGTAAGATACAATGTAAAATTAAAGCTCGATGTCAGTCTGTCAATAGGTAAGATACTAAGTAGGACATTAAAACTCAGCGTTAGTCTGTTAACACGCTTGGTGTTGGTGTGTTCACACGTGGATAATAAGATACAATGTAGAAGATTAAAGCTGAGTGTCAGTCTGGCAATATGTGAGATACTAAGTAAGACATTAAAACTCAGCGTTAGTCTACCAACATGGCGATAGTAAGATAATATTTACACCATTAAATCTTGGTGTTCCTCTGTTAACATGCAGATAAAGAGATAATATGTTAGGCATTAAAACTCCATATTAGATCTCTAGCGTGTGAAAATTCTTCTTTCCTCTTTGTGTTCAGGATTCTTTGGTCATGCTATATCTGCAGGATAGTCATCATGATGCAGTCTGTAGACTTTACCAGGCCAGAGTGGCTGCACCATAGCTTTTGTTTCAGCTATGTATCCTCTGGCATCTCATTTCACTATAACGTGGTGTCTTCTAACATGGTGACAGTAAAAGGCTATGTAACACACACATTTTTGTGTTGGTCTGTTTATATTTGTAGGACTATAGAGTTTGGTGTCGCTCTACATCTGTTGCCATGTGGAAAGTAAGATAATATGTAGAGTATCAAATCTGTGTTAGTCTGTTAACATTTGGATAGGAAGATAATATGTGAGGTATCAAATCTTAGTGTTGGTCTGTTATGATGTGGATAGTAAAATAATATGTAGGATTGGCAAATCTTGATGTTTTGATTTTCTGTTATCATGTGGATAGTAAAATACTCTTTAGAGTATCAAATCTTGGTGTTGGTCTATTAACATGTGGATTCAAAGATAAAATGAAGGACATTGAAGGTTGGTGTAGATCTGTTAATATGTGATTAGTCGGATAATATGTAGGACATTAATGCACTTGGTCAATTTGTTAAGATGTGGATAGTAAGATACTATGTGGGACAGTAAAGCTTGTTGTTGGTCTACATCTTTTGCTATGTGAATATCAAGATAATAAATAGGACATTACACCTGGGTGTTATTCTGTTTGCATGGTGATAGTAAGATAATAAGATAATGAAGTCTATTGCCCATCTTTTTATATGATCCTTTTTTTTGTTTTTAACGGTAAGGCTCAGTGTGGTTCTGTTAATATGTTGAAAGTAAAAATCGATTTAGGACATTACAGTTTGTTGTTGGTCTGTTAACATGGAGACAACAGGATACTGTTTAGGACATTGATTCTTGGTGTCTGTCTGTTTACATACGGAAGGTATGACATTGTATAGGACATTAAAGCTCTGTAATTCCATGTTAACATCTGGGTAGTAGCAGTATAGGACAGTAATGCTAAGCGTTGGTTTGTTAATACATGTGTTTTTTAAGATACTGTGTAGGACACATGTTTTTGGTGTTGGTCTGTAAACATGAGGATAGTAAGATAGTATGTATGACATTACAGCTTAGTGTTGATGTTATCAAGAGGATAGATACTATATACAACATTACATCTCAATTGTTATGTGTTAACATTTGAATATTAAGAAAATATGTAGGACATGACAGCTCAATGTTGGTGATCTAATGAGTGGATAGTACAATGATATGGGGGAATGTAAAGCTTGCTGTTGTTCTGTTAACATGTGGATAGTAAGATTACGTGTAAGGCATCAATGTCCAGTTTATGTCAGTTTACCTAGGGATAATAATATACTATGTCGGTCACCTATTCATGGTGTTGGTCAGTTTTCATGTGGATAGTGAGATAATATTCACAACATTATATCTTGGCTGTTGTGTATTAACATTTTAATGTTAAGAAAATATGTAGGATACTTTATAGGACTGTTAAGCTTGGTTTCCATCTGTCAGAGTGAGGTCAGTAAGATATTATGTTGGGCACTAATGCTTTGAGGTAGATTTGTTAACATCGGGATTGTAGGATAAGAGGCGTGTTCAAATGACACCGGACCTAATTGTACAAAGTGAACATACATATGATGTGCATGATCACATCACTTCTGATGTAAGCAGCACATACCAGCCGTGTAGTTAATCCCATTTCATTACCCTCTGACTCATAGTTTCCTCAGCTGACCGTTGAAATCGTATAGAGTGTGATACAGAATTCTTCAAGAGTTGATCAGCGAGCGGTGATTCGATTTCTAACAGCTGAAGGATGTCGACCAGTTGATATTCATCACAGAATGCTGGCAGTGTATGGTGACAAAAGTGTGGCAAACGTAAGCAAGCTCCGGCAACGGTCTACCCTACTGCATCATTGCTGCATCAATTTTGGCGATGGCATCTTCTGATGCAACATTATGCGTCTGACCTGATATCGGACGATCTCTCATTAATTCGCGTCCTTATCTAAACATCGTTGTCCAGTTGTTCACTGTTGTCTTCGACACACACTTTTGACACTATACATTGCCTGCATTTTGCGATGAATGTCAACTGGTCGACATCCTTCAGCTGTTAGAAATTGATTCACTACTCGCTGATCAACTCTGAACCAAGTCTGCTGAGAAAACTTTGAGCTGGAGGAAAATGAAATTTTGCAAACTTGACGGTTGGTATGTGCTGTTTACATGAGAAGTGGCTTCATCATGCACATCGTATGTATGTTCACTTTGTGCAGTTAGGTCCAGTTTCATTTGAACACGTCTCGTTCTATGCAGGACAGTAAAGTTACGTGGCTGTTCATGTATGTTAACATGTAGATACTAAGATGCTATGTATGACATTAAATCGCAAAATTGGTTGGTTAACATGAAGATATTAAGATACTATATAGAACATTGAAGCTTGGTGTAATTCTGTTGCCATGGTGACAAGATAACATGTTGAACATTAGCAAACAGTGTCGGTCTGTTAACATGTGGATATTAAGATACTATATAGTTCACTACAGCGTGATATTAGTCTGCTAACACTTAGATCGTAAGATATTGTGTAGGGCATTAAAACTTACTGTCTGCCTCTTAACATGGGGATAGTAAGACATAATTTTTAACACTAAAGATGGTGTCTGCCTGTTAACATGTGGATGACAATATATTATGTATTATACAAAAATGGGGTGTTGGTCTGCTTCTCTTGATATGTGGATAGCAAGATTCTTTGTAGGACATTCAAGCTCAGTGTTGACCTGCTAACATGGTGGCAGTAAGAAACTATATAAAGCATCAATGTTCTGGGTTGGTCTTTAACATCTTCATAGTAGATACTGTGTAAGGCATTAAGTTTAGAGTTGGTTTGTTAATATGTGGATTGTTCTGTGCAGGACATTACAGCTTTATATCGGTCAGATAACATTGAGAGAGAACAATATATTACAGGACAATAAAGATTGGTATTGGTCTGCATATACACAAATATCAAGTTACTATGTAGGACGGTAAAGCTTAATGTCTGTTTACATCTGCAAACATGAGGATAGTATGACACTTTGTGGGACAATACAGCTTGGTATCTGTATGTTGATATTCAGAAAATAAAATATTATATAGAAGACAGGATTCAGCCTGTTAACATGTGTATAGGTAGATTTTGAGTAAGACATTGAAGCTTCATGTTGGTATGTAGGCATGTGGATAGTAAGATACTATGTAGGATATTAAAGCTTTGTGTTAGTATGTTAACATGTGCCTAGTTAGATACTATGTAGGATATTAAAATTTGTTGTCAGTATGTTAACGTGTGGATAGTAAGATACTATGTAGGATATTATAGCTTTGTGTCAGTATGTTAACATGTGGATAGTAAGATACTGTATAGGAAATTATAGCTTTGTGTCAATATGTTAACATGTGGATAGTAAGATACTATGTAGGATATTATAGCTTTGTGTCAATATGTTAATGTGTGGATAGTAAGATACTATGTAGGGTATTATAGTTTTGTGTCAGTATGTTAACATATGGATAGTAAGATACTATGTAGAATATTACAGCTTTGTGTCAGTATGTTAACATGTGGATAGTAAGATACTATTTCAGTCATTAATGCTTAGTTTCAGTTTGTACATTATCTCAATTGTAGATCCATTTGAGTATTAGCTTCTGATGGTAAAACTGGTAGAGTTCGTAACCAAGTCACTTCATGCTCCAGTCTCTCTCTTGTAGCCTGTGGAGTATAAAACATAGATATGAATGGCTCAAATACCACTCTGGAACACAACCAAGAACAAAACCTACGTTGTAACAAAAATGCCTTCATTCGGTACATCGGTTAATACACATAAGAATATCAAACCCATCATGACAGTTGAGATGAATGTATTGAAAAGAGGGATGAACACATCAAAAAGTAATATGAACACAGAAGAGATACGAAGCTCATCATCTGTGTTGACCTGTGATCTGAAGTATCTTTTTACTTATGCACTTCATGGCTGTCAGTTGATGCAGATCCTGAGTTCAGTATATTTTGTCATGTGTTCTTATCTGCGTTTATGTTCTCATTTCTACATCCACAAAGTACACTACGACCTTCCATCTATTCCAGTACAAAGGCGTGGTTCCGATCAGAAAAAAAGGCGTCCGACAGGAAGATCCTATCTCACCGTACCTTTTCTCTGCGGGCGTCGAATCAACCATCTCGCGTTGCGATTGAGGGGACTTTTGAATCAGCGTTGATGGCAGGTGTTTGTGTCTCGTGGGTACCAGACTGCTGTCGCTGTGCTCCAACGGTCATCAGTTTTCTGAAGCAGGTGACCAGCCCAGCGATGCTTTACCTTGTCTGCGTGGGTAACTGTATCCTTCACGAATGCCATTTCACGAAGGTCGGTGTTGTAACAGCCTTTCAAACGTTGGTTGTGGAGCCCGATGCCGATCATACGTCTATCGAGGGAGCCTTGGGTCCCTCTAGACTAAATTTATTTTGTAAGAGTAAGAGACCACGTTTTTGCGGCATAGCACATTGTAGGTAGAGCTGTGGAGTTGAATATGAAGGCGTCCAAGTTCTGGTCGTGGGTATGGTCTAGTGCCATCTTTATGGACTAGAAAGCCGCCCAGTCCTAGCGGCGACATCTTGTTAATTCTGGGTTTAGGTCACTCGCTTGTTCAATAGGCCTCCCAGGAAAATATATTCCTCCATTTTCTCCAGATTTACGCTATCGAGGATAACTAGGTCATTGACAGTGCAGCGGTTACTCATGAATTGTTGTCCTTGCGATGTTCATCTCAAGGCCCGTCTTTCTCTCCCTACTTTCTGAAGCATAGCTACCATTCGGTTGGCGTCTTTGACTGTTTCTGTGATGAGCACTATGTCATCTGCGAAGCAGATACGGTTAAGTCGTTTGCCATTGATGTTGATTCCAAAGGCGGTCCTGTCACATTGTCTGGTTATGGATTCCAGGCATGCGGAAAAGAGAACTGGTGAGATAGGATCCCTTCTTGCGAATACCTTTTTTGGACGGATACTTTTGCTGGTCTTTGGAAGGAGTGAAAGGTTTTCGTACAGTCTTGAGTAGCAGTTAGCAAGTGTTCTCATATAGCCGTGATCAATGTCTTAGTCCAGCAGCGAGTGTCAGACAAGTAGTGGGTCTACAGAGTCAAATGGTTTCTTATAGTCGATGAAGGTGAAGATTTAGGTGGTGAGGTAATCCATAGCTGTTTCAATTAGGCGGCAACAGGTTGAGATGTGTTCCATTTCGCTGCATGTTCTCCGAAAACCAGCCTATTCGATCGGTTGCGGGGCATCGATGGTATGATGGATTCTAGCTTGTATACATTTAGTCCAGAGTTTGTAGGTGACCAGGAGAAGCGTAATTAGACCGTAGTTTCCTAGGTCTTCTTTGTCAATTTTGTATGTAGAAGTATCGTTTTGGAGCTACGGGAGACTATGTACTGTCCCTGTGTATGTTATATAACGTTTATCTAGGGCTAGATTGGGTGGTAGTCCGTGGGCGTTGAGGTCATCTGTAGTGATGGTATCCACTCCGGTTAGTTTATTACGGGGCAATCTCTCAAGGGCGTGGCTGATTTCTGAGGGTAGGATGTTTGGAAAGGGGTGAAAGTGGGGATTGGGTTGTGATTGGTGGAAGGTCAGCTGACTTGAATAATTATGTATGTTTTGTCTGTTCTGATGTCTTTCACAATCGTTTCCTAAAAACTGAACAATGCAAGTGTATCTGTTAACCTAAAATAATTAGGATTGATGCCAGATAGAAGACAAAACGCAGTAACTTAAGTAGTAATACGAATTTTGGTTAGCCAGAAAGGAAAGGTTTACCAGATGTCAAAACATAGAGAAATGACACGATCGGCACCGCTGGGTCTTTGGCTGGACTCGGTGTCGTGCCTGACAAGACAGGAGACAAGGCCTTTCGTGTCGTCATCAAGCTCAATCCTTGTCTAAAAATAGATATGTGAAACATTCATACACGATGGAGATGGGCAACTTAGAGAGCATCAAAAAGGAGATAATGAGACTACAAATACATTTACTTTGATTCAGTGAGGCACGTTGCAGAGATGATGGTGAATATTAGAGAGACACATTGGAGAGATGATAGTGAATATCAGTGAAAGGACGATGTAGAGATGAGGTTTAATATCTGATTAAGTCAAAGCGCAAATGGTTACACAGAACTGGATTGGACTCTATTCACGGAGCAAACCGTCGCATAGAACTTGTGTGGGGTCTAGTCAAAGGGCAAGTGGTCACACAGAACTGGTGTGGGCTCTAGTCAAAGGGCAAGTGGTCACACAGAACTGGTGTGGGCTCTAGTCAAAGGGCAAGTGGTCACACAGAACTGGTGTGGGCTCTAGTCAAAGGGCAAGTGGTCACACATAACTGGTGTGGGCTCTAGTCAAAGGTCAAGTGGTCACACAGAACTGATGTGGGCTCTAGTCAAAGGGCAAGTGGTTGCACAGAACACGACTTTAAGATTGTTTAATGGTTGAAGACTTGACACGTGATGCACTCTCAAAAATAGATATTACGCACTGGAAGAAATGCGAAGAGCACGTGCTCCGAGAAGAGGAGTCTTCTAACAACATAATGGATTGTAGGTTATCCATCCATTAACAGTTGTGAATCTCTTAGAGTCGCCAGATTGGGAATAAAGTAGCCCACGAGCCAATCTTTGTTGATGACAAATCCACCATTTGCCTCACTATATCTACCACAACTTGGTTATGAATCCACATTGTTTACTGTTCATTTAGGGGTGTCGGTGAAGAGAGAGGGATAGTACCTCGAGATGCGGGATAGCCTCTTCCTTCGTGAATGTCTGGGTTCATTGGTTCCCATATCTTCATACAGCCCTGCCCCACCAACAGAAACCAAAGGACCGAGGTATTGGCCTGGGGGGCAAATCTGCCCCCGTTAAACTGTTTTAACTTGATATATAGAATACCCATAAGAACTACTAGAAACCTACCAAGTTTGGAATCCTTGCTTCTTATAGCAGTACGGCCAAGACTTGATTGGTTCTCAGAGAGCTTTGTATGTGGTAACAGTACGGTCAAGACTTGATTGTTTCTCAGAGAGCTTTGTGTGTGGTAACAGTACGGCCAAGACTTGATTGTTTCTCAGTGAGCTCTGTGCATGGTAACATTGAGGCCGAGACTTGATTGTTTCGTAGACAGCTCCGTGTGTATTAGATGAATTATATGATTTATTTTTTTAATGCCCGTTTGCGGCAGAAGAATTGTGATTTTTAGAACAAAAGCAGGACACAGTTTGCAATTTTATGTTTTATAAGTACTACTAAAAGGGCAATAGTGCTCAAACAATTAAGATAGCATCTTCAAACGTTCACAGTAGTCCACTGAAATCAAGCTAGAATAATCAAACGTTCACAGTAGTCCACTTAAATCAAGCTAGAATAATCAAACGTTCACAGTAGTCCACTGAAATCAAGCTAGAATAATAAAACGTTCAAAATAGCCCCCTGAAATCAAGCTATGATAATGAGACGTTCACAGTAGTCCAGTGAAATCAAGCTAGAATAAAAAAACTTTCACAGTAGTTCACTGAAATCAAGCTATAATAACAAAACGTTCACAGTTGTCCTCGGAAATCAAATTAGAACCTTCAAACTTTCACAGTAGTCCTGGGAAATAAAGACATTTTCTTGGGGACACCATAAATTCCGACCGGTCCCAGTAGATACCAGATTAAGAATGACCGTAGCAATGTAGCTGATTCGGACACTTATAAACTAAAATCTTTAACAACTAAAAATGGAACGCGAGTTCTGACCGGCTGTTGACCTCGAGTCATGGTCTGGTGACTGGGAAAGTATATGGCAGATTGAGTGTGTCAATGACCAGTTGTTGTAAGTTTGCTAGCTTTTATCTCAACCATTTTACTCACTTTTTCCAACTATGTTTTGATAGTCACATTGGTAATTTTCTACCATCCCCTGGGTACAGTAGTACAAGGTTCTTCCTTCAAATATCAGAAGATGCTGGACATTGTAGACCTGATCTTTTGTAAGTATTTTTAGACGTTGACCACATTATCATCTTCTATGTCACCAACATGGTTAGACAGTGGATCCATGGACACTAAACACACCTTTCGCTGACAGGCAGATGGACTAGCAAAAAGAAAGAATCAAGACAAGAACAGCCACACGCAGTACCAGCTCTACAAACACTTAAACAGCTCATTAGAACAGCAAACAAAGAAATGTGAATGGACAGATGAACCATGGACAATACGATGGAGGTCTACATGTATATGACAATCCCCAATCCAAATGACTGTATCAATCAACTCACAAGCAAGGACCAAAGCACTTTTTTTTTTTGTGGCTGAGAGTAATCCACATCCCCCGTGACAAGCACCTGAACATAATCCAACCACAACACATACTAGAGTGCCAGATGTGTACACGCCCATACGAAACCGTTGATCATCATCTCTTTGAGTGGTCGGCAATCTCTGTTAGGAAAATGCTTCTTCCTCAGAGGTTTGATAAATGCAGCACTTTGTATGTCACTAATCAATAATTAACAATCACGTGCAGATAGCATTATATGGCATTTGGTCGAAGGGCAGGAGCCCCGCTGCTTTTGGATCGGTAACAACATATGATCAGGCAAACCATATTGATTGGGCCTGTTAGACAACGTTAGGTAAAATAACAGTTAGACAACAAACGATTAGAAACAGGTTTACTTTGAAATGCTCCAGCCGATGCTTCACATTGGCTCAACTGCTACGGGATTGCATGTATACCTTTTAATTCGCATTATTCTTTTATAGGTTTAGTGATATTACGAGATTAATATCTGAGTAACAACATGTTGTCTATATGGGCATTCACAAGCAAAAACAAATATGATTATCTGTATAAGCAAAATCTGACTTCTAACTCACTGTATGATCGGTGCACTACAGTAAACATCCCGAGATGTCTGGAATCTTTGGGTATGACAAGCACAAGAATCACACCCCTGCCCTACAGAGAGCATGTCGTAAGAAGCGACTAACTCTGTGATATGGCATATTATCAGTCATGATTAGGTGGTTTGTTAAGAGCAGCAAAGATGGCGCCTAACATGCTGCGAGTCAACTTGCACTAGTATTTGAGTCTATGAAGATTGACTCGTATATCGATTAACTACCCTCCGCGATACTTGTTACAACGCAACGGAGTAATAAGCTGCTCGAACCTAACCCACTAAACAGGAAATCCTCCTCCCGGCTACATCAATTTCACGCCAGAGCTGTGACACGCATAGGGGCATGGTGATTATGTAGAAGTACATTTAGACTAAGACTAAGACTTCAGCAAACATAACAGGATAGAACACACCAGGAAAAATACATGGTCACCTATGAAGAAGCTAAAGCCATAATAAAAGGACAAGACAATGTAAAGTAGGAGGAAGACCACCATAAACACCACACATTTGACGGATACTACTAACTGTCCAGAAAAGATCAGGTTATCATACCACGTCACCGAACTGGCCACAACAGAACGAGACACCACCTGTACTCCAAGCTCAAGATAGGTACCACCAGCTCATGTTACTGCGGACTTACAAACATGACAGCACCACATGTACTTCAAGTCTGTCCCCAGAACACATATCTGAGGTGGATGCCCCCAGCACACAGATCTGAGGTGGATGCCCCCAGCACATAGATCTGAGGTGGATGCCCCCAGCACACATATTTGAGGTGGATGTCCCCAGCACACAGATCTGAGGTGGATGTCCCCAGCACACAGTTCTGAGGTGGATGTCCCCAGCACACAGTTCTGAGGTGGATGGCCCCAGCACACAGATCTGAGATGGATGCTCCCAGCACACAGATCTCAGGTGGATCCCCCCAGCACACAGATCTCAGGTGGATGCCCCCAGATCTGAAGTGGATGCCCCCAGCACACAGATCTCAGGTGGATGCCCCCAGATCTGAGGTGCATGCCCCCAGATCTGAGGTGGATGCCCCCAGATCTGAGGTGGATGCCCCCAGCACACAGATCTGAGGTGGATGCTATGTCCTAGTCCAACTCCACTCAATGAGAAACTGTATGGCACTGCTGAGACACTGACAAGGCCAGCAGAATTTATTGAAGAATCGGGAGTCCCAATTGAAATGAGCAATGATCGCAGAGGAAAGAAGAAAAAAAGAAGAAGAATCTGTTATTGTCCGTTTATTTGCCAAAGTGGCAAGCTTGAATGTGCTAAATGAAGATAATGGATTGAGACAGATCTGTTAATTTATTTTGGAATCAAAATACAAGTTAATAATTGGTGTATCCTATCTGGCATGGCGTCTTTCATTCGTTCATCAACTCGCTCACTCACTCACCTCTCACTTACTCACATTTACTCACTCAACCCTTACTCATAACACAGCCGCCTAGTTCATCTGTTTCCAGGGAAACAAATAATGACCTTCTGCGAAGAAAACAATCTAATAATAATAAACGATGGGTCAATGACCAGAATAAATAACAATCCAAATGGATCAGATACGGCTATAGACGTCACAATAATGACGCCAAACTTAGCAACCATCAAATGGGAAGTTCTGGATAATGCAGGATCAGACCACCTGCCCATAGCAATTTATTTAAAAGAAAAATACATACGAAACACTGGATCAATCAGACCCTATTTCAACTACCATAAGGCAGACTGGAACGGATTCCAAGAAGATCTGCTCAGACTCAAAAGAGAAGACTTAATCTCAGATAACGTAGACGTATTCAACCATAACCTAACAACCAACATCCTGCAGATAGCTATAAAGCACATTCCCAACAAAAACATGCCAGCTAACTTAATACAATCCACAGGAAAAGAAAACCATTACGGTAACCGTAAAAACAACAAAACACCTGTACCCTGGTCATGGTGGAATGAGGAATGCACTAACCAAATTAAAAAAAAGACAAAAAGCTCTAAAGAAATACAGGAAATACAAAACAGAAGACAACCAAAAATCTTACCAAACAATTAAAAAAGAAACAGAAAGTAATAGAAAAAGCGGTACTTAAACCTTTAGCACACTGCATTGAGTTTTTGAAAATTTCTCACATTTTTAAATTTTGCAAATTTCAAAAATTATAACTGTTCTATTTGGTGGTCAATAAGTATGATTTTCTTGTGTTTATAGACACAATTGAATGAAGAACTTGTTGGTGTCGGTGTTGTTGTTGTGTGCTTGTTGGTTTCTGAGATACAAGAAGATGAATGTGAAATTTTCGGAAAAATTTAAATATTTGGACTTTCCCGGATAAGGCCTAGGCGCTCCGATGGAAAACCATGGAAACCATAACAAAGAATCGATACTGTGTTTACAATATCGACACAACTGTTGGTCTCCAATTCAAGCGTAGTTCTGTCACCTAAACAAGTAAAATGGACGGATGTACAAGATAAAGGTCTTTCCCAACAACCTACTTCACCTTTCCCCCCAAAAAGTCGGCCTGGCCCAATCGGCGGAAAAAATAATAAATCGTTCAAAAGCCATTTGTGATCTAGCATGCGGTGCTTTTACCGGCAAAAATCGTGTGTAGATGGACGTGACGAATCCAGCAGTATAAAAAATGACTATTGGTAGAGTCACCGTACTTAGAGAAACAAAATATCAAATTTTTTCTTGTTGAAAACTTGACGAGCTGGGCGTCTCAGACATCCTGGAGCGTGCTAATGGCTCACCCTTTCTGAAATTCTATGACCACACAGTCTTGCATACCAAAATAATTGTGTGTACAGCTGTCACTTAGTTGTTTGTTGTTTTTTTTTGGACCCAAAAGAGACCTTGATGCTGGTTTGTGAGTTTTGTGGGCAATTGATGAATTTGCACAAGCCTCACGGAGGTGGATGTCCCATTTTATGGCAGCATTATTGGCAGCTCCTGGCTCTGATTTACGGAAGGCAATACCATTCATCTCTTTACTCAATACATGAAGAGAGTGGTCTCCCTGTAGGACAGAAGTGTACTCTCTAGCCATGTGCCGGAGCGAGCAGAAATGCCCTGCTGACATGTGCGACCATCTCTAAGCGTTCTTGGTGGGCTGTTGGAGACATAGCAGGTCTTGACACTTTGTTTGGTGCGCAGTCCGACGATGCGTAAGATTCGTCTTTCCTGCGATGACTGCACACGGGGTTATTCTCCTGCGGTGCAGGAGGTCCATTTTCCACGTGCGGAGTTGGATCTGAAAATGACAGTGGTATACCTCGCGACTTAAAAATGTGGTGCTTCGTGTGGTTACATTCTACTAAATTTGACCTATTGTTGTCCGTGGGTAAATTAACACACAGGTGCCCATGTGGCGATAGACTCGGTGGATTGCTCTAGCTTGGCCACAGTTTCTGTGTCGCCTGTGCCTTGAACGTGGTGATCGGTGGTCGATGCTTGTGGATTCAGTGGGAAGATGCGTCGACTGATGATGTAACGGACTCACACTACAATTAGCCCATCGGTTATGTAGCAAGTGGGTGTGACAATTCACGAACGCTAGTGTGCACACATGTAGATGTGCACATATGTAGGTGTGTAGATATGTAGGTGTGTAGATATGTACGTATGAGTATATATATGTGGACATTTTAATTTACACTTATGTATGTATTTATAGGTTTATATATGTATATCCCTTCTGCGGGCATCCTCACCACTATATATCCACACTTAATATAATTATACTACTACTACATCAACCTTTTTTATCTATAATTATTTAATAAATTATCTACCTTTCTATTGTTCTTCTGTTCCTGATCCTACCACACATTCAACACATAATTGACTGCGAGAGCTAGAGGGCACAGGTGAGATGAGGGATCTACAAGGTGACACACAAATCAGTGAATCGCTTACAAGTTGGAGCACATGGATGCGATGGAAAAATATGAGAGCAGGCAAAACCTGATACACCAAGACCAGACAGAAGGATGTCAACACAGATGGGCCTCACAACAGAAGGAAGACACTTTTCAATTAATTTATATTGTACTCTTAATTTTTATGTATCAAGTATATTGTTTGTTATATTTCCCAATCATTCCATCTCATTCATTCTCGTTGTACACCTCACTACACTGCTATCTTCACAATTGGGTATAAAATGTATGATGGGGTTTTATATTTCTTTTTAAAATAGAAAGAAAAAAAGAAAAAAAAAAGAAGAGGGGGAAAAAAAGAAGAAAAAAAAGAAAGAAATCAGGAAACAAAAAAAAAGAGATCCGAATCAAGTATGACAGAAAATAAATATACTCAATCCCAAAATGGTCCCAAGAAAACTATTGTGCATATTTATGCAAATACCTACGGGCGGACAACTAGGAACATCAAAATCGAGGAACAACGGGAGGAACATCACGGAAATACCAGGCTAGGTACAAACAGATACACACACGCATCCAAGCACTGGTTTATGCGTCTTAATATCGCCCAAATTGACTGCTGTCTGGGTCGGAATAGGCGCGCCTCCACCAGTAGAAACTAGTGAGGCAAACACATAACGAAATGATAATTAGAAGCGAGGAACAACGGGAGGAACATCCCGGAAACACCAGGTTAGGTACAAACAGATACACACACGCATCCAAGCACTGGTTTATGCGTCTTAATATTGCCCAAATTGACTACGGTCTGGGGTGGAATAGGCGCGCCTCCGCCAGTAGAAACTAGTGAGGCAAACACATTTAAAAAAAAAAAAAATTAAAAAAAAAAAAATATCTGTCACTCACTCTCTCACCACTCACACACTCTGACAGGTGGCTTCCACCCAACACTACGTCAGGACTATTGATTGGACTTCTTCTAGCTTAAAACGTAAGTTCTTCAACGTTTTTAAACTAAACAAATAAACTCATCTTCCTTTCATAATTACCAACGTTTCTAAACTAAACAAATAAACTCATCTTCCTTTCATGATTACCAACGTTTCTAAACTAAACAAATAAACTCATCTTCCTTTCATGATTACCAACGTTTCTAAACTAAACAAATAAACTCATCTTCCTTTCATGATCACCAACGCTTACAATAATCTGACAGGATTCATGTTTTCATGATTTCATGATTCAGAAGACATGTTTCGACATTAGTGCTGCCATATTTGTTATTTCCGGAAATGTGTGTACTGTGTAGATGTCCCTATAAAATGGCCAAAATATAAGCGGTACAGCTCAAAATATACCTTAAAATAATAGTTCACCTGTCACATCAGGAAACGGGTGGCTTGGAAAATGGGGTATTTACACACACCCTGATATATGGGTGTCACATGTCCAAAAGATTAAGGCCTAATTGAATGCTTTTTTTTCTAGGGTGCAGACCTGCTGTGATTAATCCTTAATGGAGTACTAAGCGGTCAACTCAGAACAGCAGTAACTGCTTCAATCTCTATTGTATATTGTTTAGAGTTTGGTAATAGTATTCGTCTAACAAATATGATGAATTTCTGATAGATTTTGGCTCTCACTCTGTAACTTTGACTAACTCCATGTTTCCACAACATCTATACTGATTTCATTGCCTTCACTTGCAGGAAAATTCCATCTGATTGTGATTAGTCGCACTGGTACTGGTAGGAGATAGAGAAGAGTGTTGAGGCTCACAAAAGACAAGGGAGCCGTTTTGTGTGGGAGATGGAGTTATGATGGGACGGCTCTGGTCACAGCAGGAGAGGATGGCCAGGTGAAAATCTGGTCAAGAAGTGGGATGCTGCGATCTACTCTCACACAGAACAGTAACTTAACTTAACTTAACTTAACGTCTTTATACTGGTTTAGAAGACCCTGCAAGAATATGTCTCGTTGAGCAGTGGCGTACTTTGTGTGATCGACGGAAGGGTTGCCACTCTGGCATAATTTTTCCGTATGATTTCTTCTTTGGGATAAGGGCAAGAAGATTTGTTTGTAAAAATGTTCTAATATCGAACTTATTTTATCGTAGTAATAGTTCTTTTTCTTCTTCGTTCGTTGTCAATCTATCGCTAGTAAGCCCTGAAAAGGGGTTGCAAGTGTCAGGATGTAGTCCGGAGAATGGAATGCGTTGTGTCAGAGTTTACAGCTTGACTGCAATATTTGCACCGATATATCCGACTTCAGCAGGCATTTTTTAGTACCTGGCTAGCCTTCCCTCTTCGATCCTTTCTACTTAGCAGCTTGCTATCCAGGATTACCATGGGGAGGTGTAGAAAGTTCTTCACAGATCTGGTTTACTGGCCATGACTCGTAACAGTCAGCTATGGGTTGCTGACCGCAGCAGCTCATGCGCTGCTCAGCATTTCAATCCTTTAGTAATACTAAAAAGAGCGTTCGATTAACGCAGTAGTAGAGCACTCATGGCAAAGGTATTGGGTACAAATTCCGCTATTTCTATACTCCATTTAACCAAATTCTAAATTGGTACCTGGCACATGACCAGGGAAGTCGAAAACAGGATAGGGCCACCCTACCTCATACAAGCTGTGTCTTAGTACACTAGTCTCTTAACAACTTCCATTTTCCAACATTAGTGTAACTACTATGGGACAAACCTTTACTTTCATTTACTAATAGCAATAACAGTTTCACATTTTAAGCAAAGATGGGGACAACATCAGACGTGTGCTGCAAGATGTGTTCTCATATTGCTGTAAAAACCAATCCTGGCACAGCAGACTCTGCTCCACTCGGGCCGCACATGTGTGTGAAGTCGTCGTACATTCTGTTATTTTGGGTGGCACTCTTTCTTTGAGTCTCCTTGATAGTGTTTTGCTCTACAATCCGAGCACCTCATGTGCCAGCTGGAATGGTTCATATATCATAGTATTTTATAGCTCTGAAGCTAGCTTGCTGTTATTATTCTAATTTTCATGGTGGCCTGACCGGTGTCATATTTAAGGGATTATTTAAAACTTTAGCGATATTTTGTTTTGTTATGGGTTTTCTTGTCATGGATTGCGGCTAATGATCATTAACCTGTTCTTCTGCATTTGTTCTGAAACGGACGTAATGTCTTAGTTTACACCGAGGCTGCCATATCTGTACCTATCCGCTCAGCACATAGGATTTCAGCTGGCATTTTTGGGTCTGCCTTCCCACTTGAATCCCTAATCTCAGCCAGGCTGCATGATTGCAGTCTGTTTCCAGGGCCGCCACAGGTATGAGTGATAAGAGAGGATAAGTTTCACATGATCAGAGTGGGAAGGGTATGGGAATCAGTTCAGGTGATAGGGATAACTCACTTAATGGCTTAAGTAAAAACCAGCTGTTACCTTGTTGCTTTATGGCAAACTTATGTCGGTAGTGGAGTCATTTTAGGAGGAATAGGGTCTTGGTCAGCTGTTGTTTGCTGATCTTGGCATCGCTGGCTGCTGTCGGCTCATTCACGGCTGCATTTTCAGCTCACACCCTCCGACTGCCGCTTGTTTTTGTGATTGTTACTGCTCAAATAGTGTGACCTTGATTGAGTGACCTACTTTCTCTGCTGACCTACTTTCTCTCTCTACTGGCCTGCTTTCTCTGCTGGCCTGTCATCTCTGTTTACTTTGCTTTAGTAACCTACTTTCTCTGCTGACCTACTTTCTGTCTCTGCTGACCTTGCTTGAGTGACCTACTTTCTCTGCTAATCAACTTTATCTCTTTACTGGCCTGCTTTCTCTGCTGACCTTGCTTGAGTGACCTTTCTCTGCTGTCCTGATATTTCTGCTCTGCTGACATTGCGTGAGTGACTCACTTTCTCTGCTGACCTACGTTCTTTGCTGACCTATGTTCTCTGCTGACCTACTTTCTTCACTGACCTAAATTCTCTGCTGACCTATTTTCTCTACAGACAGATTAAATCCTCCTCCTTTGTCTAGGTATCCCAGTTTATGGCATTGCCTGGAGCCCTGACTCTGATCAAGTTCTTTTCACAAATGGCAGGCAGCTTGTGATTAAACCACTGCAAGCCAGGGCTAAACCCCAAATGGTTTGTATAAACATGACTTATCTGGCCATTCCTATTTGTATTTGTTTATCTTTTTTGCCCCCCCTCATTGTGATATTGTAACTGTATAGTCTTTTGACTCCTTTCATTTGGTTCTGTTGAGAATGCTAAGGGGCGAGTAGATAGCAGACATAGAGGCCTAAAACTTTAAGGTGTGTAGGCAGCCAGCTTAGACGACACTGGCCCTTAGTGCCAACCATCCATACCCACGATGAGTGGTTGAGTCTCAGGCTGCATGCTATGAGGATGATGTCTTTCCGATTTGATCTTGCCAGGTGGTGTGGGGGCAAGACTGTGATAGAGAAGTAATTTTCCACCCTGAATGTCCATAGTCTGCTTTAAGCGCAGGAGGGTGGGAACGACCTCGGCAAGGTGGCTATGAATTCAAAATAGGCCATACATCTTTTAAGACCCTGTCCGTCAGGTGACTTCATCGTTTGCAAGGCCAGTGTGGATCTGCTGACTTTGTCATGCTGGTTTCATGACAGTAAAGTAGCTGAATCAATGTGTTTAGCAAGCATCCATAATGACGATATTGGATAATGGAAATATAATGGCAGCCTGTTTGATTATGATGCTGCTGTAGATTAATTGGCAACCCACAGTTTGCAGGATTTTAAAATGAAACAGACCTCGCGACAGAACTGTTTGGAAGTCTTGAAGAACTCTCCACAACATCAACTTTTATCCAGAGAATTGGATTTCATGTGTAGACATATTTAAAAAATAATGTGGCCAACAAGAAGAAGATGAATAAGAAGAAAATTATTATGTTGCCTGACTAAATGTTAGTATACCTCCCCGGCCTGACTGCTGTAACACAGATTGTTTCCAGGAGGCTCACAAAGCAGTGAGGTGATGTCTTGATCAGTACGTTTCACTTTACTTTGATGTTTCTCTTCACTGCTGATGATGAGATCTCAAATAAAGCACCTCACTGTTGAAGTAGCTGCCTCAATCTCAAAGTTCATACTTGAAGATAGAGTTGTATTTAACACTTATGAGCTCTTTATAACATCGATATCTGTTTTTGTAATAACTTGTTGCTCAAAAATGTTTTCCTTTGCAGTGAATTTGGTGAAGCTCCTCAGCTTGTTGCCTTCCTGGGCAGTCACTTGATCCTGCGAAGATCTGAAGGATCTCTCATCTTCGCCTCAATCTCTCCATACCCATTGGTCCTTCATAGTTATGTTATGAATGGCAAGTGGGGCGATGCTGTTAGACTGTGCCGATTTGTCAAGGTACGTCTCTCATAGCCAATTAGTATTAACTTTTACGCTGCCACATTATTTTTTCAGCACGTCACATTTGACTATGGTTGTTGACTTTCACAGCCTGTAACCTTTTTATTTGTTGGTCTATAGATATAATTTTGTTGTGTATAGAGACATAAATTAATAAAGAACTTGTTGGTGTTATTGTTTTTATTGTGTGTGTGTTAACCTTTAGCACACCCTGGTCTAGGTTTAGTAAACCAGCTCGACCAACAAAATCGTAATTAAAAACATTTTTTATTTTTTCGAACGGCGACCCTACTCATAGCTATTTTAAAAAATGCTGAATATGTCATGATCTACACACGATATTTTCCCGGTAAAAGTATCGTATGTTAGATTACAAATGGTTTTTGAACATTTTTTATTCTTATACCCCGTTTGGAGCATGCCGACTTTTTGCAAAAGATGAAGTAGGTTGTTGGGAAAGATCTTTATTGAGTTGATCTGTTTATTTTATTTGTTTAGATGAAAAAACTACGTTTGAATTGGAAACTAACAGTTGTGTCGATATTGTAAACATAGTATCGATACGTTGTTGTGGTTTCCATGGTTTTCTATCGGAGCGACTAGGCCTAGCGGTCGAGTCCAAATTTTTTCAGAGAATTACATAAATTTTCAACTTCATCTTTTTTGTATCTCAGAAACTAACAAACACACAACAAAAACAATAACACCCACAAGTTGTGTATTCAATTGTGTCTCTACACACAAGAAAATCATATTTATTGAGAAACAAACACAAAAGTTACAAATTTTGAAATTAAAAAACCATGAGCAAAATATAAAGTTGTGAAAATTTTAAAAAAAACAGTGAAGTGTGCTAAAAGTTTTAAGTTTCTGAGATACAAGAAGATGTAGGTGAGTGTGTTGAAAAATGGCACAAACATAGACTCACCAGTTTTTTGTGTTGCTGGTGGGTAGGAAAACTTTTATTAAAGTCCAACAGAAGTTAGATTATCAATGTTTACAAGATCAGCATATCTGTTAGTTTCCACTAAAAACGTATTTATTGTATCTAAATAAACAGACTAAATAAATCTCAGGTCAGGTCAGGTCATCTTGTAACCGGTGAGGTCGTTGGGGCACACATGAAGACATCCTCACAACCCCACACCACCCTTCTCTGTCAGCGGCCGCTGCCTATGCCTCTTCTGGTCGGAGATTAGTCCATTCTTTATGTTGTCCTCCCATCTCTTTTTGGGACGGCCTCTTCGTCGTCTGCCTTGCACCTTTCCATGGAGGGTCGTATTTGCAAGACCATTTCATCTCGATATGTGACCGTGCCAAGCGAGTTTCCTTTTTTTGACAGTTGCCAAGAGATCTTCAAAAGGCCCTATTGCTGTTGTAATTCTATCTCGTATTTCCTCATTTGTAACTCAATCTTTGTACGTGACGTTTAAAAGTCTTCAGAAACATCTCATCCCCAAGGCATGTTTCCTTCGCTGAAGATCAGCTGTAACTGTCCATGTCTCACAAGCATAGAGGAATATTGACAGGACCAGTGTACGCATTAATCTGATTTTCGTGCATAGAGCTAACCGTTTATCTTGCCAGATTTTGTTAAGCCGTGAAAGCGCTGCGAATTGTCTGTGCTATTCTGGCCAACACCTCACATTTTGATCCTTCATCACTGACAATCGACCCTATATATTTAAAACGGTCAACCACTTTAAGTTCCAAACCATTAGCTTTCATCTTGCTGTTGAAGCCCTCGGCGTTGTTAATCATTAAATTTGTCTTTCCAGCGTTTATCTCAATACCATAGTCAAGAGCTGTTTCATCGAGCCTTCTGACCCATTCCTGTAGTTCTGCTTCTTAACCCGCCAACCCGTCGATATCATAAAATAAATCTAACTCAGAAAAATTTGTTACAAAAACTAACCTTCCCCATTCTCTATAATGGGTGAATCTTCAAAATCAAGTGAAAAACAGAAGAAATCATTTCCAAATGTCTAACAAATTTCAAAATCGCCACTGTTTTTAACCTGACAGGATGGAAGTGGAACTCTCTACAATCGAAATAGCAGTACTTTCAACTCATTCTTACAGTAACCGGTTGTCTATCTACGACGACTTGGCCTCGTTTCACTGCTGTTGCATGCTGCCAGCTCTAGAGTCATCACTTTATCTTATATAAACTATGGGGTTAATTCTATAGTAACAACTGAACATACTGCTCTTTTGATTATAGAGAGTTCCAACCTCCGTTATGTACGCCTAGACGAAGAAAATGGCGATTGTGAAATTTGTTTGACATTTTGGAAAGGATTTCTTCTGTTTTTCGCTTTAATTTGAAGATTCACCAGTTATTGAGAATTCGTGCTGACAATTGTTGGCAGTGCTTGTAAGAATCTTTTCCTCATGTCTGCAAGCGCCTTGCACTCAATGAGTAAGTGTCTAACTGGACTGACTGGAGTGTACTGATAACAGGAATTGAACCCGGTACCTTTTGTTGTGAATAGCAAATGCTCTACCGTTATGCTAATCAGATGCTTATAACATTGTATATATTGTCAATGTTTGTTGTTATCTGATTATTCGTAATGATCTATATATTCACAGGAGGAAAATCTGTGGGCATGTCTGGCTGCCATGGCAACCTATGCCAAAGATTTAAACACAGCTGAAGTGGCCTATGCAGCCATTCAGGAGGTCAGGATTCATAAACTGTGACTTTAAACTTATGACTTTTAAGTCATCTTTGTGATTCCTCTTTGTACATACAGCTGCAATGCATGCTCTCCGTCAATTCTTATTTTATAGTGAGAAAAATTGAAATAGTTGCCATTAATTGACGAGACAGGGAGGAATGTAGAAATCAGACAGAAAGTAGAAATGGCACAATGAATTTCATGTATAGACATGCTCCAGACACAGGACTACAGAACAAGCGGAAGATCATAAAATGATGGATTGGCAGTGTGAAAGAAACACTACAGAGGCATGGATTGAAAGTAAACACTACAAGAAAGATTGGACCTAACCACAACATCGAGCAACGTTACTGGACAGATGGGGCGGGACACATTTCCAACCGCTATTGTGGGATGTGTCTAGTCAGTGCTGTCTATCTATCTTCTTTGAATGTCAAACATGGCGAATAACACAGAAACGATGCTCTCCAGTTTGAACAGTGTCACACTACTTGTCCAAGTGCTTGTATTTTGTTTAGACCCATAGTTGAGCCCTCTCTGATGATCGTTCTGTGAAGAGTCTGTTTTGGCCTTCCTTTCTTTCTGCTGCCATCTGGAGCTCACACACCTCTGTAATAAGGGGTCTGTTACTGTTCATTCTAAGTACATGCCCGATGTATGTCCACCGTTATTGTCTCTTATGATTGTAGAAAGATATTGCTGGCTGGTGATTAGTTTGTTAGTTTTGAATTCTTTGCATCCAATGTTCAATAGTTTTCTAAGACATTCATTTTCAAAAGCACTCATTTATTTTCTAATGTCTTCATCATTTTCCAGCTTTTGCATTTATATGTTAACACTGATATTATGTTGGAGTTAAACAGCTGAAAATTTGTTTGTTTGTTTGCTCATTGATTCTGATTTCCAGATGTTTGTTAGTTAATAATCTATTTGTCTGTCTGTCTATCTATCTTCAGTCCACTTATGTCGTTAGACATTGTGGGGAGGTGCGACCTCCTTTGTTTCATATTTTTTAGCAGGCCAATATCCTCTGGTGACTTGCCAGGTCAATCCCATCATCGTCAATCCCATCATCCCTGGAATATACAATCATCTATTTTTTGGGACTGGTGGTGGTGGAAGCGTAAATTAGAGCAAGGTAGACCCGCAGCCTGTCAGGCATGACCTATGCCGTTCTGCTAATCACATAACCAAGACCTGATGTTATATCCACACAGTCCCATTTATGCGTCCTATTCTCTGTTGGACAAGAAGCCTAGAATAATTTGAGTAGATTTTTAACTTAAATTATTCTAGGCTTCTTGTCCAACAGAGAATATGTTGCAAAAATGGGACTGTGTGGGTAAAACATCAGGTCTTGGTTATGTGATTAGCAGAACTGGAAATGATGTTTTACATAATACAGGTGCCTACCGTAATGAGCTGAATATGGTTGAGGATAATCTGACTTTGTTATCTTCTTCATTGTGCTAATATCTTTATGTCCTTGCAGGCGGACAAGGTTCAGTTCATCATCAACATTAAGGAGATCCCAATCAAGGAAGCTAGGAATGCTGAGATGGCTCTCTTATGTGGAAATCAGCAGGATGCTGAGGCTATCCTGTTACAGGCTGGTTTAATCTTTAGGACCATCATGTTAAACATCCAACTGTATAACTGGGACAGGTAGGAACTTCTGCAATGTCCACATTTCACACCTGTCTGTTCTACACCTGTTTTATTTTATTATTATTCTTCTTCATCGTTGTTCGTTCTCAAACTCCCTCTACCAAGTCCTAAAAGGAACTTTGTAAGTAGCAGGATGTTGTCCAGAGAATGGAATGCCTTGTGTCGTAGTTTACAGCTTGACTGCAATATTTGCACCTTTGGGTCTGACACATTAGGCTTTGCAGGGATTTTTTAGATCCCGGTTTAGCCTTCTCTCTTCGATCCCTTCTCCTCGGCCTGCCTGCTCTGTTGCAGCCTGTTATCCAGGATCATTGCATGGAGGCGTAGAAAGTTCCCTGGCCCAGAGGCTAGCAACTGCAGCTCATACACCACTCAACATCTTGGTCTTTTATTTTATTCAGAGGCGAATGTCGACTTTGAGGTGAACAGCAGGATTGACAAGCGGAGCACTGCGTTTAGGAGGCTGAAAAGCAAACACCTTGAGCCAATTGAGCATCTATATCACCAGCAAGGTAAAAGTATAACGTGCTGTAGTGTTAACTGCTCGGCTGCATGCATGGTGAAACATGGACAGTGGATAACGGACAGACCAGACAGAGAAATTATTTTCAAGTGACCTGTCTTCGTAGGCTGCTCAGGATTGGGTGGCAGGATGAGGTGTCCAACTCGGAAATTCATAGCAAGACTAACATGTTCAGTATACATACGCTTCTGCAAAAAGCCCAGATGAGATGGGAGGAACATGTTGTTTGCATGCCCAATGAGCACGTTATATGGTGAGCTCAAAACAGGCAGACGCTCATTAGTGGGACTGAAGAAATGCTGCAGAGACTCCTTGACAATCCCACCTGATGTGCTAACATCACCAAAGATGCTGGAATCACATAAAGGAAACTCTATTAATATACAGGCAATTTGAGGATGTGTCGGAATAATATGTAAATTGTATATGTAGGCAGTTTGAGAATGTGTTGGTTTATTATGTGAATTTGATATGCCAGCAGTTTGAGAATGTTTCAGTTTATTATGTGGATTTGAAATATCAGAAGTTTGAGAATGTTTCAGTTTATTATGTGGATTTGATATGTCAGCAGTTTGAGAATGTTTCAGTTTATTATGTGGATTTGATATGTAGCCAGTTTGAGAATGTTTCAGTTTATTATCGCATGGCCTCATGTGCCGGCGACGCATCTTTCAAATGTCTGCCCTATCAAATGTCGATGGTACGTGACATGCCTACCATGTTTGTAACGGGTAACGGGGAATCAGCGTTCGATTCCGGAGAGGGAGCATGAGAAACGGCTACCACATCCAAGGAAGGCAGCAAGCGCGCAACTTACCCACTCCCGGCACGGGGAGGTAGTGACGAAAAATAACAATACGGGACTCTTTCGAGGCCCCGTAATTGGAATGAGTACACTTTAAACCCTTTAACGAGGATCTATTGGAGGGCAATTCTGGTGCCAGCAGCCGCGGAAATTCCAGCTCCAATAGCGTATATTAAAGTTGTTGCAGTTAAAAAGCTCGTAGTTGGATCTCAGGCGCAGGCGGGCGGTCCGGCTCGCGCCGGTTCACTGCCCGTTGTCTCCTGCCCTACCGTCTGCCGGCTCTCTCCCACGGGTGCTCTTCGCTGAGCGTCCTGGGTGGCCGGCGCATTTACTTTGAAAAATTAGAGTGTTCAAAGCAGGCCTCGGCAGCCTGAATAATGGTGCATGGAATAATGGAATAGGACCTCGGTTCTATTTTGTTGGTTTTCGGAACAGGAGGTAATGATTAACAGGGACAAACGGGGGCATTCGTATTGCGGCGTTAGAGGTGAAATTCTTGGATCGCCGCAAGACGAGCTACTGCGAAAGCATTTGTCAAGAATGTTTTCATTAATCAAGAACGAAAGTCAGAGGCGCGAAGACGATCAGATACCGTCGTAGTTCTGACCATAAACGATGCCGACTAGCGATCCGCAGGAGTTGCTTCGATGACTCTGCGGGCAGCTTCCGGGAAACCAAAGTGTTTGGGTTCCGGGGGAAGTATGGTTGCAAAGCTGAAACTTAAAGGAATTGGCGGAAGGGCACCACCAGGAGTGGAGCCTGCGGCTTAATTTGACTCAACACTGAAATGACTGACATGCCGAGACCACTTTTCTGGGGTCTAATATGGAACTGGTGCTGGATTTAGACCCTCAGAAATCTGGGGTTATGCCCTCTGTGGCTCGGTTGGTCTGCATCCAGTGTTTGATAAAGGAATTGACGGAAGAGCACTATCAGGAGTTGAGCCTGAGGCTAAAATTGACTAAACACGCCAATAGTGTAGAATGACTGTCAAAAGAGAGCACCTTCGGAGGGTCTAATAGTGAACATGTGCTGGTATTAGACCCATGGAAGACAGGTCAGTCTCCAAACCCCCAAATGAAAGAGCGCCTGCTACGGTAATCTGGTCTTCACCCTGCAGAAATCGCAGGCTCCAGAAACAAACTGCCATTGACAAACTAAAAGCCCTCTATTGATACGGTCTGGCTAATATTGAACGGGTGCTGGAAATAGACCCTCTGAAGACAGGTCAGCTTTACCCTACAAATGACAATGCTCTGCTACGGTAATCCTGCTAAGCCCGAGAGGAGCCGCAGACATTTTGGTTCACGTACTAGGCGGATAAGCCAACGGTTCGAGGTGAGGGATTACGGCCGAACGCCTCTAAGCCAAAAATCCCGCCCAAAAGCAGCCCAGCACGAATGCAAAGGGAGGCTTCGACATGGTGGGGACCTCGGGGTCACGCTCCAGCCCCGCCCGGTCAAGCCACAGAATGAGGTCTCTGCCGTCCGCTGATAAAAGCGGGCGGGAAGCTGCTCGATATTCACCCCATACGGCGATGAGGAATGAAATCATTTGTAGAAGACTTAGTTCTCGGTCGAGTGCCCTAAGCAGTAGATCAGCTACCTCACTGCGAACTGCTGAGACTCAACCCTTGACCATGTCCGCTCCCTAGGCGGACAACATCTCCGTGCAAGACTAGGCTTGTCACCTGGTCAAATGCACTATTTCGAGAGGAATCACAGGTCGCTGACATTTGGTCCACGTGCTTGGCTGATAAGCTACCATCTGAGGGATTACGGCCGAACGCCTCTAAGCCAGAATCCCGCCCAAAATCTCAGCACCGCTGAGATGGGAGGCTACGACATGGCTGGGGCTTGTGTCCCGGCCCGATCGAGCCGCAGGAATGCACCTGGTAAAATGCACTCCTTCCTCGCTCTTTGCATCTGTCTGCTATCAGTCATTCCAATGGACGCAGAAGAGATGCAGTCCAGCGGACACTGCACCTCCTGTCCTATGGTGGCAAGCTCCCGGGTGGCGGGGAATGCTAGGCGTACCATCACTGCAGATGAGCCGAGAAAATAGAGCGAGCAAAAAGATACCTCACTCATATGCTACGTTTCTGGCAGGACGTGACGATCCTGGGAAAAAGTCACACTGGACTGCCTCTCTTCCGGGATAGTACAAACTAGTACATAGTCCATCATATCATTGCCAAACGCTATAGACACGAGTAGGGAAGACTCGATAGTCCTGCAAGACAACTTCCCAAGAGAGACAACTCTGACCAAAAACAACTGCTGCCTTGCAGTTAGGCTGGGGACAGCCAAAGGCTAAGGAGGGCAACCCTACAGAAACGCCTGTTGAAATCGGATGCACTGAGCCACTGGCTAACAAATTAAATCAGTGCAACGTAAATATCGCTGTAAACAGCGTACGATGAAGAAGAAGAAGATTATGTGAATTTGATCTGCAGTTTGAGGATGTATCAGTTTAAGAATGTGCAAGTTTTAATATGTGAATTTACTATCTAGGCAGTTTGAGAATGGGTTGGATTATTATGTGAGTTTAATATGTAGCCAGTTTGAGAATGTTTCAATTTATTATGTGGACTTTATATGTAGGCAGTTTGAGGATATATCAGTTCTTGAATGTTCCAGTTACAGTTTTATTATGTGAATTTTATATGTAGGCGGTTTGAAAATGTGTTGGTTTATTATGTGAATTTTATATGTAGGTAGTTTGAGGATGTGTCGGTTTATTATGTGAATGTAGGTTGTTTAAGAATGTAGTTTATGTGAATTTAATATATAATATATAACTCAACTGTTGTAATTAATTACAAATGATTTAGAATCAGTGTTTCTGTCACAGAGCGCTTGAGTTGGCAGTTAAACACAAGACCCACGTCGACACAGTGTTGGGACATAGGCAGAAGTTCTTTGCTGGGTTCGATAAATCAGAGACTAACAAGAGATACTTGCAGTACAAGGAAGGGGTAAGCTGTCTTTGGTGGAAAGAGGAGAAAGAGGGAGGGGGGGGGGAATAGAGGCAGAGTGAAAGGAAAATATGATGGGAGGGAACACAGGCAGAGGAAAAGGAGAAGGTGACTAGAGCAAATAGAAGCAGAGTGAAATGTGAGGATGAAAGAAGTCTTGAGTGGATGGGTGCGATTGTACCTGCGTGTGTGTTGTAAATAAAAATATATTTAACATCCTCTCGTGAATACATCCATAGACAGAAAGTTAAGTAGTTTGGTCATCTCATGAAAATGAAACCAGATCGGCTGTCATTAAAATATACAACAGTAGCAGATTGGGGTTTACAGCCAAGACCCTGCGGCAAATGGATAGACAACATTAAAGATGTCCTATGCCAGCATGGGCTCACAGCAACATATCTGGCCCAAGTGCGAGACCTACAGCTCCCCACTATGCTTCACTGCATCAGTGGGAGAATAAAGTAAAATATATACAAGGGGCATTCAAATCAAACCGGGGCTTTTTGTTCTAGTTCTACCTGAATTCGTTATAGTGTGCTGGAACTATTATCATTAGTTAGGGGCACTTGTGTTCTATTACTGTTTGGTTGCCCTCTTGCCATGGGTCAGTCACATGACAGATAAATAAACATGGCGGACAACACTGTTAGTGTTTGCAAGGAACAGCGTGTTGTGATGAAGTTTCTTGTAAAAGAAGGCGTGAAACCTGTGGAAATTTACAGAATGCTGCAATCAGAATACAGTGATGAGACGCTGGGTTGCAGTAAGACATTTGAATGATGTAAATGTTTTAGAGAAGGCCGTGCATCCGTGAGGGATGCTCCTGGCCGTGGTGGCTCTCAACCCACCACAGTCATTCCTGTGAATATTCAGATTGTGGAACACCTTATCCTGGAGAATCAATGCATAACCTGTCGTAAAATTGCACAAGAGGCAAGTCTTTCTCTGGGTATGGTGAATACTATTATTCATGAACATCTGCATTTTCGGAAGGTTAGTCCAAGTTGAGTGACAAGACAGCTTTCGCTTTTGACCGACTGAGAAGAGTTCAAACCTGCACTATATGCCATCTGCAGAATCTTGGCTGGGAGGTATTGCCACTTCCACCTTACAGCCCAGACCTTGCTACGTGTGATTTCCACCTGTTTGAACCCATAAAAGAACTCCTGGGAGGTCAGCACTGATGACGAAGTGAAAGAAGCTGTCCTGGATTGGTTCAGACATACTGACAAATCTGTCTACGCTGCAGCTTTTCAAGGATTACTTAAACGCTGGGATAAGTGCATAAATGTTTGCAGGAGATTGTATTGAAAAATAAATGGTATTTTAACTACTTGAAAAACATTTTTTTTCCTCACAAAAAAAAAAAGCTCCCGGGTTTGACTTGAACGCCCCTCGTGCATTTAAACCGACATCAGAACAGATGAAAGTGGAAATAGTAGTATTGAGGTAACAACAATTTGACCAAATCTGAGATCCAGAGAAATCAAGATTCACATCAAAGTTAGAATATTTAACTCCAATGTCAAGTCAGTGCTGCTGTATGGAGCGGAATTATAGAGAACGACCAAGACCATACAACAAATACTCCAGTTCTACATTAACAGATGCTTACAAAGGATAATGGACATAAAGTGGCAGGACATGGTGAGGAATGAAAACATATGGGGAGAGGAGCCAACAACCACCACTGGAACAACAAGTGAAGAAAATGCAGCTGGTTAGGACATAATATGCTACAGAAGGCAACGTCAACATAGCCAGACATGCTCTTACATGAAATCCTCAATAGAAGAGAAATAGAGGTAGACCTAAAAATACATGAAGGACAGGAGCAGAAGATGCAGCAGGGAATGACTTACTTACTTACTTAGTCGCTCCTCTTCTACCCTGAGGTGTAGAGGTTTGCCAAAGAGAACGCCACACTGCTCTATTCGCCGTCTTTTTCCTGGCCTCTTTCCAATCCAGCCCTCTATCACTTAGGGACTGTCGTATGTTGTCTTCCAAACGTACTTTGGGACGTCCTAGGGGTCTGTGTCCTTGACTTTTTATCTCCCATGACCGCTTTGGTATCCGATCTTCTTCCATTC
>JAVGWX010000021.1:44183212-44185712 GCA_036924085.1 Ariolimax columbianus
TTACTACCTAATACAGCTCCACTCACCAACTGCAGACACCTGCATATTCTTCAATTTGAAATTGACAGCATAAGAGCGATCAGCTCGTTAGAGATAGTTTTACCTTATTCATTTCGGATTATTTTCACCTCTAGACAGTTTTTTTTTTTTCATGCAATGTAATACTACCAGTAGGACGTGCAGACACGTGTTTATATTTAGAAAAACCTCGTATGAAGAAACTTGTAGGGTATTTGTTCAAGCCGATCTACCAGCTAAATGGGAATGTCAGAAAACTTGCGAGACGATATCTCGGCTCTAAGGAGTGAAGCAGTTAATCAACAGTAACACTGGTATGAGCCTACTGAGGAACGTCAAACTGCACTACAGCCACCCACATAGTTATAAAGAAGCAAATGCATTCATCAAACGATCCATGAGAACGGAATGGAGAGACCAGTTCAAAGAATGCAAGCTAGAAAAGGACAGCATAGACACATTTGGCAGAGATGGGCAGACAGAGGTCTTCAGACACAGAACGGGATATTGCTGACTCAAGGCCCACCTCCACAGAATGGGTCTCACAGACCCCGGCGACAATGGATGGAGTTTATTCAACATGTCGTCGGCACATGCATCACACCAAGCGTAAACGAGGAAAGAACTACTGGCTATAGGACATATCTAGGACAGAAGAAGAAGGTGACGAAGAAAAGAAGATGCAGAAGAAAAAGAAGAAGATTATGAAGAAGACACAGAGAAGGAATGTAATTGGTATATGTATATTATAAGGCTCATAATCATTGGAGAACTCGAAAATATTACCAATGTATGACAAAAGAGACAGCTGTAGCCAACAACACGGTCAGATATCCAGATGGCTAATATGCCACCCAATTTACAAGCGAATAAATGAACTGGAAAGGCAAGGCTCAAGCGGCCAACTTAGTTAGTTTTCTTTCCGCTTGTGCCGTTAAGTGTCGTTGGGAGCTTAAGTCGTCCATCCTGCGCCAAATGCGTTGCGTCGGTCAATGTGAGCCCTTGTCGCTGCTCAATCACGTTATCTTGCCCTGTAGTCAGATCTACCAGCGTTGTAAGCCACCAGTGGAAGATGATGAGGGTGCAGTCTCATGAGATGACCAAACCAACTTATTTTCTGCCTGGAAATGTATTGGACTCAAGACGTAGTGCCGACCATATTTCGAATGTTGTCGTTCCGTATTCTGTCTCTTCTAGTAACTCCGATGACTTTCCTCAAACACTTCATTTCACAAGTCGAAATTCTGCTGTCGCGCGCACTGGACAGAGGCTATGTTTGGCACAGGTAGCACAAATCGGCTTTGTTGCTTTGTTGCCAAACTAATGCTCGGTTGTCTAAGCAGTGGGGACAGCTGATAAGTCACCACAGATGCTTTTTTCTGACACGTAGTCTCAATTTCCATGTCGATCCCACTGTCTACCGAAAATATACTGCCCAAATTAAAAAACTTTTTTCAAAATTTTATTTGCAGGCAATAAACAAACAACAAAGATAAACCCAAAAAATGTATTCCGCTTTACGAAGAACATGGCCTGTGCCGTATACCTTAGCGGTGGTACTACTGTAAAATTGTACATCCTGTCTCCTGTATAATGTGTTCGGAGTGATAGAAAATGCTTGTTGTTGATATCGCGTTCGTTCTCGACTTGAGGTATGCCTGACGACTTTCTTTGGTGGTAGGTTACAGTGGCTCTTCTCACATCCAGAGGCGTATTTGATAAGGTGGATTTGGGGACCTCCTGGTTGCAGTGCAATGCGAGGTTCCACAATAAGCTCATCACTACGGTGATCACAGTTCCGATCCCTACCTTGTTAGCCAGATTGCCATGAAACATCCTGTTTTCTGGGAGAACTGATTAGAAGTGAGATGGGATTTTCATCAGTGTGTTTAATATGACTAACATAGTCTGATGATTGTGTTTTACCTGACTAACATAATCTGATCAGTATGTTTTACCTGACTAACATAATCTGATCAGTATGTTTTACCTGACTAACATAATCTGATCGGTATGTTTTACTTCACTAACAGAGTCTGATCAGTATATTTTAATTTTACCTGACCCTGACTAACATAGTCTGATCAGTATATTTTACCTGACCCTGACTAACATAGTCTGATCAGTATGTTTTACCTGACCCTGACTAACATAGTCTGATCAGTATGTTTTACCTGACCCTGACTAACATAGTCTGATCAGTATGTTTTCCCTGACTAACATAGTCTGATCAGTGTGTTTCCCTGACTAACATAGTCTGATCAGTATGTTTTCCCTGACTAACATAGTCTGATCAGTTTGTTTTCCCTGACTAACATAGTCTGATCAGTATGTTTTCCCTGACTAACATAGTATGATCAGTATGTTTTCCCTGACTAACATAGGTCTGATCAGTATGTTTTCCCTGACTTACAAAGTCTGATCAGTATCTTTTACCTGACTAACATAGTCTGATCAGTGTGTTTTACCTGACCCTGACTAA
>JAVGWX010000021.1:44190712-44440712 GCA_036924085.1 Ariolimax columbianus
CCACCTATTCAACAAATTGAAGATAGGTGGTACCGACGAATGCCCGTGCGGTACTGGTAAAATGACCGCTGAACATCTGCTGCAGAACTGCCTGACATACGAGGATCAGAGAGAGCAGATGTGGCCATCACCAGTGGAACTGCATGACAAGCTCTATGGCAGTGTCGACAGCCTAAGGATGACCGCCGCTTTTTTTCGACAAAACAATGGTTACTGTCTGACTGCGTACGAAGAAGAAGAAGAACAATACCTCCCACCTTAGCACTACCGCCAGCCTCTCTCTAGCTGGTACTGACTCTGCATTATACATCCCACGTATCTCCTCGCATCACTCTCCCTCCTCGACATCTCCACCTTCTACGGCCCTCACATTTCTTTTTAAAGATCACAAAGGGAGAGATACTCGTTTAATGCGTTTTTGGTTGATGTTGCTCTCATCTTTGTACTCTCTCTCTCTCTCTCTCTCTCTCTCTCTCTCACTCATATTCACACAGGGATCAAGATGCTGAGCAGCGCATGAGCTGCAGTAGTCAGCGATTCATGGCTGACTGCTAGTGTCAGAACCAGCGAACCACAGCTGCCAAGACCCTTCTACACCTCCACGCAGTGATCCTGGATAACAGGCTGCAGCAGGGCAGACTGGCTAAGGAGATGGGATCGAAGAGGGAATGCTAACCCGGTACTAAAAAAATGCCTGCTGAAGTCGGATGTGTTGGACCGAAAGGTGCAAATATCGCAGTCAAGCTGTAAACTACGACACAACGCATTCCGTTCTCTAGACTACATTCTGCTACCTAAGCACTTTCAGTGTTTGGTAGTGGGAGATTGAGAATGAACGAAGCCAAGCCAAGCCATTTTCACAGCACAGGCACCCACATGTCCTATACAAGATGCATATCTCTACATGGGTACCTGATCTGCGATTAGGAGGTGGGGGAGGGGGGGGGGAGCCAGCCAGGCAGGTAATCGGACACCAAACCTCACCAGCTGGGCTTAGTATAATCTCCAACCGCTTTTACTCTTCTACGATTTTATATAAATCTAAATATTGTCTGCTGTTGTCTCCATTTCATTATTTATCTCTCATTTCTATTTTGTCTCCCTCTATATAGTTCTGTTTCCGCTCCTCTAAGTGTCTTCTATCTATTTTTTTCTCTCTCTCTTTTTCTCTCTCTCTCTCCTTCCCTCTCTCTCTCTCTCTATATATATATATTTCTCTTCCTCTTATTTTTGTCGCACTTTCTATTTTGTTTCTCTATTTTTTTCATGAACACGGAGCAGGCGAGTAGACTGACTGCTGATCTAGATTCCTGTCGAATGGGCTTTTTGAGAACGACGTTCTGCCAAGGATATCATCCTAATGTTGTCTCTCCCTCTCTCTATTTTTATATCACATTTATCTCTACCTCTATTTTTTTTGGGTTTTTTTTTGTTGGTATTCTTTCTCTATTTTGTGTTACTCTCAATGTTGTTTTTATTATCTAGGTCTATTTATTTCTATATATTTGTGTATCTCTTGTTGCCCTGCTGAAATCGAATGTGTCGGACCGAAAGGTGCAAATATCGCAGTCAAGCTGTAAATTACGACACAAGGCATTCCGTTCTCTGGTCTACATCCTGCTACTTACAAAGCCTTGTTCATGGCTTGGTAGCGGGAGACTGAGAACGAACGACGAAGAAGTCTCTCTTTTTGTGTCTCTCTGTCTTTTGTTTTTCGCACACAATATACATTTCTATTTTTTCCTCTCGCTTCTTTCCTTTCTCTCTCTCTCTCCCTCCCCCCTCTCTCTCACTCTCTCTCTCTCTCTCTCTCTCTCTCTTCCTATCTAAACATGTACTGATACAGTAAGAACAGACCAGATATATACTACGAAATTACGTCAACTAAAAGTGAGTATGCATTCACTAACACACACAGAGAGATAGAGAGAGAGAGAGAGAGAGAGAGACTGACTGACTGACTGACTCCAACCTCTCTTCTACCAACACAGGAATGCATTCTCCTACTCGTGTATATTTCATTTATCCATTCCGGCTAGGAGATGCAGACCAGAAGGAGCCAATAAAGAAAGTAGGGCGACTGTTGAGCTTCTGTGATTGAAAGAGGAAGACAAAAAAAACCGAAAAATTCCGATATCTGATCAGACTAGACCTAGTAGGAATCTACGTAGGCGCTGATTTGCTGAACAGATAACAGAATTGTGTGTGAGAGAGAGAAAAAAAAGAGGGGGGGGGGGGTATCGAATAAAAGAGGATGGTGAAGAGGATTAGCATATTTATCAGAGGTAGCAAATTTGAAACGTAGAATGTAGGAGAGTGGAGGAGATGGTAACAGTAACATCGCTGAGGATAGTTTCAATATAGGAGATATATATATATCTGGCTTGGCTTCGTTCATTCTCAATCTCGCACTACCAAACACTGAAAGTAGCAGAATGTAGTCCAGAGAACGGAATGCGTTGTGTTGTATTTTACAGCTTGACTGCGATAATTGCACCTTTCGGTTCAACACATCCGAATTCAGCAAGCATTTTTTTAGTATCGGGTTAGCATTCCCTCTTCGATCCCTTCTCCTTAGCCAGTCTGCCCTGCTGCAGCCTGTTATCCAGGATCACCGCGTGGAGGTGTAGAAGGGTCTTGGCAGCCTCGGTTCGCTGGCCCTGACACTAGCAGTCAGCTATGAGTCGCTGACCACTGCAGCTCATGCGCTGCTCAGCATCTTGATCCCAGATATATATATTATTTATATTTTTAGCGATCGCCTTATTTCATTAATCCCCAAGGCGGTGTGTGTTGTACTGTGGTTTTATTTTACGCCTGTCGGCCCAGTGCATCCGACTTCAGCATGCATTGTATGTATGGGTTTGCTTCCTCCTGCATTTTCTAAGTGTTTGCTTCCCCGGGGTAACGGCCGGTGCTGTGATGGGGATCGAACCCAGCACTTTATAGTTGTGAGCCGTCTTACTTAACCACTAGCCCACGCCGTCCCCGGGGATATATATATATATATATAGTTGTTGTTGTATGCCCACGATAGGTCAGTCTACTCTTTTGTGCGCCCTGAACAGGACGTTAAGTGGCTGGTTGTAGCATCTTTCCTCACATTCCTCACATGCTGATGGAGGTGGACCGTGTTCCTCCTGGCGATTGTGCTCTGCTTAGCTTCATCTGCGTGGCGCTTACTACTACGGGGATCACATCGATCCACATCTCGTCAATGACGCTGCCTTGAAAATAGCCGGTTTCCGGACAACGCTGCATGGAAGAGGGATTGGTGTCATGCTGAGTGTATTATGCCTAGCCCTGACGCGACGTCCTGGTCAGTGTGGTGGGGCTAAATGCGCGTGTGTGTGTAAAGAGGGGTAGGGATGGAGAAAAAAGAAAAACGAGAGAAAGCTTCTAGGTAGACGCATGCTATAGGTATCGGATTTTACAGGTGGGAGATGGGGAGATACTGAGGGAAAGTGAGAGAGAGAGAGAGAGAGAGAGAGAAATAAAAGAGATAGCACAAGAATAATTGCGGCTGGCATTTAGAATCATTTACGTTTAATTGACATCATTTTGAAGTATAGATCTGTTGCTATTTTGTCATTACCTGCATTTGGTGAAAGATAGCGAGAGGAAGGAAATAAGGAACGAAGGAAGGATGTGTGTGAGAGGTTAAAAAAAAGTGGGATAAATGTGTGTTGTGAGAGAAATAGACAGAAATAGAGGAAGAGGCAGAAATAGAAGAAGAGAGACATAAATAGATGAAGAGAGATAGAAATAGAGGAAAAGAGAGACAAAATAGAAGAAGAGACAAAATAGAAAGAGACAGAAAGAGGAAGAGAGATATAAATAGAGGAAGAACGATAGAAATAGAGGAAGATAGATAAATAGAGGAGGAGAGATAAAATAGAAGAAGTGAGACATAAATAGAGAAAGAGAGACAAAATAGAAGAAGAGAGACAGAAATAGAGGAAGAGAGGCAAAATAGAGGCAGACAAAATAGAGGAAGAGAGACAGAAATAGAGCCAGACAAAATAGAGGAAGAGAGATAGAAATGGAGAAAGAGACAAATAGAGGAAAAGAGAAACAAAAATAGAAGAGAGACAGAAATAGAGAAAGACAGGCAGACAAAATAGAGGAAGAGAGATAGAAATGGACAAAGGGACAAAAATAGAAGAGAGACAGAAATAGAGGAAGAGAGACAGAAATAGAAAAAGGCAAAATAGATATACATAATATAGAAAGAGAGACAAAAAAAAGAATCAAGTAGAGATAGACTAAACAGAGAAGCAAAAATAGAGAGTGGAAAAATAGAGAAAGAGGGAGAGAGAAATAGAAGTGAGTGAAAAATGTAGGGAGACAATAATAGATAGGCAAAGATGAAAGATGTCAAAAGATAATAGAGAGACATTAATAAATAGCAAAATAGAGAGAGACGACAAAAGAGAGACAAATAAAAAGTGAGATAGACACAAATTTTGTGACATTATAGAGAGAAAATAGAGATTGTCAAAAATAAAGAGAAAAAAAAATAAAGATACAAAAATAAAAGAAGTAATACAAAAATTCATAGGCGTCTCAGTCTTTGCAAACCATGCGCAAACCTGAGTAGCCTCTCAGGCGCAAGCCTGTGCGCTGAATATGGAGACCCTGTGCTGCCAAAACTGCAGGTTCCCCCCCCCCCCCTTCCCATCAGTCTCGTTGGTGTAATCCAAAGGAATGCAAAGCATGCCCATTTGGCACCAGCTCAGCTGCAGGAGCTGCCGGAATGAGTTTGCAATTTTGAAACCATCCGCCTTAGGTGCTACAAATCCGCATATTCTGTCTGGGCTTACTCCCGTAACCCTACCCTCTCCCGAGGTTTCTACGTGACAGTGGAGTCATTGCCGCAGATGCTAGTTACTCGAGACATCCTATGATACTCTAATCGTCCCAAGACGTCAGCACTCTCTGGGACTTGTGGGTTTAAAATCAGAGTTCCTCCTCTCCTATGCGAACTGCCTGGACAGGCTAACGAGCTTCGTCTACCCGGGTTTAGATTCAGAGTTTACCTTCTCTTAGATCGGCTGCCAACCAAGGCTAATGAGCCCAATCTGCCCGCCCAGTTATACCGCCGGGTACTCGGTCGCGCCCCACAGCAGTCTTTGTAAGAAACAGAGGGCCCTTCATGAAGGTGCTGCTGGGAACACAATAATGTAGGAGGGGCCATTGACATGGAAACTCCTGAACCGCAAGCCGAACAGTGAATCCAGCGGCGATTTCTACACCTGGAAAGTAGAGTCTATATCAGACGCTTCACTTTCTTTAACGAGCGGGACGTCCAGCCCAGACCTGGCCTCGCTACCCTCCTACAAAAATAGAGAGACATATATAGAGACAAAGAGTGAGAGAGACAAAAGAGACCAGAGAGACAAACACGTAGATGCAAATATATATATATATAGAGAGAGACAAAAAATAGAGGAAGAAAGGCGAAAATAGGGAAAGAGACAAACATGGAAAGAGGTAGGCAGAAGTAGATAGAGACAAAAACTAGAAAAACGAAAATACAGGAAGGTAGACACATATAGCTAGACAGAATTGAGGAAGAGACAAAATAAAGATAGAGATAGAGAGATACATAGAATGAAAGATTGTGTGTGAACAAGAACATGTAAGAGAAATGCATTGCGTGTGTGTGTGAGAGAGAGAGAGAGAGAGAGAGAGAGAGAGTGTTTTCGGAATGAGCGTATGAGGAAGAAAGAGATAACATGGAAGAAAAGAGCTAGGAGAGAGGGAGACAGAGACGACATCTAAACAAAGACGTGTCGAAAGTATCTGGCAGCCTGAGTGAATTGTTCCTATGTCAACATACGCGAGCCATAAAGTAACAGCAAAGTGCACCGCGCATCCATTTCCGATCTCTCTGGCACCCGGGGCGAATGCACCACGTCCACCCGTTCCCTTCCCACGCCATTGCATCTACATCGACCTATTTCCGAGAAAGATGAAAGCAAATCTGATGTCACCGCCGGCCGGATGTAGCCAGACAATCGTCGGCTTGTTGTATGCTCGTCCTGTTTGGTGTTCATGTGTGCTAGGTGGTTGATATTCTCTGCCATTAGAGCGGGAAAAGGTGGCTCGGGGTGGAGGAATGATGAGGTCGGCAAATATCTTCTTTGATTAGCTTGGACCGGATTTAATGGGGCAGACGAACGTGCGATGTTGTATTTTTGCTTTCCCACGAGCCCCAGTCTATGTTGTCATATACACTTGTACATGCGTACGGACAGGGGGGGGGGGGGGTTGCTGGATAGATAGATGGGTAAGTTGATAGATGGATGGGTAAATGTATGGATGAACAGATTGGCATATATGGGATTGGACAATGGATAGGTTTTTTTTAAGTTGATAGATAGATGATAGTTGTATGAATGGTGTATTAATGAACAATTGGTGGATAGTTGATTGAATACATGGAAAGATTGGTAAGTTGATAGATGGATGGGAAAATGTATGGATAGACATATTGTTGGACAGGTAGCCAGATAGGTAGATGAGTGGATGAAGGAACAGCTTGATGGATATACAGGCAGATAGATGGATAGATAGATAGGTTGATAGATAGATAGATGGATGGATGGATGGATGGATGGATGTTTATTTTTAAAAATGAGGGGAAAATGTATTCATTGACGGGACAGCAGACATACCAAAGAGAACAGGAAATTTCGCAACGGAGGAGAGAAAGCGTGCAAGTAAAGTAGACTGAATATGAGTGAGCCTAGACAGATGTGAACTTAACGGGAATAGTTACAAATATGTTATCTGGCTATTTCTGTGAATCAGGACAGGTCATCCCGTAACCATTGAGGTCGCTTGGGCACACACGAAGACATCCTCACAACTCCACGTCACCCGTCTCTGTCAGCGCCCTGTGCCTCTTCTGGTCGGAGATTGGTCCATTCTTTTATGTTGTCCTCCCACCTCTTTTGGGGACGGCCTATTCGTCGTATCTTGCACCTTTCCGTGCAGGATCTTATTTGCAAGACCATTAAAAAAAATGTTTTTTAGTACGCCTTATTTCTCTATTCCCCAAGGCGGGTGTGCGTTGCACTGTGGTTTTTATTTTGTGCCTGTCGGCCCAGTGCATCCGACTTCAGCATGCATTTTATGTAAGGGTCTGCCTCCTCCTGCATGTTATAAGAGTTTCTTTCCCCGGGGTAACGGCCGGTGCTGTGATGGGGATCGAACCCAGCACCTTCGAGTTGTGAGCCGTGCCACTTAACCACTAGGCCACGCCGTCCCCGCAAGACCATTTGATCTCGTTATGTGACCGTACCAAGCGAGTTCCCTTCTTTTGACAGTTGCCTTGAATATGACGCTACAAATACTGTACATCAGATATAGGAAGAGCGCATGAGCTCCAGTGGTCAGCGACCCATAGCTGTCTGCTAGAGTCAGGGCCAGCGAACCAGAGCTGCCAAGACCCTTCTACACCTCCACGCGGTGATCCTGGGTAACAGGCTGCAGCAGGGCAGACTAGCTAATTAGAAGGGATCGAAGAGGGAATGCTAACCCGGTACTAAAAAAATGCTTGCTGAAGTCGGATGTGTTGGACCGAATGGTGCAAATATCGCAGTCAAGCTGTAAACTACGACACAACGCATTCCTTTCGCTACTTAAGCCCTTTCAGGATTTAGTAGCGGGAGATTGAGAACGAACGAAGCCAAACTAAGCCAAGCCAAGCCAAGATATAGGAAGACACTGGGCGGTTAACCCAAGTAGATACTTACTTTCCGTAATAGGGACGGCGTGGGCTAGTGGTTAAGTGACACGGCTCACAAGCCGAAGGTGCTGGGTTCGATCCTCACCACAGCACCGGTCGTTATCCAGGGGAAGCAAACCCTTATAAAAATGCAGGCGAAAGCAGACCCTTACATAAAATGCATACCGAATTCGGATGCACTAAGTCGACAGGCGCAAAATAAAAACCGTAGTGCAGCGCACACCGCTTTAGAGAACAGAGAAATAAGGCGAACCCACAACAACAAAAAACACGTCAAACAGCTACTTACTTTCCGCGTCTAAGCACCACGTCATACAGCGTGCACGCTTTGATAATGAAAGAGTTAGCCGACAAAAGTCGTTTCCAGAGGACACCCGATTTCAATGGTATTTATAATCTTCGCGGAGGCTTCTTTTGTGTCCTCCGGTTCGATAGGTCCAAACTGCAGACGTGCTTAAGGTCAAAAGTCGATAAGAAACTGACATAGGTAAACCGCTCAGCGACCGAACCAAGCCGTAAAGTAGGTGTTGTATAGCTTGTATCGCGATGCGTCCACTGAGAAATAACATATATAATATACATACATACATACATACATACATACATACATACATACATACATACATACATACATACATACATACATACATACATACATACATACATACATACATACATACATACATACATACATACATACATACATACATACATACATACATACATACATACATACATACATACATACATACATACATACATACATACATACATACATACATACATACATACATACATACATACATACATACATACATACATACATACATACATACATACATACATACATACATACATACATACATACATACATACATACATACATACATACATACATACATACATACATACATACATACATACATACATACATACATACATACATACATACATACATACATACATACATACATACATACATACATACATACATACATACATACATACATACATACATACATACATACATACATACATACATACATACATACATACATACATACATACATACATACATACATACATACATACATACATACATACATACATACATACATACATACATACATACATACATACATACATACATACATACATACATACATACATACATACATACATACATACATACATACATACATACATACATACATACATACATACATACATACATACATACATACATACATACATACATACATACATACATACATACATACATACATACATACATACATACATACATACATACATACATACATACATACATACATACATACATACATACATACATACATACATACATACATACATACATACATACATACATACATACATACATACATACATACATACATACATACATACATACATACATACATACATACATACATACATACATACATACATACATACATACATACATACATACATACATACATACATACATACATACATACATACATACATACATACATACATACATACATACATACATACATACATACATACATACATACATACATACATACATACATACATACATACATACATACATACATACATACATACATACATACATACATACATACATACATACATACATACATACATACATACATACATACATACATACATACATACATACATACATACATACATACATACATACATACATACATACATACATACATACATACATACATACATACATACATACATACATACATACATACATACATACATACATACATACATACATACATACATACATACATACATACATACATACATACATACATACATACATACATACATACATACATACATACATACATACATACATACATACATACATACATACATACATACATACATACATACATACATACATACATACATACATACATACATACATACATACATACATACATACATACATACATACATACATACATACATACATACATACATACATACATACATACATACATACATACATACATACATACATACATACATACATACATACATACATACATACATACATACATACATACATACATACATACATACATACATACATACATACATACATACATACATACATACATACATACATACATACATACATACATACATACATACATACATACATACATACATACATACATACATACATACATACATACATACATACATACATACATACATACATACATACATACATACATACATACATACATACATACATACATACATACATACATACATACATACATACATACATACATACATACATACATACATACATACATACATACATACATACATACATACATACATACATACATACATACATACATACATACATACATACATACATACATACATACATACATACATACATACATACATACATACATACATACATACATACATACATACATACATACATACATACATACATACATACATACATACATACATACATACATACATACATACATACATACATACATACATACATACATACATACATACATACATACATACATACATACATACATACATACATACATACATACATACATACATACATACATACATACATACATACATACATACATACATACATACATACATACATACATACATACATACATACATACATACATACATACATACATACATACATACATACATACATACATACATACATACATACATACATACATACATACATACATACATACATACATACATACATACATACATACATACATACATACATACATACATACATACATACATACATACATACATACATACATACATACATACATACATACATACATACATACATACATACATACATACATACATACATACATACATACATACATACATACATACATACATACATACATACATACATACATACATACATACATACATACATACATACATACATACATACATACATACATACATACATACATACATACATACATACATACATACATACATACATACATACATACATACATACATACATACATACATACATACATACATACATACATACATACATACATACATACATACATACATACATACATACATACATACATACATACATACATACATACATACATACATACATACATACATACATACATACATACATACATACATACATACATACATACATACATACATACATACATACATACATACATACATACATACATACATACATACATACATACATACATACATACATACATACATACATACATACATACATACATACATACATACATACATACATACATACATACATACATACATACATACATACATACATACATACATACATACATACATACATACATACATACATACATACATACATACATACATACATACATACATACATACATACATACATACATACATACATACATACATACATACATACATACATACATACATACATACATACATACATACATACATACATACATACATACATACATACATACATACATACATACATACATACATACATACATACATACATACATACATACATACATACATACATACATACATACATACATACATACATACATACATACATACATACATACATACATACATACATACATACATACATACATACATACATACATACATACATACATACATACATACATACATACATACATACATACATACATACATACATACATACATACATACATACATACATACATACATACATACATACATACATACATACATACATACATACATACATACATACATACATACATACATACATACATACATACATACATACATACATACATACATACATACATACATACATACATACATACATACATACATACATACATACATACATACATACATACATACATACATACATACATACATACATACATACATACATACATACATACATACATACATACATACATACATACATACATACATACATACATACATACATACATACATACATACATACATACATACATACAGAAGAAGATTGGCAATGGAGACACATCCTGACAAAACTGACGGAATAACAGCAAACTATCAAAAGGGAAAATTGTGAGAACAATTGTTGTTTCTTGTCCCGTTGGAGCATGCGGCTGCGAAACATGGACATATACACAAATGTCATGGAAGAGTTCCCAGTCCTTTGAGTCGAAATTTTACAGAACGGTTCTCCGAATAATTTTTTCCCGAAAAAGAGAAGAATGCAGACATTCAACAAGAGTTGAGCATAGAGGAGAACTGGTTCATACATTTCATCATGAACGGGAAATTAAAATACTTTGGCCACACCAAAAGACACAGCGGTCTTGTGGGAACAGTAGTGGAAGATATTGTGCCGGGCAAGAGAAGCAGAGGCAGGCCAAGAAGGCGATGGCACCAAAATGTCAAGGAATGTCTGGGTATAGATCTAGAGCAGGCTGGAGATTTGGCAAGAGATCTAGTATCTTTCAGAGGTCTGTAATAGGATCGACGTTCTGCAAAGGACATGCCACATGATAATTTATTTATATATATACACACACACACACGAGGGGATTCAGAAAGTAATGCCCATCGTTTTTCTCAGGGGCTGTTTATTCAAAAGGCATGAAATATGACATTTCTACACAATATACATGAATATTTCATGTAAATATCTGTATTATTGAACATAACCTTCATCAACTTGTACAGCTTTATGCTAGCACGAAACAAGCGCATGTATTCCTAGCTCGTACCACATTTTGTCTTGATCATGTGGCCATTTTTTGGCTGCAGGAATAGCTTCTTCATCATCTTCAAACCTTGTCCCACGGAGTGTATCTTTGAGTGGACCAAACAGATGAAAATTAGAGGGTGCTAAATCGGGACTATAGGGTGGATGGGGTAGTACAGTCCAACCTAATTTGGTGATTACTTCCCGTGTTGCCAGACTTGTGTGACGGCACATATTGTCGTGAATGAGAAGCAGGTCTGCTGGATTCTTGTGCGATCGAACTCTGTGGAAACATCGATTGCGTTTTTTCAAAGTCCTAATGTAAGCTTACGAATTGATTGTCTCTCCTCTTGGTATCACATCCACAAGAATCACACCTTCAATGTCCCAAAAGACAGTGATCATGACGTTCCCAGTTGAAGGAGTTGTATTGAATGTTTTTCGTCGTGGTGATTGCGGGTGATGCCACTACATCTTTTTTGTCTCAGGTTCAAAATGATGTGCCCAAGTTTCGTCACCCGTAACGATATTAGCCAAAAGGTTCCCTCCATCAGCATCGAAACGATCCAACAATTCAGAAAATAATTGTTTTCCTTTTCAATCGGTGGTCATCTGTGAGACTTCGAGGAACCCATCTTGCGCAAACCTTAGAAAATCCGAGTTTGTATAACTGCATTTGCACTATCAATGCTGATTGACAGTTGTAGGGCTAGTTGTTGAGTATTGATTTACCTATCAGTAAGAAAAATGCTCTCAACGCATTTCAACATTTCTGCGGAGGTGGCTGTGACAGGCCGTCCACTCCGCGACCGATCAAGCAGCTCCGTATCTACACTTCCTGATTCGCTGATTATCTGAACCCAGCGTCTAACTGTACTTCTTTCGACTACAAAACTTTCGTACACATCACATAGACGCTTGTGAATGTTCACAACCGTTTCCTTCTCTGCAACAAGAAATTATATCACAATTCGCTGCTTATATCGCAGGTTGCTAACATGCTCCATTTCAGCGGTTTCGTGTTGTCGTATTATTTGGCCGATTGCAGTGCAATTTGGTACACACAATCGACACATGCTATATTTGAAGTGTCCAAAATGTCATGCCTCAATTTTCAATTTGCGTTACTAACTGAGAAAAATTATGTGGTGAATCTTCTTCTTCTTCATCGTACGCAGTCAGACAGTAACCATTATTTTTTCGAAAAAAGCAGCGGTCATCCTGAGGCTGTCGACACTGCCATAGAGCTTGTCTAGTGTTGCCACTGGTGATGGCCACAACTGCTCTCTCTGATCCTCGTATGTTGGGCAGCTTTGCAGTTGCAGCAAATATGTGGTGAATCAATTTCTGAACGCCCCTCGTGTGTGTATGTGTGTGCGCGTGCGTGCGTGCGTGTACATGAGTAAATATAAGTCCACCGATAAATGATAGTACTAAAACTACCAAGAATGTTCAAGGATACACACGCCATGCCTCTGACAGTAGTGCATTTTTTTTTAAGAAGAAATAAAATAATACTGTGGAAGTAGTACAATTTATGTTTCTTTGGTACGCATTGTTATGAAAAAAATAGAGGTGAATTAGTGCTTAGTGTAAATTTGTTAACATAAATTCTGACTGGTGAAATTTTTGACTGACTGATGTTATCTTGAAGTTAGCCCTATTTAGGACGAAGTTATCTATAAGAAACTTATGTTTACTTGAAGTTAACCCTATTTAGGAAGAGGTTATCCTTAACAAACTGATGTTAGCTTGATGTTAACCCTATTTAGGACGAAGTTGTCCTGAACAAACTTATGTTAGCTTGAAGTTAACATTATTTAGGACGAAGTTGTCCTTAACAAACTTATGTTAGCTTGAAGTTAACCCTATTTAGGACGAAGTTGTCCTGAACAAAATTATGTTAGCTTGAAGTTAACATTATTTAGGACGAAGTTGTCCTTAACAAACTTATGTTAGCTTGAAGTTAACCCTATTTAGGACGAAGTTGTCCGTAACAAACTTATGTTAGCTTGAAGTTAATCCTAGTCCTATAGGACGACGTTGTCCTTAACAAACTTATGTTAGCTTGAAGTTAACCCTATTTAGGACGAAGTTGTCCTTAACAAACTTATGTTAGCTTGAAGTTAATCCTAGTTAGGACGCCGTCGTCCTTAACAAACTTATGTTAGCTTGAAGTTAACCCTATTTAGGACGAAGTTGTCCTTAACAAACTTATGTTAGCTTGAAGTTAATCCTAGTTAGGACGACGTTGTCCTTAACAAACTTATGTTAGCTTGAAGTTAACCCTATTTAGGACGTGTAACAGTTCCCGCCGGAGCAAGGGGAGTTTAGGATGCCTGAACATGTTAAAGCTTAAAGCTACCTGAATGCATGTCAAGGTCACTCACCGTCTCAGCAAAGGAGAACAGAGTTGGGTTAAGGAATGTGGACAGATAGAAACTGACCACTGGCCTTCCGATTTTGGTAGGGGGAGATTGATTGACATACGAAATTGGCAACGGGGCTTGCTGCGAGAGAATGAGTGACAGGTGTGCAAAGTGTTTCGTTCCAATTGGGATTGAAGATGACCATACCTGAGATCGATTGGTCAAGCTCTGGCCTTGCTTGAGGATATATAACTCGAGACAAAGTTTAGCTCGGGAGGCTGGAGGAGAGATGGAGGCTGAGGGAGAGAGAGAGGCTGTATGGAGGAGAGTGAGAGAGAGAGAGACTGAATGTAGATAGTGTGTTTAACTCACCGACTTTAGATAGAGGAGCGATTGATAGACGGTTGGACGAATGTTTAGTGATAGAACAGGATCGCTCAAATAGGTGTGTGAGTTTTGCATTAATGGATAATCTGAAAGTGTGTTTGTAAGCAAGGACACATTGTGAGCGAGCAATGTCGAGATCGCCCGCCTGAGGGGATTTCAGTGAGGAAGAGTATTTGATAAGGTGTGTTGAAGACGCAGTTAAGGCGATGTGTGTGTGATGCAATTGCAAGGCAATAGAACTGGGTTTTTTATATAGTTGGGAATTCCATCAATAGCTAATGCTTACAATTCCCGTTTTAGTAGAATGTTTAGTTAAGATATGTATTATATTGTGTTTGTAATTTCTCTACTCATTCTATGATATGAGTATGATTTAATAAATATGCCACCTGATGTGTGATATGTCATTTACTGAGTATGGTCATGATGATGTGGATGAGTGTGAGAATGTTCTTAGTTAGATCACGGCCAGGACAAACAGTGGGCTCTGTTACAGACGAAGTTGTCCTTAACAAACTTATGTTAGCTTGAAGTTAATCCTAGTTAGGACGCCGTCGTCCTTAACAAACTTATGTTAGCTTGAAGTTAACCCTATTTAGGACGAAGTTGTCCTTAACAAACTTATGTTAGCTTGAAGTTAATCCTAGTTAGGTCGACGTTGTCCTTAACAAACTTATGTTAGCTTGAAGTTAACCCTATTTAGGACGAAGTTGTCCTTAACAAACTTATGTTAGCTTGAAGTTAATCCTAGTTAGGTCGACGTTGTCCTTAACAAACTTATGTTAGCTTGTAGTTAACGCTAATTAGGACAAATGTTTCTTTAAAAAAATGTATGTTCGTTTTTTGTACAACCTTATTAATGACGAATGTCTATATAATAAACTGAACTAGTTTGGAATTCTTCCTCTTCTTCTTCGTTCGTTCTCAATCTCCCACTACCAAACCCCGAAAGGGCCTAAGTAGCAGAATGTAGTCCAGAGAACGGAATGAGTTGTGTCATAGTTTACAGCTTGGCTGCTATATTTGCACCTTTCGGTCCAACACATCCGACTTCAGCAAGCATTTTTTGAGTATCGGGTTAGCATTACATCTTCGATCGCTTCTCCTTAGCCAGTCTGCCCTGCTCCAGGATCACCGCGTGGAGGTGTAGAAGGGTCTTGGCAGCTATGGTTCGCTGGCCCTGACGCTAGCAGTCAGCTATGGGTCGCTAACCACTGAAGCTCATGTGCTGCTCAGCATCTTGATCCCGTTTGGGTTTCAACCCATTTAAGAACGAAACAATCCTTTCAGCTGCAGACAACCCTGCCAACTGATTGCAGTTCAAATAGACTCTTGGCGAAGGTCAAAGGTCAACTGTAAAAATCCTGCGTTTTGCTCGAAACTCAAGCAGGCGTTCTAATAAAGGTTTATAATGAAGTGTTTTAATTAACGGTAATACGTATATTTTACTTATACTTTTTGGAACGCGTATCAATTGTAGGACTATACGGTAGGAACATTAGCAGTCCATATACAATTAATGCCTAATTCTTGACCAGAGGCGATAGGAGATTCAATGCCATTTGTGATTGCGTGTATTTTGATTTGCAAGATTGCGTGCCCTTTGATATTGCAAGATTGTGTGCCCTTTGATATTGCACGATTGCTTGCCCTTTGATATTGCAAGATTGCGTGCTCTTTGATATTGCAAGATTGTGTGCCCTTTGTGATTGCGTGCCCTTTGTGATTGCAAGATTCCGTGCTCTTTGCTATTGCACGATTGCATGCACTTTGCTATTGAAATATTGCATACCCTTTGCTGTTACAAGAGTGCGTGCTCTTTGTGATTGCAAGAGTGCGTGCTCTTTGTTCAGAAATATTCGACAGCCCCGTAAACCTCACCACTTGTCTGCTGCCCATATCTATTTATTCATTTCTTGTTGTCTCCCCTGTCGGACGCTTAACAAGGACAAATAAACAAGCCGACGTGGTGTTCCGGACTGTCGGGGGTCGTTAGACTATGTCATCAGATCTGTTTTTGGAAGCAAGGGTTTATGTTTCGTCTGAGTATATGTGTGTTTGTGTTTACAAATGCATAGTTTTTCTAAAGGAATATCCGTGTTTTGGCGGTGGATAAGTTTTGTATTTGCAAACATGAAAATATAACGTTTGATTTGCATTTCTTTGGCAAACATCGTTATTGTCAAGAGTAAAGTGATAGGAACGTTGTTTTTGTACATGCTGGAAACGCTTTCTGTTTCAACAGTTAAATTAAGAATCGGACATTGCATGAGCTGTAGCGGTCCAAAGCTGGCTGTTAGCGTTAGGGCCAGCTAACCAGAGCTGCCAGGACCCTTCTACACCTCCACTGTATATGTCATGCCATCTGCAAATATCATCACCCGTTATAAATGTAGGTTACACACAGCAATGTGACATGTGAAGATCATTAACCCTATGATGTTTCTGCCTTTAAAAATAACATTATGTTTCTCAGGTAGTGTCGTGTGATGTCTTTCTATGGTCATTTGGGACATCCTGCGGGCGTGGATCTCTGACTCTTAAAACACACACCCCAATGATTGCGGTGGTATTCGGTCCTATTACATTCTACAGACTAACTTCTGGTCAGTTAAATATACTGATGAGACATGTTAGTCAGAGTCATCCAAAACATATTGATCAGACATGTCAGTCAGGGTCAGACAGAACATACTGATCAGACATGTTAGTCAGGGTCAGACAAAACATATTGATCAGACATGTTAGTCAGGGTCAGACAGAACATACTGATCAGACAAATTAGTCAGGGTCAGGCAAAATATACAGGCCAAGACTCGCACCTCGGCTTTCTCGTAGTCCTCCCTAGAAACGGGTTGTTTTCATGGTAGCCTGACTGACGAGGTTAGGGATCGACGTGATCCCCGTAGTAGTTAGTGACACGCAGATGAAGCCAAGCATAGCACAACCGCCCGGAGGACCCCTTCCACCTGTATCAGCACGCTCAGGATGTGAGGAGAGCTACTGCAACCCGCCACTTAACGTCCTTTTCAGGGCGCACAAAAGAGTAACCTACTCATTGCGGACATTCGCAAAGAACAACAACTGTTTAAAAGACCTCCGCTTGGAGACGAAATAGGGTCTTGGGCATCTCTTGTTCGCCGACCTTGATGCAAGCAGCCAGCTACGAGTAATATACTTCTTCTGCTCATTCACTGCGCTGCATTTTCGGCCCTGAGGATCGCAGTGTAGGTCCCCACCTCGTTGGCCAGACTGATGTAACAATCTGTTTCACCTGAGCCTAAGGTTCGTGCTTATCCCAGCACTCCTCCTCTCTATTCCTTTTCCTGTACTCATTCTGATGTCAACGACAGAGCAGTGCAGCTGTTATTCTATCGATCCATTGTTTTATTTTGAGGCCAGTGTCACGTAATCTGGGAGGGATACGTTGGTTCACGTGGACAATGAATGCCCGTCCTCTGATAAACGTAAATAGCTTGTCACGTTGGTAGTAAACGCTGGATTGTTGTCAAGGAGACCAAGACTTGCAGAAGGAGTTATCTCTCTCTCTCCCTGTCTCTCTCTCTTCCTCTCTCTCCCTTTCTCTCATTCTGTCTATCCCTTTCCCTCTCTCTCCCTCTCCCTGTCTCTTTCTCCCTCTCTCTCTCTCTTTCCCTCTCTTTCCCTCTCTCTCCCTCTCTCTTTCTCTCCCTCTGTCTATCCCTTTCGCTCGCCCTTTATCTCTCCCTCTCCTTGCCTCTCTTTCCCTCTCTCTCCCTCTCTCTCTCTACCTCGCTCTCTCTCCCCCTCCTCTCTCTGTTCCATCCTTTCTCCCTATGCTCTGCCACACTCGTAGTATGTGTGTCTTCTTTCTATCACTTGTCAGTTGTACCAGTTGTAGTTTGTGTACTGTGATAAATGCTGATGTCGAGTGCCCACAATGAGTAGCTTACTCTTTTGTGCGCCCTATAAAGGACGTTTAGTGGTGGGTTGTCGTAGATTTCCTCACATCCCGATCGTGCTGGTGAAGGTGGACCGGGGTCCTCCAGGCGGTTGTGCAATGCTTGGCTTCATCTGCGTATGGGTCACTACTACGGGGATCACATCAATCTCCCACCACGTTAGCCACACTGCTATGAAAACAGCACTTTTCTAGGGAGGACTGCGAGGAAGTCGGGGTCTTGTTCAGTATATTTTTGTTCCTGATCCTGACTGACATGTCTGATCAGACATTAGTATTAAGACAATGATTATATTAGTAAAATAAATGACTTTAGAGAAAAACAAAATACTAACATCAGAGAATATCAGGATAGAACTGAGGACAAGTATAATCACCTCTCATATATGGTCAATCCAACTATATGGGGTTGAAACATGAACATGCGTGGTCTTCAGACTCCGCACAAGCCACAACAGACTGAGGTACCACCTATTCAATAAACTGAAGATAGGTGGCACTGACGAATGCACATGTGGTACAGTGAAAATTACCGCTGAACATCTGCTGTAAAATTGCCCGACATACGAGGACCAGAGAAAGCAGATGTGGCCATCACCAGTGGCAACACTAGATAAGCTCTATGGCAGTGTCGACAGCCTCAGGATGACCGTGCTTTCTTCGAACTAATACAAGTTGACGTCTGACAGCGTACGACGACGAAGAAGAAGGATGTATCAAAAAAGTCTACTACAGAAGATACTATTGTATGGGGAAAGAGAAATAGTGCGACCAAGACCATTTACACATATGACGGACAGGGACATGAAAGTAGGAACTTAGACTGAAATGGAAATAGAAGATGCCTACCAGGCACAGAAACACACAGTAGCGGTTTGGGTGGACCTGGAAAAGGCATTTGACAAAGTCTGGAAAGACGGACTTAGAGTCAAGCTAAGGAGAAGTGAAGTTTGTGTGAGAATGTACAAGTGGATCAACCACTACCTCCAAAACAGAACGGCCAGAGTCCAAGTACAAGGGCAGATGAGCAAAAAGGTGACACTCGAGCAGGGAGTACCCCAAGGGGGAGTACTGTCACCCACACTCTTCCTGGTGTATATAAACGACATTACAGAGAATATACCAAGAAGAGTCCATAGCTCAATGTTTGCAGACGATCTGGCTATGTGGACCTCTGAAAAGAATCTCACCATAGCAAGAAATCGGATGCAGCAGGCCCTAACATCGCTGGAAGAGTGGGCGAACTCATGGCTGGTCAAAATAAACGAGGAGAAAACCACATGTACAATATTCTCGCTTTCAATCAAACCCCAAAATACCAAATTAAGTTTAAATGGCAAATTCCTGCAGCCAAACGACAACCCAAACTATCTGGGAGTCACATTTGATCGGCGCATGACATGGAAAAGTCAGATCGAGAGAAACCGAATGAGATCCAGAGAAAGAATGGCAATCATGAGGAAACTTGCTGGCACAAGCTGGGGAGCAGACGAAAGTATACTAAAGAAACTGTACACTGGAAGAGTGAAACCAGTTCTCGAGTATGGCATTGCGGCATGGCCAACAGCAGCAACGGCGAACTTCGATAAAGTTAGCAAACTTCAAAACCAAGCCATGAGAGTTATAACAGGAGGCATGAAGTCAACGCCAATTGTAGAACTTGAAAAGATTACAAAACTGCAATCCATGACCGATAGAAGAGACTGCAGAGCCCAGCTGCAGTCAGAGAAACTCAGAAGACTGACTGACCATCCAATGCACCAGAGACTAAACAATTTGGGAAATGGGAAACTAAAGCGGAGAAACTTTGCAGAAATAGCCAAAGCAAAGATGCACGAAGATCCCATAAACGCACTAACAACACCAAAGCCCATCACTACTGTACGAAAACCTACCTGGAGGCAGGATATATTTCCAGAGGTGGTAGAAAATATACCAGGTATTGGAAACAAAAACTGCCAGACTGAAAAAGAAAGGAGAGATACTACCCTAAGCTTTATATCGAAAAACTACCCAAGCATGGACTGGACCCACGCATACACCGACGGTTCTGTAACAAACACTACACAGAACGGAGGGGCAGGAGCATTCCTGAACCTACCAAATGGCAGAAAAATAACACTGTCATTCGCTACTGGTAAGTACACAAGCAATTTCAAAGCCGAGGCAGAGACACTGAGGGCGGCAGTGGAAGAAATGGTGACACATAAAGAAAATGAAAGCAATACAGTCCTGCTTACAGATGCTCTCGCCGTAGTCACAGCGCTAAAAAGCCAGAAAAACACTGAGCTTAATGACTTAAGAGCAGTACTCTGTCAACTATGCTAGCAGTCCGCACCAAAAAGGGTAGTGGTACAGTGGGTCCCATCACACTGCAACACCCAAGGCAACGAGGAGGCAGACAGATTGGCAAAAGAAGGTGCAAGACTACCACAAACAGATACTAGTATGACGTACGAAGAGTCAAAACGGCTTATTAAAGGCAGATACATGACCAAATGGGAAACCGAACATACCGGCTACACCAAAAACGATGCCTATTACCAGTTGAACAGAAGAGAGCATGTCGTTGTCTTCAGACTTCGCACTGGCCACAATAGACTGACGTACCACCTATTCAACAAATTAAAGATAGGTGGAACCGACGAATGCCCGTGTGGTACCGGGAAAATGACCGCTGAACATCTGCTGCAGAACTGCCCGACATACGAGGATCAGAGAGAGCAGATGTGGCCATCACCAGTGGAACTGCAAGACAAGCTCTATGGCAGTGTCGACAGCCTCAGGATGACCGCCGCTTTTTTTCGAAAAAATAATGGTTACTGTCTGACTGCGTACGAAGAAGAAGAAGAAGAAGAAGAAGAAGAAGAAGAAGAAGAAGACTGAAATGGAGAGAACATCAGAAGATAGCGTCAAAGGAGGAACCTAACAACCAGTCTTAGAACTTATTAATTTCAGGGCATCATAGACTGAAAAGCATGCTCAGATAACCTGGCAACCAGTCTTAAGGCTGATCAACAAGAGGATAGGGTCAGATGGAGAGATACGTTCACACAAACTACAATAAGTCTCAGGACTGTTCAACCAGAGGATGGAAGCAAATGGAAAGACATGCTCAGACAATCTTATAACCAGTCTTATAAATTATTAACCAAAGAATATGGTCAAAGAGAGAGAGACATGCTCAGATAACCCTACAACCAGTCTCAGAACAGTTCAAACAGAGGATAGGATCAAAGGGAGAGACATGCTCAGAGAACCCTACAACCAGTTTCAGAACAGTTCAACCAGAGGATAGGGTCAAAGAGAGAGATATGCTCAGACAACCCTGCAACCAGTATCAGAACAGTTCAACCAGAGGATAGGATCAAAGAGAGAGATATGCTCAGACAACCCTGCAACCAGTATCAGAACAGTTCAACCAGAGGAAAGGGTCAAAGAGAGAGATATGCTCAGACAACCCTACAACCAGTCTCAGAACAGATCAACCAGAGGATAGGATCAAAGAGAGAGATATGCTCAGACAACCCTACAACCAGTCTCAGAACAGTTCAACCAGAGGATAGGGTTATTATCGGTTTCTTCATCTTTTTCTTCTACTCGTTTTCTTCGTCTTCGTTGGTTCTCAAACTCTAGTTACCGAGCCACGAAAAGGGCTTTGCGAGTAGCAGGGTGCAGTCCGGAGAACAGAATGTGTCGTAGTTTACAGCTTGACTGCGATATTGGCACGTTTCGGTCCGACACATCCGACGTTAGCGCGACATTTTTGTATACCGGGTTAACCTTCCCTGTTCGATCCCTTCTCCTTAGCCGGACTGCCATGTTGCAGTTTGTTATCCAGGATCACCGCACGGAAGTGGATAAGGGTCTTGACAGCTCTGGATCACCGTCCCTGACGCTAGCAGCCAGCTCTGGATCTCAGTCCCTGACGCTAACAGCCAGCTCTGGATCTCAGTCCCTGACGCTAACAGCCAGCTCTGGATCTCAGTCCCTGACGCTAACAGCCAGCTCTGGATCTCAGCCCCTGACGCTAACAGCCAGCTCTGGATCACCGTCACTGACGCTAACAGCCAGCTCTGGATCTCAGTCCCTGACGCTAACAGCCAGCTCTGGATCTCAGTCCCTGACGCTAACAGCCAGCTCTGGATCTCAGTCCCTGACACTAACAGCCAGCTCTGGATCTCAGTCCCTGACGCCAACAGCCAGCTCTGGATCTCAGTCCCTGACGCTAGCAGCCAGCTCCTGGATCGCTGTCCTTAACGCTAGCAGTCAGCTTATGGGTCGCTGAACAATACATCTCATGCACTGCTCAGCATGTTGATTCCCCTTATCGGTGTCAGGCCTAATAGCTACTCGGATCACAAAAACAACATTCCATCTCAGAGATGAGACGTCAACCAAACAGGAACTGAGTATCGCGAGACCAGATCAGGTATACGCTCAAAGGAAGACATGTCTGTGCTTTCTGTATCCGGTAAGGGTGGTTTCGCTACTCTTCCCTTCCGAATCAGGCGTTTGGTTTACGCCGTCTGTAAACGGTGACTTTTTCCTGCAGCAACGCAACCTTTACTGCATCTCTCAAAACTGGTCTGTTTCCCACAATGCTCTCTCAGTTGTCTTCATCTATGTGACAGCATGTCGGAGTGTCCTTCAGGCTGTCCTGCAATCCTTTTTTTGGGTGACTTCCTTTTCGCCAGCCTTCCCTAAGCTCACCGTACAGTATTCTCTTCGGCAGTTTTCTGACATGCGCACAAGGTGCCCCGCCCAACCTATCTACCTACCTATTTACTTACCTACCAATATATATATCTTCCTATCTACCTACCTATTCCTATATCTGTCTACCTACTTATCTACCTATCTATATATATCTATATATCTAAAAAAAAAGACATGTCGTTAGTTAGTTAGTTAGTTAGGTAGTTAGTTAGTTAGTAGTTAGTTAGTTAGTTAGTTAGTTAGTTAGTTAGTCAATTGCCTATCGCAAGCCAAGATGACGATAGCGTCAGACATGTTTATTCAGATGTGTCGCATAGAGGATTCCGTAGCGAAGTGGTTAAGCCGTCGGCCTCGTGATCAGATGGTGTGGGTTCGACTCTGGACTCCGCCGCGTTTTTCACGGATCCTTGATGCGGAGTCCCCTGCATCTCGTAGTCGCCCCCTAGTGGTCTTGTCCTTGACTTGCCACTGGGGTCGGGCGGCTCGAGACGAGAAAGTGAGGATAAAAAGTAGCGCAGTTAATCCTTGCTAAAAATAGCGCTAGCAAAATTAATTATGCCATCATTGTATACAATGGACGGCGGCCTTTGCCTTTTTGCCTTGCCGCATATGATTGTACAGTCCGACCTGATCGTGACAAATTCGTGAACAGCTTTTGTAATTGTGCCGTCTTGCATTCTGTCCTTTCGTAGCAGCTCGCTTTTCCTGCGCCTACGTAATGGTTCTCTGCTCAGCGGTGCAAAGACCATTTGTGGTGGCAGTGTACCAGGATGAGCGGTTCGGAGCAAGCAGCTCCCAGACAGCGACATCGATGGAGAAACTATTCAAAGAAACATTTAGAGTGCCTTTGTATCGTTTCTTACGTCGTCCTGACGAGCGCTTGCCTGTCCTGAGCTCGCTGTACTACAGTTGTTTTTGGAGGCGCTCATATGACATGCCCAGTCTATGTAATCTGGAGTTCCTAAAAGACACTACGGTCAAGTAATCGTCGGCCAGATCAGGTATCGGGCATAACAGACAGACAGATTCGAAAGGCAAAACCATCCTTTTAAGAATTAGCATGTTCGTAAAGCGACACAATAACAGCGGAGATGATCGTAAGGCCCAGCCAATCATCAGATCCAAGAAGACGAGTAAAGTACACCACTGATCAGCCAATCTCCATCCAAGAAGTCCTGTGACAAATAAGGTCTCACGCATTGATCGCCACAAACACAACATCGACCATTTTGTTGTTGTTGTTGCATTCGCCTTATTTCTCTAATCCCCAAGGCGGTGTGCGTTGCACTGTGGTTTTTATTTTGCGCAAGTCGACCCAGTGCATCCGACTTCAGCATGCATTTTATATAAGGGCCTGCTGCCTCCTGCGTTTTCTAAGAGTTTGCTTCCTCGAGGCAACGGCCTGTGCTATGATGGGGATCGAACCCAGCACTTTCGGGTTGTGAATCGTGTCACTTAACCACTAGCCCACGCCGTCCCCACCGACCTTTTAATAGCTAACCTGCCAGCCAGCAGAATGGCGATTTACGACAGTTGCAGGACACAACATCAAAGATAGACAAGGCCACATGCCAATTGAGTCCTACGGACAGGAAGGCCATACAAGTCCTTCTCGAGGCTAAAACAAGAACAGGAGGTAGAGGTGAAAGTCAGTCTCATGGCAACAACTGCCGTCGGGGATGAAGATAACTCTTCAGGTACTAAGCCGCATCCCATATGGGGGGGGGGGGGCAGTTCCAGGCCTTGCTGTTGTATACCTTCCCCAACTCATACGTCATCTTCTTCTTTCTTCTTATTTTGTCGTCTCACTTTCTACCAGGTTGTAGCTCAGTGTCGTGGTATGTATTTGTCTGTCGTCTCTCGTGTAGCCTGAGCATCATTTTTTTCTCAATTTTACGGAGGTCACTTTTACGCTGTCTATCCACCTTTTCCTCGGTCTACCTCTAGCCCTTCTTGCTGATGTTCTCCTGTAGATAGTTGCATGAACAATACGTTCTGGTTGCATTCTCACAATTTGACCTAACCAATTCATTCTCTTTGCTCGATATACTGTAGGCAGGGAATTGTTCCAACCTTCTCCCGAATACTCATAAGTTGTGATTATGTCTCTTCTGGTGTTGTTAGTGACCTTTCGCAGGGGGCTAACTTTCGTTTCAGAGCCTTATTCAATGTCCATGTCTGGCACTGGTAGCACAGGATTGAGATGAGGATACTATTTATCATCTGCTTTTTTGTTTGGAGGGAAATCTTGGGGTGTGTTAGTAGTGGAGACATCTGGTATGTGACTGCGTTTACCTCCATACGTCAGGTACCTTTTTACGGATGAGTCGACTGGAGAAGCGGTCGTACCAGGAGCAAACCCGCCCGGATTTGTTTCTGTCGGTCCGTGATTTCCAACCCCGACGCGCTGTAATCCTAGCCTTAGCAAGCTAGTTCACTGTCAACTAGGCTGCACGCTCCACACTATAGAGACAACTACACAAAATCCCCAACAACAAACACAGTCGTTGGTCAAGCAGATGCAATCACGTACATCCAACCTGTTGTCAATAACTAAGGTTGACCGGATCGTGGACTTGACTAAAGCAGGCAAAATAGCAAATACAGTAACACAAATAATCATAATTTAAAGAAATATCAAAATTAATAATTATTTGGCTCTTTCCGACGTGTCAGACGATAGTAATTGTGCTTTGAAAAAAAGGGATGTAACTACAGTCCATGACGGTAATGAATGTGACTCATAAGACCAATGGGGACGGTGTGGGCTAGTGGTTAAGTGGCACGGCTCACAACACGAAGGTGCTGGGTTCGATCCCCATCACAGCACTGGCCGTTACCCCGGGGAAGCAAACCCTTAGAAAATGCAGGAGGAAGCAGACCCTTACATAAAATACATACATGCTGAAGTCGGATGCACTGAGCCGACAGGCGCAAAATAAAAACCGGGTCGACAGGCGCAAAATAAAAACCACGCCGCCTTGGGGATTAGAGAAGTAAGGCGAACGCCATAAAAAAACACACTTCGTGTTCAAATTGACTGGCCATGTCGGCAACCAATCCAAGCACAGAAGCGTCTTCCACAGTGTGTGCAAGGAAGGAAAGTCATGACCGTTTGCGGTATCGCGTGGTGTGGCGTGCCTTCTCAAACGCCAAGTCCTTAGTCTGTCTGCAATTAGTCTCGTTTGTCTGTATTCCATGCGTATTCCTGCCCTGCACGATCCATGGCGTCCTGTTCCCATGATTCCAAATCGATGCCTGCATCATTCATATCCCGCTTGCATACATCCTTGTACCGAAGTAATGGCCGGCCCCGAGACCTTTTCCCCACTGTAATTCCCCATAGAGAAGATATTTTGGTATTCTGCCATCATACATTCTCCGAGTTGGCCCCAGCCATCGGAGCCTCAGAAGACTAGGCATGGAAAAGATGGTGACAGTACCTTTTCTCTCCAACACCTCTGCGTTGGTGATCTTGTTTTACCACCTAACCCCCCAGGATTCTGCGCAGGCACCTCATGTGGTTGCTGTTAACCAGCCTCTCCTGGTGCCTGTAGGTAATTAATCAAAAATAAATGTTATTGCGGTATCGCCATTCTTGGAGAAAGTTTGACACGGTTTGAGAATCACTGATTCCGTGGAATGGCGCGCGAGATGGCAAGCGTGGATCACACAGCTGGCGGTCTGGCTTAGGGAAATCTCCCAACACCCACGCAATCCAAGCGATGCGTCTGCCAATGGAATATCTTTTGTTTTTTGTGTGTTTTTTTTGGCATTTTTTCCGCCCCATTGTACACGAGACAATTTGACGTTGTATCACCCTTCACACACACCCTCTCTCTATCTCTGTCTCTCTCTCTCTATCTATCACTCTTTCTCTTTATCTCTATCACTCCCTCTACACACACGCCGAATATCTATTTTGTTACCCTTCTCTCTATCTCCATACGCACACTCCATTTTTGTTATATCCAATCTCTCCCAATTTATCTTTCGCACACAAACACACTCCCTTGGTACTCCGTTCTACTCTTTCTCTCTCTTGCTTTGTGTGTGTCTCTCTCTACCTCTCTCTCTCTCTCCAATCGCATTCCCTCGTGTCTGTTGTAGCAAAGAAATGGCATCACACATTGCCTTCAGCCATCTCTTCTCTCGTGGGTTTCAATTCAACGCATGTCTTCTTACATTCACGTGGTTTCCAGACCCTACTCTCACTCTCTCTCTCTCTCTCTCTCTCTCTCTCTCTCCAATCGCATTCCCTCGTGTCTGTTGTAGCAAATAAATGGCATCACACATTGCCTCCAGCCATCTTTTCTCGTGTCGGTTTCAATCCACCTCTACTTACTTTCACGTGGTTTCCGTTCTGTCTCTCTCTCACTCTGTCTCTCTCTCTCTCTCGCCTCTCCCTCTTTTTCCTGCATGTTCAGCATATTTGATTTCCCTCACTGTTCTCTTACTCTGTGGTTACCAGTCCAGTTCATGATTAGTTAGTTATACTGTAACATTTGTTATTGGCGCGCTTTCTATTCCCTCTCGCTTCACTCCCTCAAACGCGTTCTAAATATATCAAAATTGTCATCGTTCCTTACTTGCGCTGTGGGTTCCAACCCAGCGCCTGTCTTGCCAAATAGGTGTTCTTTTTTTCTATTCATGACGCCATTTCTCAACTATCTTGCTTTTCTTATCTTATTCTTGTTGTTATAAAGATATTAAAAATCTTCCCACGTCTTCACTTGCGCTGTGGGTTCCAACCCAGCGCCTATCTTGCCAAATTGTTTTTATTGACACCATTTGTACATTATCTTCCTTTCCTTATCATATTCTTGTTGCTATAACGATATTAATAATCTTCTTCTTTCCTCACTTGCTCTGAGAGTTCCAACCCAGCGCCTAGCTTGCCAAATTGTTGTTCTTTGTTTTCTTGACTCACATTTCTGCACTATCTTGCTTTTCTTATCTTATTCTTGTTGCCATAACGATATTAATACTCTTCCTCCATGTTTACCTGCACTCTGTGTTCCAATCCAGCGCCTATCTTACCAAATTGTTTTTTTATTGACGGCTTTTCTCCAATGTCTTGCTTTGTTTATCTTATTCTTGTTGTTTTCATCATCATCATGTTTCATGTCCTCTATAGAACGTCGCTCCCATCACAGTCTGTCTGAAAGAAACTCTTTCCCTTGCCAAAACTCCAGCCTCCACCACAGTAACACCCAGGCATTCCTGGATATCTTGGTGCCATCGTTATCTTGGTCTACCCCTTCCTCTCTTGCCTGGCACCATACCTTCCATCACTGTTCTTTCTTCTTCTTTTTCTTCTTCTTCGTACGCTGTCAGACGTCAATTTGAATTTGTTCGAAGAAAGCAGCTGTCATCCTGAGGCTGTCGACACTGCCATAGAGCTTGTCTAGTGTTGTCACTGGTGATGGCCACATCTGCTTTCTCTGGTCCTCGTATGTCGGGCAGTTTTCCAGCAAATGTTCAGCGGCCATTTTCCCTGTACCACAGGTGCATTCGTCAGTACCACCTATCTTCGGTTTATTGAATAGATGGTACCTCAGTCTGTTGTGGCCTGTGCAGAGTCTGAAGACCACGACCTGCTCTCTTCTGTTCAACTGGTAATAGGCATCATTTTTTGTGTAGCCGGTATGCTCTGTTTCCCAGTTGGCCATGTATCTGGCCCTAATAAACCTTTTGGACTCTTCGTAGGACTGTTCTCTCAACGCCCGTGTGTCTCTTAATGTGACCAGAGTATTTACATTCTCTCACCAAAATGGAATTTATAAACCAGTTCTACCTTGTTGTTATAAAAATAGTAATAATCTTTCTCCCTCTTCACTTGCACTGTGGTTTTCAATCCATGACTTACTTATCTAATGATATTTTGTCTTCTGGCGTAGCTGCTCCGCTATCTCGCTTTCCTTATCTACTACATATCGTTGCAAAGACGATTAGGGCTCTTACTACCTCTTCTTCAATATCAATATTTGCATCGTCTTCAACTTTTCTTTGGGGAAGGGAGGACGTTTTCCTTTGGGGGAGGGAGGACGTTTTCCTTTGGGGAAGGGAGGACGTTTTCCTTTGGGGGAGGGAGGACGTTTTCCTTTGGGGAGGGAGGACGTTTTCCTTTGGGGAGGGAGGAGGCTATCCTTTAGGGGAGGGAGGACGTTCTCCTTTGGGGGAGGGATAACACTGTCATTGGGGGAGGGAGGACGCATTCCTTTGGGGGAGGGAGGACGCTTTCCTTTGGGGGAGGGAGGACGTTTTCCTTTGGGGAGGGAGGACGCTTTCCTTTGGGGGAGGGAGGACGTTTTTCTTTGGGGCAGGGAGGACGTTTTCCTTTGGGAGAGGGAGGACGCTTTCCTTTGGGGGAGGGAGAACGCTTTCCTTATAGAAAATGACGTCTATTTACTAACATTGTCCTTTAAGATAAAGTGTATCTCCAAAGTGGCCTGCCGGAGTCATCACTGTCCCACAGAGAGCATGTCGTAAGAAGAGTCGACTAACTGTGTGACATGGCATAACACCGGTCATGGTTAGGTGGTTTGTTAAGAGCAGCATAGATGGTGCCTAATATGCTGTGGCTCTACTTTGCTCTAGTGTTTGAGTCTATTAAGATGGACTCGCACATCGGCTAACCACCCTCTGTAAGCGCTTGCCCCAAAGCAGCGGAGTATTAAGCTGCTCGAGTCTTGCCCGCAAGCAGGAAATCCTTCTCCCGGCTACATCCAGCTGATACCAGAGCTGGTACCTGCACAGAAGCATCTGCCGATGTAGAAGTACAGGTAAACTAAGAACTAAGATGAAGTGTATAGCAACAGGGGGCAATGAGTACTCTCTACTAGCAGCTATTTAGTTATGTCTTTTTTTGTCCAGATCATGTTGGGTTTTTAGGTCTCTAAATTGATAACAGTGTAATCAAGAACAACAATAGAGGGTTATGCATAGGGCCAGCAACCGCATCATGTAAATCTATTGATACTGCAATTAGCGCTGCAGATGTTCGGATACAGGGGCCAACTGTACTTGTTCTCCTAAGCCTTATATTGTCCCTTCTTTAACTGACGCCGGAATATCGGACCACCACTGCTGTTGACCTACTGTAGGAAGCCTGCGCCATAGCTCTTCACGTGCTTATACAGTTGTGGTTTATGTAACAATGTGTTTTACATGATGAAGTTGGGGAGACGAGACTAACGTTCGAAGAAACAAAACATACTGATCAAGTTATGTTAGTCAGGGTCAGGTGTAAAATACTGATCAGACTATGTTAGTCAGGGTCAGGCAAAACATACTGTTCAGACTATCCTAGTCAGGGTAAGGTGAAACATACTGATCAGACTATGTTAGTCAGGGTCATATGGAACATAATGATCAGACTATATTAGTCAGGGCCAAGCAGAACATAATATTGATCAGACTATGTTAGTCAGGGTCATATGGAACATAATGATCAGACTATGTTAGTCAGGGCCAGGCAGAACATAATACTGATCAGACTATGTTAGTCTGGGTCACATGGAACATAATGATCAGACTATATTAGTCAGGGCCAGGCAGAACATAATACTGATCAGACTATGTTAGTCAGGGTCACATGGAACATAATGATCAGACTATATTAGTCAGGGTCACGGGAAACATAATGTTCCTTTTATTAGTCCTCATTTTTAAAACTCTTTTTTCCCACTTTATTTTCCCTTTCTTTTCCCTAACGCTTTTTCGACTCTCTTTTCTCCACACTCTTTTCACGAAAACTTTAAATACTCTCTTTTCCACAAACTTTTATCACCACACTCTTTTCCCGAAACCTTTCTCATGTCCTCATTTTTCCAGCCTTTACCCTACTCTTTTCCCCAAACCTTTTATTAGTCCTCATCTCTTATCCCCACCCCCATGCTTTTTTTTATACTCTTTCCTCTAACCTTTTAATATTCATCAATTCACTAGCCCTTTTCCCCACTAACTTTTCTCCAAACCTTCTATTATTCTTCATTTTCCCCAACCACTTTTCCCTTAGTCTTTCCCCCAAACATTTTAATATACCTCATTTTCCTAGTCCTTTTTCCAACTTTCTTTTCCCAAACCTTTTATTGGTCCTCATTCCCCCACCACTTCCACCCTCACCACCCCAGCCCTCCTCATCTCCTCACCACTTCCACCCTCACCACCCCAGCCCTCCTCCTTCCCCCACCACTTCCACCCTCACCACCCCAGCCCTCCTCATCTCCTCACCACTTCCACCCTCACCACCCCAGCCCTCCTCCTTCCCCCACCACTTCCACCCTCACCACCCCAGCCCTCCTCCTTCCCCCACCACTTCCACCCTCACCACCCCAGCCCTCCTCATCTCCTCACCACTTCCACCCTCACCACACCAGCCCTCCTCATCTCCTCACCACTTCCACCCTTACCACCCCAGCCCTCCTCACCACTTCCACCCTTACCACCCTCACCACCCCAGCCCTCCTCATCTCCTCACCACTTCCACCCTCACCACCCCAGCCCTCCTCAAATCCTCCTGCCCATAATCCCAACTGTAAACACCATTCTTCTAGCCATCTTGTTTGTCGTGCCGCTTGTCTCACGTATTGTGTTGTCGTTGTTGGTTTTGCTGTTGCCATCCATCGCTTCCCAACCAACAATCGATCATTTCACTTAATGTGCGCCATCTACAACATTTCTTGTTATACGTCACGAACATCTGGCGTTTTTGTTGTTGATGTTGCTGTTTATGTGTTGCTAGGGACTTGTATATACGTGTGCTTGTATTTGGCGAGGTGACGCCCTCTTACAGCCGCTGTTATGTGATGTTGAACACATCACGATATTCGGAACAGTCCCATGGATGCTTAGTCACGTTTAATAGAAGGACGAAGACAGGGGTGCATTGATGGTTTCCTGTAGCTCGCTGGTTGCACATAACCCACGAAGGTCTTTGCCACCATTGCTTGATCTTCGATTCCAAACTGTGCCGCCTGTGTGGCTGATTCCTAGATTGCTGATTTCTAGATTGCTGATTCTTAGATTGCTGATTTCTAGATTGCTGATTCCTAGATTGCTGATTTCTAGATTGCTGATTCCTAGATTGCTGATTTCTAGATTGCTGATTCCTAGATTGCTGATTCCTAGATTGCTGATTTCTAGATTGCTGATTCCTAGATTGCTGATTCATAGATTGCTGATTTCTAGATTGGTGATTCCTAGATTGCTGATTTCTAGATTGCTGATTCCTAGATTGCTGATTTCTAGATTGCTGATTCCTAGATTGCTGATTTCTAGACTGCTGATTCCTAGATTTCTGATTCCTAGATTGCTTTTTTATCATCTAACAGGCTGTTGCTCGGGGATTTCAGCACCCCCTCCACCCCTCCTTATTCAAATCCATATCTAATGTTTCCACTCTAGTTATGGCGGAGCAGCTATAGCTGAGTGGTCTCTTAAAAAACAAACGAACGAAAGCGCGAAACGTTGCGTGTTCGAATCCCACAAGTGGGGAGTGAGAGATACAGCACAGGGGATGAGCTGACAGCAGCCAGCGACTTATAGCTGGCTGCTAGCATCAGGGTCAGGGAGCCAGGTCTGACCAAGACCCCATTCCCCTTCCAAGCGACGGGTCTAGGACCAGGCTGCACTAGTGTAGTCTGGCTAAGATAATAAGAATCATAGTGGGAAGGCAATCCTGTTATCAAAAATAGACGCTAGCTGAAACCGGATGTGTCGGGCCCGACTGACGCAGATATCACAGCGTCGCTGTAAACTACGACACATCGTGTTTTGGGGCTTAATGCCGAAGAAGAAGAAGAAGTCTACAAGTTTCAAGAGCTTCCCCGTGGTCTCAATGGAGTTGAGAACGACACATAGCCATATCGGAGACGCACGATAAACTACGAGTTCCCATGTATACTCTGTGCACGTAAAATAATTCTTGGCAGTTGATCGTTGAAGATGTCCGGGGGAAACAAGATAGCGAAAAAAGCTAACGACATTCCTATTCTATAGTAGCCAAGTCCGATCCTTAGGTGGTCATTCCAACATGCAAGAGATACAGGTAGCCAAGTCCGATCCTTAGGTGGTCCTTCCAACATGCAAGAGATACAGGTAGCCAAGTCCGATCCTTAGGTGGTCCTTCCAACATGCAAGAGATACAGGTAGCCAAGTCCGATCCTTAGGTGGTCCTTCCAACATGCAAGAGATACAGATAGCCAAGTCCGATCCTTAGGTGGTCCTTCCAACATGCAAGAGATACAGGTAGCCAAGTCCGATCCTTAGGTGGTCCTTCCAACATGCAAGAGATACAGGTAGCCAAGTCCGATCCTTAGGTGGTCCTCCCAACATGCAAGAGATACAGGTAGCCAAGTCCGATCCTTAGGTGGTCCTTCCAACATGCAAGAGATACAGCAGGCACACTTGATTGCAAGTACATCCAATAACAACAATAGCAAATACCTCTGCGGCCTCATGGGTAGAAGAGGAGCTGTTAAGAGAGCTATTTGTGGGTTTGAAAGCAGTCTACCAACTCTGTCATTGCAGTGGCCCGTCCTGTGGCCAACCAGGATTGTAGGTAACCATCACCATTGTTAATGTTGGTAGTTAACATTGTACGACGTTTCTTAGGTGGTAGGTTACATTGGCTCTTCCTATACACCATAGTGTGCTTGAGAAGGTGGAACGGGGTCCTTCTGGCTAGTCGGTTCGCTCACTACGTTGGGGATTACACGTTGTTGATGGACACGATGAGAATGTTTACTCTTTCTTGCACTAAGTGCTCTAAGTGGTGGGTTGCAGTAACTTTCCTCACATCCCGAGTGTGCTGATGAAGGTAGACCGGCGTCATCCAGACTGTTGAGGATCAATATGCTGAGCAGCGCATGGGCTGCAGTGGTCAGCAACCCATAGCTGACTGCTAGCGTCAGCGACCCATAGCTGCCAAGACTCTTCTACACTTCCACGCGGTGATCCTGGATAACAGGCTGCAGCAGGGCAGACTGGCTAAGGAGAAGGGATCGAAGATGGAATGCTAGCCCGGTACGCAAAAAATGCTTGCTGAAGTCGGATGTGTTAAAGTCCGAAAGGTGCAAATATCCCAGTCAAACTGTAAATTGCGACACAACGCATTCCGTTCTCTGGACTACATTCTGCTACTTAAGCCCTTTCAAGGTTTGGTAGCGGAAGATTGAGAACAAACGAAGCCACGCCATCCAGACTTGTGCTATTCTTGACTTCATCTGTGTGATGTTCACTACTACGGGGATCACGTTGATCCCCATCTCGTTAGCCAGACTGTCATGAAACAGCCTGTTTCCAGGGAGAACTGCATGGAAGTGATGTGAGGTTCTTGATCAGTATGTTTTACGTGACCCTGACTAACATCTTTGGTCAGCACATTTGCTAGAGCAGACGTTAGTCTCCTCCTCCCACATTGGTCAGTCTGCTGTGACAATCAATCAAAAACCCCTTAACTCGTTAGGCCTCCATAGTACTCTATCCACAGCCCTGCGAACGAGTGCAGCCAAATTATATCATGCTCATTCTTTGATACTATCAATCCAGGACTTTCTTTGTCCACCTCGTTTCCTTCTCCGTTCAACTGTTCTTTGCAATATTATTTTGTCAGATGGAATCTTGTCTAGCGACATGCCCAAATCTTGAACATTTTCGATGGTGGGTATTCTGGCGTAAATGTCCTTCCCCACTGCGACCTTACGTGTATGGTTTTTTGATAGACTCCATGTTTGACACCGATAACATGACATTCCGTTGAACATCGTTATCAGTACATGTCAGTTATGTTAGAAGCCGTTCGCGTGTATATTGTGAACATGATTTAATTCTTTGGAATATTGCTTGTGAGATATGGACAGTTACAACTGACCTTCAGCAAAGGATACAGGCCTTGGTGATGAGATGTTTCCGAAGACTTATAAACGTCACTTACAGAGATCGAGTTACAAATGAGGAAATACGAGATATCATTTCAACAGCAATATGGCCCTTTGAAGACCTCTTGGCAACTGTCAAAAGAAGGAAACTCACTTGGTACGGTCACATATCGAGATCAAATGGTCTTGCAAATACGATCCTCCACGGAAAGGTGCAAGGCAGACGACGAAGAAGCCGTTCCAAAAAGAGGTGGGGGGACAACATAAAAGAATGGACCAATCTCCGACCAGAAGAGGCACAGGCAGCTTCCGCTGACATAGATGGGTGGTGTGGGGTTGTGAGGATGTCTTGATGTGTGCCCCAACGACCTCACCGGTTGCGGGATGACATGACCTGACCTGACCTGACCTAGTTTCCTTATGATCGTCCATCGCAAGCGATGATGACAACAGCAGTCAGACACGGTGTGTTGCAGCTCGCCGACTGCAAGTGACTATATAGTCTACTTCTAGCACAGCATGCCCTTTCACGTATGTGGCATATAAGGTCAGGGTTGCACTAGTAAGTGCCAGTGTTGCCTCACAGCACGTTGTCTCGGAGATCCGGCGTTCCTCAGATATGGAGACGCCTCTGATGTTGGTTTAACAACATGCCTGGCGGTCCTGTGCCAGACATTATCATGAGTTTACATCGATGTTGAAGCGTGTCAGAGATATTTTAGGGAAGTCTTTTGACCGAAGTCTTTGGATCGCTTCTTCTGCCCACCGGCCAGACGCAGGCCCTCTATCAGCTCACCGTATATTAGTTGTTTGAGGATGCGATTATTAGGCAAAATTTGCGCAGTAGCCTGCTGCGGATGTACATTGCTCCGCTGTTTTAGTTCATTATGGATGCCGCCAGACCACGATTTGCCTGGAATTCACACTAGTGGACTACTTACACTTGTGTTCCCGGAAACGTGTTGTTGTTTCATTTGGACTGGGTAATTCATTGGGTTTTTTGTTGTTGTTGGTGTGATTTCTTCCGTCCGATTATCCTAGAATGGACATCGGCTATATGAATAGCACAACGCTTAAACCTGTGTCGTATTTCACGGTCTAGTTCACACGGCTGAACTTCACGAGATTGGCGCCATTCGCCCTAGCTGCAAACGGTGTCGATTAAGGTGTGTGAAATTTAGACACGACTATAATGGACTACACACAGCCCGGGAGAGATGCCCAACTCACTCACACGCTGAATGATGTCTTTACGACCTCTTGCGGTTATGGGAAAGGCACGACACACAACGTTAGATGTCACCCTCGGCTGCTTTGCGGGATACCTGTTTACGGGAAAGGCTTTGGGAGTAAACCCTGAGGAAAAATCTGCAACCTGTGCTATCACCAGTCGTCTCGATAAAATCTTGCCACTGTCCAAGACTAACTCAGGACCAGAGAGTGTGGTTGACAAAAGCCGCAGTTCCTTCCTCATTTTAATCCAATTCACCGCGCAAGTCACCCATTTCAGCGGACACAGCAATTGAAAACACTGTCCACACAACTGAATAAAGAGAGCAAAGCCTGTCCACGACTGAACAAAGAGTGATCTTCATGACTTGTGATGGACGAGCATCAGGCATGCGCACAACGTGGCCTGCCCACCTGATCTGGCTGATCGGACAATGTTAGTCTTGGTCATATAAAACCTGCTGATCGGACAATGTTAGTCTTGGTCATATAAAATCTGCTGATCAGACAATGTTAGTCTTGGTCATATAAAACCTGCTGATCGGACAATGTTAGTCTGTGTCATATAAAACCTGCTGATCTGACAATGTTAGTCTGTGTCATATAAAACCTGCTGATCGGACAATGTTAGTCTGTGTCATATATAAAACCTGCTGTTCGGACAATGTTAGTCTGTGTCATATAAAACCTGCTGATCGGACAATGTTAGTCTGATCGGACAATGTTAGTCTTGGTCATGTAAAACCTGCTGATCGGGTAATGTTAATCTGATCGGACAATGTTAGTCTCGGTCATGTAAAACCTGCTGATCGGGTAATGTTAGTCTGATCGGACAATGTTAGTCTCGGTCATGTAAAACCTGCTGATCGGGTAATGTTAATCTGATCGGACAATGTTAGTCTGGGTCATATAAAACCTGCTGATCGGACAATGTTAGTCTTGGTCATGTAAAACCTGCTGATCGGGTAATGTTAATCTGATTGGACAATGTTAGTCTTGGTCATGTAAAACCTGCTGATCGGGTAATGTTAATCTGATCGGACAATGTTAGTCTTGGTCATGTAAAACCTACTGATCGGGTAATGTTAATCTGATCGGACAATGTTAGTCTTGGTCATGTAAAACCTGCTGATCGGGTAATGTTAATCTGATCGGACAATGTAAGTCTTGGTCATGTAAAACCTGCTGATCGGGTAATGTTAATCTGATCGGACAATGTTAGTCTTGGTCATGTAAAACCTGCTGATCGGGTAATGTTAATCTGATCGGACAATGTTAGTCTTGGTCATGTAAAACCTACTGATCGGGTAATGTTAATCTGATCGGACAATGTTAGTCTTGGTCATATAAAACCTGCTGATCGGGTAATGTTAATCTGATCGGACAATGTTAGTCTTGGTCATGTAAAACCTGCTGATTCGGGTAATGTTAATCTGATCGGACAATGTTAGTCTTGGTCATGTAAAACCTGCTGATGGGGTAATGTTAGTCTGATCGGAAAATGTTAGTCTCGGTCATGTAAAACCTGCTGATCGGGTAATGTTAATCTGATCGGACAATGTTAGTCTGGGTCATATAAAACCTGCTGATCGGACAATGTTAGTCTTGGTCATGTAAAACCTGCTGATCGGGTAATGTTAATCTGATCGGACAATGTTAGTCTTGGTCATGTAAAACCTGCTGATCGGGTAATGTTAATCTGATCGGACAATGTTAGTCTTGGTCATGTAAAACCTACTGATCGGGTAATGTTAATCTGATCGGACAATATTAGTCTTGGTCATATAAAACCTGCTGATCGGGTAATGTTAATCTGATCGGACAATGTTAGTCTTGGTCATGTAAAACCTGCTGATTCGGGTAATGTTAATCTGATCGGACAATGTTAGTCTTGGTCATGTAAAACCTGCTGATGGGGTAATGTTAATCTGATCGGACAATGTTAGTCTCGGTCATGTAAAACATGCTGATCGGGTAATGGTAATCTGATCGGACAATGTTAGTCTTGGTCATGTAAAACCTACTGATCGAGTAATGTTAATCTGATCGGACAATGTTAGTCTTGGTCATGTAAAACCTGATGATCGGACAATGTTAGCCGATTGCACAGAGAAAAATAACCACGAGACAGTTTTTTTTTATAAATTCACTCATTCACCCGACCCTCAATCAATTATTGAATATATGGTTTCATTGCATTCGATTCGTCTGTCGTTTCTCTACTCCAATCTCTCTTCCCCCCCCCCTTCCCTCTCCCTCTCTCTCTCTCTCTCTCTCTCTCTCTCTCTCTCTCCATATAAAGTGGGCGTATATTTGCAATTTCTTGTAATTAGTGTCTCTGCTGGCGTAGTGCGATCGTGTCTCTTCGCAATTTCATGTTTTTAACACCGACGATCGGCTAATGTTGTGCTATTTTACCAAGTGATATTTTACCAAGTGATATTAAACCGGACAGTAGCTTCTCTCTATATTTCCCTCTCCCTCTATCTAATTATGTGTGTGTGTGTGTGTGTGTGTGTGTGTGTGTGTGCGTGCGCGCGCATATAATTTCCCCCCTCCATGACCCCCACATCTTTTCCCGACCAAATTTACCGGTTGTGACAATATATTATCATTTTACTGTTTTTGTCTGTACGTCTCTCTCTCTCTCTCTCTGTCTCTCTCTTTCTATCTCTCTCTCCCTCTCTCTCTGCTTTTTTTCTCTCTCTCTCTCGGAAAGTATGTATGGATGTACATCTCTGTTTGTCAGTCTATCTGTCAGTCGAAATATCTGTTTGTATGTATGTCTATCTATCCATATGTCAATCCACTTTCTACCCATCCATCCGCTCATCTTTCCACTTATTCTTCCATCCACCCCCCACCAGCCCATCCCCCCCACCATTAATTGACCCGCCAACCTATACATCCATCTATCCACCCATCCAACTATCTATCCACTCACTCATGTATTCCACATATTCATTCACTCACCCATGCACATATCAGTCCAATACTAACCCACCCGTCCATCCATCAATCCACACACCTGCCCACTTAATAACCCGCCCAGCCACAGAACCATCCACCCACTCACGAACCCATCCACCCACTCACCAATTCACCCATGCATCCACCCTCTCACCCTTCCACCCACTCAGTCATCCATCCACTCACTCACCAATCCACGCACTTACGCACAAATCCACCCACTCACCAATTAATCCACCCATCCAAGCATCCACCTACTCACGCACCAATCCACCCACTCACCCATCAATCCACCCATCCACCTACTCACGCACCCATTCACCAACTCACCCATCCATCCATACCTCGCCTGATGCCCATTCTAACTCAGCTACGCACGTCGTTAAATCAAACTGACAACCTATTCGTGAGCCATAGAAAAACCGCAAGCACGTTTATCTATATTATATAACACACACCATCTCTATTTGTCTATCGTTGGTTCCCAGAATAGCGCACACTCCATAATCTGTCACACTTTAATACTACCAAATTGAACCCGCTGCGTGATACCAGCATATCGAACTGTCCCGTATCTGCACTGCTTTATTTATTCCCTGCACAACTACCCCCCAATTCCCAGACTGGGTGGAAATCAGTGGCGTCAACAGGATGTGGACCACGGAAGATAAGTGCCTGCAGGTGCCCTTAGATTTTATATATATCTGTCTGTCTGTCTGTCGGTCTAACTAAATGTCTGTCTACCCGTCCATCCACTTTTAATCCATTTATCATCTCACATGTACGCACATCTATCCACCCATTCGTCTACCCATCCATCTGTCCACCCATCCATCTATCTACCCAGCGATATATTCCTATCTTAGTTTAGTTACCCCGTTGGTGGATACTGCCTCCACTTAACCAATTCGTTATCTGTCATGTGTACTTAAAATCGTCCACACACCTCCTTCCATCCTCACTGTTATGCTCTACTCTCGACGTGCTTCTCGCTTCTCTGTCGTGCCACGGCATATCGTTTTCTCAGTTGTCGTTTGGTTCGCTGTTTTGTCACGAGACTTGAGAGAGAAAAGTTGTGGCGCAGAGGAAATGGAGGTTGAGTGGACGCAACTATGAGAACAACGCTGATTTTCGCACTCTGCGGACTTTTGAATGCCGAGATGTGCAAATAAAGGTCATCTCCTTGGTGACAGTTGCCGCCCGGGAAGAAGATAACTCTTAATGTGCTAAGCCTGCAGGAACTTCGGGAAGAACCTGCCCCCGGACACCATCTACCATACACAACGTGGAAGTCGCTGATCAGACTCCGAGCTGGTGTATCGTGGTGCAAGAGGAATATGAATCGATGGGGGTACACAGATGATGAAACGTGCGAATGTGGCACACTACAGTACCCAAACCACCTGATGACCTGCCCCAACCTCCAGGAAACATGCAATAGGTGTGACATGCTGGAGGAACCAAATGACAAGGCGATCCATGTCGCTGGATACTGGATGCATATTATGTGACGTCGTGCTTGGACAAGGAAAGTAAGTAAGTATTACTAAGCTTATGTGAGATGGGGTGGCCAGTTCCCCTCCTTGCTGTCTTACCTTCCCCAACTCATACGCCCGGTACCAATTCACAGCTGGGTCGACTGGAAAAGCAGTCGTACGAGACATGAATAATGGTCCGAATTTGTTTCTCCCCGTCCGTGAACTCAAACCCCTGGCTCGCTGAAATCGCATTCTAGTAAGCCAGCCCATGTCGACTAGGCTACACACTCCATAACGTGTCCAATGGATAGTTTTCAACGTCACAAGCCAAGTGTTCTTAACATGTGTACTAGAACATAACCTCAATATCATTGAGGACCTGCGACTGACGTGTCACTTTATGGAGGCAGCCCATTTGGTGGCATAAAACGAGCATAAGAAACCGAACGCAAAGAAGAAGAAGAAGAAGAAGAAGATTCCCATTTGTCTCCTATACGCCCACAGAGACTGTCAAGATCAGCATAATCGGGAGAGCTGTTCCCTATCCGTTTGACTTAAAGGCAGGTTGAACCCCTAAATTGAAAAATTATGAAATAAGCACCGGAATCATCTCAAACTATTGAAGGATCATCAAGAATGAAGTATCCAGTACCAAACACTATAGTTTGAGTGTATTTTGCTGCTGGTGGGTGAACATTAGCAATTTTCGCTCCAAAATCTGTAAATAGTTGGTCTAATAAATGCCAAGATTATTTGGTTACTATACACCATTTTAATTTCAAAATTGCACAGGAAGTTGCATATAGAGAATGAAACTTAACTGACTACAGCCAGCTCTCACAGGAAGTTACATATAGAGAATGAAACTTAACTGACTACAGCCAGCTCTCACAGGAAGTTGCATATAGAGAATGAAACTTAACTGACTACAGCCAGCTCTCACAGGAAGGTGCATATAGAGAATGAAACTTAACTGACTACAGTCAGCTCTCACAGGAAGGTGCATATAGAGAATGAAACTTAACTGACTACAGTCAGCTCTCACAGGAAGATGCATATAGAGAATGAAACTTAACTGACTACAGCCAGTTCTCACAGGAAGTTACATATAGAGAATGAAACTTAACTGACTACAGCCAGCTCTCACAGGAAGGTGCATATAGAGAATGAAACTTAACTGACTACAGCCAGCTCTCACAGGAAGGTGCATATAGAGAATGAAACTTAACTGACTACAGCCAGCTCTCACAGGAAGGTGCATATAGAGAATGAAACTTAACTGACTACAGCCAGCTCTCAGCCTATCATAATAGCTATTTTAGCCCTTCTTCTTCTTCTTCTGCGTACGCAGTCAGACAGTAACCATTATTTTTTCGAAAAAAGCGGCGGTCATCCTGAGGCTGTCGCCACTGCCATAGAGCTTGTCTAGCAGTTCCACTCGTGATGGCCACATCTGCTCTCTCTGATCCTCGTATGTCGGGCAGTTCTGTAGCAGATGTTCAGCGGTCATTTTGCCAGTACCGCACGGGCATTCGTCGGTACCACCTATCTTCAATTTGTTGAATAGGTGGTACCTCAGTCTATTGTGGCCAGTGCGAAGTCTGAAGACAACGACCTGCTCTCTTCGGTTCAACTGGTAATAGGCATCGTTTTTGGTGTAACCAGTATGTTCGGTTTCCCATTTGGTCATGTATCTGGCTTTGATAAGCCGTTTTGACTCTTCGTATGTCATACTAGTATCTGTTTGTGGTAGTCTTGCACCTTCTTTTGCCAGTCTGTCTGCCTCCTCGTTGCCTTGGATGTTGCAGTGTGATGGGACCCACTGTACCACCACTTTTTTTGGTGCGGACTGCTGGCACAGTTTGCAGAGTGCTGCTCTTAAGTCATTAAGCTCAGTGTTTTTCTGGCTTTTTAGCGCTGTGACTACGGCGAGAGCATCTGTAAGCAGGACTATATGGCTTTCATTTTCATTGTGTGTCACCATTTCTTCCACTGCCGCCCTCAGTGCCTCTGCCTCCGCTCTGAAATTGCTTGTGTACTTACCAGTAGCGAATGACAGTGTTATTTGTCTGCCATTTGGTAGGTTCAGGAATGCTCCTGCCCCTCCGTTCTGTGTAGTGTTTGTTACAGAACCGTCGGTGTATGCATGGGTCCAGTCCATGCTTGGGTAGCTTTTCGATATGAAGCTTAGGGTAGTATCTCTCCTTTCTTTTTCAGTCTCTATTTTAGCCCAACTATTGCTAGATGAGGATTGCAACATCAAATTGTAAGGGGTGTGGGTACAACTTCCTACATGTGACCTCAAAGGGTGTAGTTTAAACATCATGATTGTAGACTGTGTTGGTAAATATATATTGGGGGAGTATTCCTGCACAATCTCAAGCCAGTCAAGCAAGAACTTTTTTTGTAATTGGTAGCCTCGTTTTACTTTACATCTTTTTTGGAGTGACAATGTGTCAAAAGGATGCATGCTCGCGCCTGTATTCCAATAATATACACTATGATTAGGTAGCGAAGAATATGATTGGTTCGTCGCATGGAAGACTGTCACATGCCAAAAGATATTTTATGGACAACTGGCATTTTGTCAAAGAACAGTTGGTCGACCACATCTGAGGTTCAAAGACGCAAGTAAGCGGGATATGATATCACTGGAGGAAATGGATTTTTTTTTTTTTTTTTTTTTGCGTTCGGCTTATTTTTCTATTCCCAAAGACGGTGCGCGTTGTACTATGTTTTTATTTTGCGCCTTTGTGCCCAGTACATCCGACTTCGGCATTCACTTTATGTAAGGGTCTGCCTCCTCCTGCATTTTCTAAAGGTTTGCTTCCCCGGGGTAACAGCCGGTACTGTGGCTGGGGAGCGAACCCAGCACCGTATCACTTAACCACTAGCCTACGTCATCAGCAGATATGGATCTGACATCTTAGTAAGATATAGTGAAATATATATGCCATGCTTGAGAAAAGCGCTCGTCTGTGACGACTCTCGCACGATTATTAATGATATTACGGTTGGAATAGATTGTACATAAGCTAGTTTTTGATGGTGAATCATAGATTGTACATAAGCTAGTTTATGTTGGTGAATCTAAATGGACATCTTCTGTCACAATTTAAACCTACTAAAATTATCGATAAATGGTACTTCAGTGCTAAAACTACCAAGCATGTTCAAAGACACAAATTCGATGCCTCTGAGAGCGGTGCATGTTTTCTTCAGAAGAAACAGACTAACACTGTGCAAGTAATACAATATATGTTGGTTTAGAAATAAAGGTGAATTACTGCCTAGTTTAAATTTGTGAATACAAATTGTATGACTGTAGTCGGATCATTCTGGACTGGTAAAATGTTTGACTGACTGGTGAACCACCCTAAATCTGTCATACGCTGTGTGTGTGTGTGTCTATATATATATATATATATATATATATATACCACTGCAGCTCATGCGCTGCTGAGCATCTTGATCCCGTCAACCCATTCAAACACTTTCCTCTGTTTCAAACTGTTTCCGTACTGAACCTTCATTATTTCGTAGATCTCAGAAGGTTTCACATCCTGTGACCAATGGTTGCTGTGGTCTTGACTAATGTCTTGCCACTGGCTCAAAGTAGTTTAAGGCCAGAGAGTGAGGCTGATGACCAACGCAGAGCCCTCTCACTATAACCCAAATACAGCGCAGTGTTACATCATCAAAATAAACCCGTCTGATGGTGTCGCAATCGTCGCTTGAGGTGGACAACGAACTTTTTTTTAACTTCATGTGACCAACCACAAAACGCGGATTAACCACTTCGTTGTTCTTCCACGGAGCAAGTCGACAGTGAGGCGGCCATGTTGTACGCTACGGTGTTCTTGCGCATAATGCTAGGTCGTCAAAATCCCTACATGGAGCATTATCGAAGAGCCATTTTGTGCACTGAAATAAGACATTCCGTTAGACACACTCTTCCACGAACTTTGCAATAAAATTGCTCTTACTTAAACAACTCCCTCGCGCACGCGTGTGTGTGCGTGTACACTCACACAAACACACACATAGAATCAACCACGTGCACTGATATTTTGTTATGCAACAATATTTCTCGTATTTCCTTAGTTGGTGATTTACGCAACACAAAATGAGCGACAGGGATTTTAGTTACGTGTTGTTGTTGGTGCTACAACAACTATAGGGAGGGAACTTTTTGGTTATGTTTCCTGCCTTTGTTGAATTTCATGTCGTAACAGTAAGCTGCTTCTTGATTCCACCGTGGGGAGGGTTGTTGTTGTTGTTGTTGTTGTTGTTGTTGTTGTTGTTTGGAATGCCCACAATGAGAAGGTTTCACTCTTTTGTGCGCCCTGAAAAAGACGCTAAGTGACGGGTTTCAGTAGCTTTCCTCACATCCCGAGCGTGCTGATGAAGGTTGAAGGCGGTTGGGCTATGCTTGGCTTCAAGTGCGTGTCGCTCACTCCTACGGGGATCACGTCGATCTCTCACATCGTTAGCCAGTCTGTAATTAAAACAGACCGTTTCCAGGGAGGACTGCGAGGAAGCTAAGGTGATGGCCATGGTTGGATCTGGTTCAGATGCTTGTTACGTCTGATCTGCTGTGTCCTCAGCTGGAAATACGGCTCTGATCCTTCCTTGTGAGTTGATTGATACTGTCCTTTGGATTGAGACTTGCCATGTGTCAGTAGACCTTCCTCCGCGTGTTTCCCATAGCCAACCTGTTTAGACGCTTCTTTGTTAGCAGTTCCAATGAGCTGTTTGGCTGTTGTTGCTGTGTGTGGCTGTTCATGTCATGAACACTTCTTTGCCTGCTTTGTCATTGCCAGTTGTTCTAGAACATTCATGGCCAAGGGATCAACTGCATAAGTAACAGTCCACGGTAGAATAGTAGCGACTTAGTCAAAGCTTCCATAGCTTAGCTGTATTTTCATTGAATTTCTTACCTCTCGCTAGGAAAACTGTGTGGCCGAGCTGTTAGAATATTGGTCTCTTTCCCGAGGGCACAGTTTCAAATTCAGATCAGACATAGCTTGTTATTATCGAGGATGAAATAGTAACCAAGCCTGTGCACTTCGTGTCGACTGCAGAGATAAGCTGCCTTTATTCTTTAGCACGTCCTTTAACGTATTTACTCAGAAATATTTTAGCATTTTAACGTTGTTATATTTGCAATGTGGGGGCCAAAATGCGGAGCAGCGCATGAGCTGCAGTGGTCAGCGACCCATAGCTGACTGCTAGCGTCATGCCCAGCGAACCAGAGCAAGACCCTTCTATACCTCCACGCGGTGATCCTGGATAACAGACTGTAGCAGGTCAGACTGGCTAAGGAGAAGGGATCGAAGAGGGAATGCTAACCCGGTACTAAAAAATGCTTGCTGAAGTCGGATGTGTTGGACCGAAGGGTGCAAATATCGCAGTCAATCTGTAAACTACAACACGACGCATTCCGTTCTCTGGACTACATTCTGCTACTTAAGCCCTTTCGGGGTTTGGTAGCGGGAGATTGAGAACGAACGAAGCCAAGCCAAGTCATATTTGCAATATAAAACTATCGATGGAAAGCACAAGCACGTTAAGTCAACCTTATCATTCTAGTATTTCCTGTACGCATCCAGAGAATGCGGGAGTGTTTTGAGTAGCTGAAGACCTGGTCACATGATTCTCAATTACAGCGGGAGAAGGTTTATGGTTTAAGTACGGGACAAGCCCTAATGTTTGTTTCCTTCTCATGTCTTGTTTATATCTGATCAATACATCACATTATATTTTGGCGTTAATGAATAAATAGTTCAGAACGAGAAATAGCTATAAGCGCCACCGAATTGACATAAACGTTGAGCGAGCACCATTTTTTGTAATCAATAACGCCATGTTTTTTGTGTATGTGTGACACGAATCGTGTTTCTCTGTCCGCCCGGGTAGACAAAATACACTAGGACTACATGCTTCCGTTGCGATACTATTATCAGACGCCAATGTGGTCCAGGGGCGTAATCCCTCGCCTAGAGTTCTAAAGATCCGTGGTTCAAATTTTCTGTGTGAAATCTGATTTAAACTCGTATCAGTAGTGCAGTTCTACCGGCGAGCACATGATCTGTCCGCGTCTGCTTGTATATAATGATATATGTATAGATAGCATTTGCTCAAGCCGATATATCCGATATATGGGATTGTAAGAAATTCTGTTAGCCGATATATCGGCTCTTCGGAGCGAGTCAGATAATAAACCCTGCAGACAGGCGGACCCCAGAAATGATAATAAACCATGCAGACAGGCGGACCCCAGAAATGATAATAAACCCTGCAGGCAGGGGGACCCAAAAATGGGAGTACGAACGAGTAAACGGTGATTGTAGACTTCTCACTCATCGGGCGACTCCAACTGTGGTAAATGGTGAATTGTTAAAGTGTTTAGCTGGAGTATTCTACCCAGGCGGTATTTACATAACCATGTATCTGACATTTCTCCTACACTTAGATCATTGCCCTGGCATGGCATTGTTGGTTTCATTCTGTAAGAATACGAATTGACGCGCGCAGGAATACACAGTGCAGAAGATTAGGAACTGCGTAGTTGTGCGTACATTTCGTTTCATAGTCTGTTTCTGGTGTTACGTGAACTACTTTAACTGCCTCTGGTTGCCAACATTTCCCCAGTTAAAAAAATATACAGAGGTTGAAAGAGAGAGAGAGAGAGAGAGAGAGAGAGAGAGAGAGAGTGGTGAAAGTAATTCTTTGTTAGGTCGGGTGAGGGAAAACTTATCTCAGGCAAATATCACGCCCGGCTCTGCTTTCTATCATCGTGCACTCTCTGCTATTTGCAGTGACAGAAATTATCAATTCAAAGGTTAACTGGAGATTTTTTGATTTTTTTTTTTTAAAGGAAGAGGAGAAGGAAGTAGAGAGATGAAAATATTGTTGTTGACGCGTGATCTGGACCAGTGGAGGGGGAGGAGAGAGAAACGGGGGAAGGGGGATATGTAGTCTTTCATTGGCGTCTGCGTCTCTGTAGACCATGCGCGTGATGTTGTGTGAGTTTTGTCCAGCTCCGTCTCCTGTATTTCGACACCGTCTGCTATGACTGTAAAGGCGGATCCGCGAGTGACAGTCCCTGCCACTGATCGTACGACCATGATGAGGTTGCTGGTTGCCCCCCGATCTCTTCAGTCGTATCTCTTTTCTCTACAGCCAGAAAGCATCTATGAGCGTCGGCAGCCACTATGCCCCTTCCATCTGACTGTCTTCAAGCAGCTCGATCTGAGCAATCGTTTCACAGCCTTTGGATGGGATGTCGCAGGACTTCATGTGCCTCTTGCATGCGTCCTTGAGTTACAGTTTGGGACGGCCGATTCGTCTAGCTCCGGGATATCGCAGGACTTCATGTCCCTCTTACATGCGTCCTTGAGTAACAGTTTGGGACGGCCGATTCGTCTAGCTCCAGGATGTCGCAGGACTTCATGTGCCTCTTACATGCGTCCTTGAGTTACAGTTTGGGACGGCCGATTCGTCTAGCTCCAGGATATCGCAGGACTTCATGCCCCTCTTGCATGCGTCCTTAAGTTACAGTTTGGGACGGCCGATTCGTCTAGCTCCAATGACTAGGTGTCCATGAAGGACACCTTTTGGCAGCCTTCCATCTTCCATGCAGTAAACATGCCCCAATCATCGAAGATGTCGCTGGCTCAACATCGAGTACATGCTGTGAGTGTTTGCTCTCTGTAAGACCGTATTATGTGACACTCTCTCCTGCCACCCAATAATACGCCGAAGAAACCTCACGTGAAAGGTGTTGAGCCGCCGCTCCTGTTTAGTGTAAGTGCTACAAGTCTCGCTTCCATACACGAGAGCGTCTACAACGCAGGTCTGATAGACCCGGACCTTGATGTGAGACAACTCATTGCTCTCCCAGACTCCCTTCGTCAGGCCGGCCGTGAGTGTACTCATTATGTAGCTTGTGTACCTTCACTCACAGGTCTCTTCGTTGCGTGTCTTGTTTATAAATGTGATAACACGCATTCAACAATTCCTTGACTTACGTCCATATACTCTTACGCCAGGTTGTTGTTGGTGTTGTTGGTGTTGCTGTTGTTGGTGTTGCTGTTGGTGTTGTTGGTGTTGCTGTTGTTGGTGTTGTTGTTGTTGGTGTTGCTGTTGTTGTTGTTGTTGGTGTTGTTGTTGTTGCTGTTGGTGTTGCTGTTGTTGGTGTTGCTGTTGTTGTTGTTGGTGTTGCTGTTGATGTTGTTGTTGTTTGCCCACAATGAGTAGGATTACTCTTTTGTGCGCCCTAAAAAACACGTTAAGTGACGGGTTGTCATAGCTTTCATCACATCCCGTGCGTGCTGATAAAAGTGGACTGGGGGGTCCTCCAGGTAATTGTGCTAGGCTTGGCTCATCTGCGTGTCGCTCACTACTACGGGGATCACGTCGACCCCTCACCTTGTTATCCTGTGTGCCATGAAAACATCCCATTTCCATGAAGGGCTACCAGGAAGCCAAGGCGAGGGTAGTGTCCAGTAGCAAACCTTTAACAACACCGAGAGAGAGAGAGTAATGTTAATAGTAAAGCAAATGTGGCATGTTATGACCAACCCAGGACAATCTACTGTTATGTATACCGCCGTTAGCTGTCTCTATAACCCTACATCTTTAATCACTTGGTCCTTTTGCCTTGTTTCTGTTCATCTCACTCTCTGCATCCTGCGATAGCACCACGCCTCAAAACCTTCTCATTTATGTGTGTCAATCTTTGTTTAAAGTACATATTTCAGAGCTGTACAATGCGAGCGGCCAGATACGTGCAGTAATTGTTCTTTTAAGAAACTCAATACTGATGTTCTTTGCTGTTATACTGGCTTCGTTCGTTCTCAATCTCCCGCTACCAAACCCTGACACGGCCTACTAGCTGAATGAAGTCTAGAGAACGGAATGCGTTGTGTCGTAGTTTACAGCTTGACTGCAATATTTGCACCTTTCGGTCCAACACATCCGACTTCAGCAAGTAATTTTGTAGTACCGAGTTAGCATTCCCTCTTCGATCAATTCTCCTTAGCCAGTCTGCTCTGTTGCAGTCTGTTATCCAGGATCATCGCGTAGAGGTGTAGAAGGGTCTTGGCAGCTTTGGTTCGCTGGCCCTAACGCTAGCAGTCAGCTTTGGGTCGCTGACCACTGCAGCTCATGCCCTGCTCAGCATCTTGATCGTTTGCTGTTATAAATTGTTGTTTCTCTTGTAATGCATTTGTTTGTTACTGCGATCCTAGTTCTAAGTTCTTCTTCTTCTTCTTCTTCTTCTTCTTCTTCTTCTTCTTCTTCGTTCATCCTCAGATCAAGGTTCCGATTTCTCTTACAAAGGACGCCGTTGTTTGTAAAGCTGTTTCATCTCCATACAGCTTTTGTCTCATATCTGTCTCACGAGGCCAGTATTGTTCTATCTTTTCCTGCGTGAGCTTGCAGCTTTGCAGGATGTGTTCCACTGTCATGATATGCTCCCCACATGAGCACCTGTCATCTGTCCCAATCCTCATTTTGTTGTAAAGATGCATTTGTTTGTTACTGCGATCCTAGTTCTAATTTCAACCTCACAGCGAACACCCGCTGTAATGATCTGTCCCAAATCTGAAAACCTCTGCACTTGTTCTATTTGTGATCCTCGATGCTGAAATGTACTGATTATCTATCCTTTTCCGAAGCCAAATAGTAGTGTAGTTTGCTTTTTTAAATTGTTGTTTCTCATGTAATGCATTTTTTCCTACTACGATCCAAGTTCATTGTCAACTGCACAGTGAGCGTCCTCTAATAATTTGGCCCACCATATTTTTTTTTTGGTTTTTTGTTGTTGTTGCTTTTGCCTTATTTCTCTAATCCATAAGACGGTGTGCGTTGCACTGTTGTTTTTATTTTGCGCCTGTCGGCCCAGTGCATCCGACTTCAGCATGCATTTTATGTAAGGGCCTGCTTCCTCCTGCATTTTCTAAGGGTTTGCTTACCCGGGGTAACGACCGGTGCTGTGATGGGGATCGAACCAAGCACCTTCTGGTTGTGAGCCGTGCCACTTAACTACCAGCCCACGCCGTCCCCAAGGGCCCACAATATGAAAACCTGTCCACTTGTTCTGTGATAGGTCCCTGGCTGCTGATATTTAACGTTTGTGTTGTTTTGACTATTAATATCGCTGCTGTGTTACTAGCATTTAACCTCATACCAAATGTTTCGGATGTGTTGTTGATCCAGTTGAGTAGTTGTTGTGATGGTTTCTCTGTTCCTGCTTTGATGGCTTGATCCTCTGTAAATTGTTTGGCACGTATTCGTTATCCATTTACCATGACCTCAATGTTGCAATTTAAGATGGCGTCTTCCAAGATCAACACCGAATACCAATAACAAAATAGGTTTTGGAACACAAAAGCTCGCCCATATTTGCTGTGTTTGTTAATAAAAGTAACTGATGTTTTTTTTGTTTTTGTTATGTGCGGGTGGGGGCTATAGATATCGTGATGCGCAAATTAGGTCATTCGAAAATTGATAGTGAAGTTTTAGAGATTCATTTCTCTGCTAAATACTGTGTATTTTGGAAGGTAAGGTTTTTTGGTGTGTGTAGGTTATTGTATTGTAACAAATTGAATCCTTGCCAGATGGAGACCAACAAAAATCAAACAGAAACACATTTCTTCATATTTGTCCAGTTTTCACAGGTCCGCGAAAAAATTGTTCCCAATTTTACCGACCCACAGGTGTAAAAAAGGTTGGGGAAGCATTTGTATAAATGTCCCCGTCACATACTGTGTATACATCGAACGACTAGATGTAGCAACAAACGCATAGTTAAGACAAGGAGCAGGATAACTACTAATACAGTCCGTGAGACCACATAGAGATTGGGCAAGCATATATTCAGGAAGAAACCTGCAGAAATGCCATAAAACATACGCTGAATTAAACGTGACATTTGCCGAGAAAAGGGAGGGCACTACAACGTAGTTAAGAGAGGTGGAACAAAGGAAGAAGAGACTGCCCAAAATACACAAATGGGGAGACTGTTCTGGTTCGTCTTCGCGCATTTCTTACATACGTCTCTTACCGGGGCCTGAAAGGGAGAAAAGAATAGCAACAGTAACCTGACAGACATGTAATAATAGACGATTAAAGCTGGTTGTGAACAGGGCCTGCTACCATATCCTTTGTTGCAGTTCGTCCATCGAAATCGATGAGGAATATTTTGTCAGCATTCATTGTCCACATGAGTTCCAAGATGGCTAAATAAGTCAATGTGAGCCCGTAATTGCTTGTCGCACTTACTACAGGTAAATAGGACACCCCCTTCCACCGAGGTTAAAGAAGAGTGGATAGCTGACTGGCGGATGCGATCGTCTCTGGGTGGCGTCATTAATTCTTTAATTCTGGCTGCTTCCTGTCTCGGGGGGGGGGGGGGGGGGGGGGGGAGAGACACCCTACCCCCAGGTCTAAGCGATTGATGGCGATTTTTTCCCCAGTCATCATGGTCACACATGGATATCACACTGTATGAGTGACTTCTTAAGCGTGTCTTTGTACCTTTTCCGCTGCCCACCGCTTGCCCTCTTGTCATTGTGCAGTTCACCATAGAGGAGCTCTGTTCGGTAGACGTTGATCCGACAAGCGTACCACATGGCCAGCCCATCTCAGCTGTGCTGCACATATCATGCTGCGTATACTAGTCATGCCCGATCGCACTAGCACATCTATATTTGGCACCATGCCCTGCCATCTAATCCTCAGTAGTTTCCGCAGGCAGCCCATGTGGAAGTGGTTTAATTTCCTGACATGACGACTATAGACGGTCCAGGCCTCACACGCATATAAGAGGTTAGGTGGAACAACTGCAGAGTAGACCTTCTTTTTTGAGTCCTTATCCCTCCCCTGTCCTATATACACAATAAGCGGCAAGCCCTCTATACACTCAACACACTGTACAAAGAATAAGACAATGCCAGCTCTATCTCACACGAAGATCATCATTTAGCTGCCTTCCATCATGTTTTTTTTTCTGGGGTGTGTCCATCGAGAGGAGTTTCGTCTCACTAGCATGCACAGGTGATGCTGTCGTGATATATCGTCTTTGGTGTGATTTCTGCTCAGCGTGAACAGAGATTTCTGGTGATGTTGAAATGTTTCAAATAACAGTTGATTGCCCATCAGACAGTTTCTGTTTTGATTATGTAAGTTGAGCTGTATTTGGATTGTAGTGAGGAAGAAGTTGCCCCGGTAATTTGTTTTTGTTTGTTTGTTTATTTGTTTTTGTTTGTTTGTTTATTTATTTGTTTTTGTTTGTTTATTTGTTTTTGTTTGTTTATTTATTTATTTGTTTTTATTTGTTTGTTTATTTGTTTTTGTTTGTTTGTTTATTTGTTTTTCTTTGTTTGTTTATTTGTTTTTGCGTTTGCCTGTTTTCTCTAATCCCCAAAGGGGTGTGCGTTGCACTGTGGTTTTTATTTTTCCACTGTCTGCACAGTGCATCCGACTTCAGCATTCATTTTAATGGGAAGGTCTGCTTCCTCCTGCATTTTGCTAAGGGTTTGTTTCCTTGGAGTAACGGCCGGTACTGTGATGAGGATCGAACCCAGCATCTTTTGGTTGTGAGCCGTGTCACTTAACCACTAGCCCACGCCGTCCCCATGCGTCGGATCATCAACCTCACTCTCTGGTCCTGAACTACCTTGGACCAGTGGCAAGACAGAAGTCAAGACGACTGGAAGTAATTCAGGATGCAGGCACTCTGGCCCCATCTTCTTTGAGACTAGGGGTCGCTTGAAACCCGAGGGGCTCGGAACCCAACGCTGTTTCCGTTCATCGCTTTGAGAAGCGAGTGCCTAACCTCTCTACCACATCGACCCCGACCCTGTTGAAATGTTACGACTAAACTCCGGGGCACAATCTTCTTTAGCGACATGTGAAGTGTGGTGGGCAGGGTCGGCGCTGCCCTCTGCATTATTGGGACACGACTCCTACCCGATGATAGGTTCAATGCCGGTTAGAGATAATAACGTACAGGACTTCTGGTCACTTGCAGGTCCGCTCAGTTTAGACCTGGGCTCGTCAACCTTGTCAGACTTGGGCCCACATTTATAACTTTTGTTAGGGTACGTTCTGCTTACCACCCACTTCAATCTAAATTGGAGAAAAGGTCGCGATCGTCCACAATATCTGTATATATTGGATATTTTAAATACATCATCATCATGTGATATGTCCTTTGCAGGACGTCGCTCCCATGACTGCTCATCTGAAAGAAACTCGATCTCTTGCCAAATCCCCAGCCTGCACGAGAGTTATGCCCAATCATTCCTTGACATCTTGGTGACATCGCCGCCTTGGCCTGCGCCTGCCTATCTTGCCTGGCACGTTACCTTCCATTACAGTTCTCTTAAGTCCGGTGTGTCTTTTGATGTAGCTAAATTATTAAAATGTATTGTTCATGATGAAATTTATGAATCATTTGTACTTTATGCCCAACTCTTGTCCAATGTACGCATTCTTATTTTCTTATGGTCCATGGTATTCTGAGACCTTGTCTATAACATTTCGATTCGAAGGACTCGATACTCTTCTTTAAGGTTTTGGTAACTGTCCATGCTTCACAGCCGTATCCTGACATGGGAAAAACACAGTTTCTCAACATTCACGCTTTGTGTGTGTGTGTGTGGGGAATGCTGGTATTCTACCATAGTTTCCTCAGCTTGTGTAGCCTCAGCATTGCCACAATAATAATTGTTTTAATACAGAATATAATCATTCTGCTACAGCCCATCTGAAAGCTAAAATCGTCCACTAGTGGACCATGGTCAACTGTAATCTAAAGTAGGTCAGGAGTGGACACTAGAGCCCATGTTGTAGAGCACTGGTTTAGACTGTCAACTTGTTCTACATTGAAGCAAAGGGACATAATCTATTCTGGTGTCAGATTTTTTCATATCTTAATAACGCCCCTTGTTATTATTGAGTCGCCTTGATACTGCATATGCACATCAAGAGTGCAGACCTTCACAAACAAGTGTCATTGTGACATACTTCCTGTTAGATGTCCAGATGTAATAAGAAACAGCCATCCGTGAGTGCAAGAACGTGGCAACAACAAATGGAGCAGGAAATTGGGGCGAGAAATTTCAAATTGATACAAGACACTCTCAGAAATTAAACTAGACACTTTAACCCAATGCTGTCCAACTTTTTTCGCACCTTGGGCCACACACACAAATGGTCAAGTCGAGGGCCGCACCAGAAAGCTCAAAAGTAACGACTACAACAATACATCGCAGTTATACACTTTATTAAGATGTATTTTTAATAATAATAAAATAATGCATGAATGTATGATTTATACGAGGCGTGTTCAAATGATACCGGACCAAACTGCAACAAGTGAACATACTTACGATGCGCATGATGACGTCACTTCTAGCACATACCAACCGTCAAGGTTTCAAAATTGCTTTATCCTCCGACTCATAGTTTCCTCGGCAAATAGCTGAAGGATGTCGACCAGTTGACATTCATCGCAGAATGCAGTCAGCCTATGGTGACAAAAGTGTTTCGAAGACAGCAGTGAAGAACTGGATAACTATATTTAAAGAAGGACGTGGGTTAATGAAAGATCTTCTGAGGCCAGGTCAGGCGCATATTGTTGCGCCTAAGACGTCGTCAAAATTGATGCAGCAATTCGGGTGGACCGTCGCCGGAGCATATGTTTACCACACTTTTGTCACCATACACTGCCTGCATTCTGCGATGAATGTCAACTGGTCGACATCCTTCAGCTGTTAGAAACCGAATCATCGCTCGCTGATCAACTCTGGACGGATTCCATATCACACCCGCCATGTTTTCAACGGTCTGCTGAGGAAACTATGAGTCGGACGATAATCAATTTTTTTCAAACTTAACGGTTGATATATGCTGTTTACAGCAGAAGTAACGTCATCGTACGTATTCACTTGTTGCAGTTAGAACCTGTTTAATTTGAATACGCCTCTAAAAAGTTCAATGTACAAAATAAAAGTTAAATCTAATTTTTATTGAGATTTTTTTACTTTGAATTGCACTTAGAATTGTTTTAGTTTGAGAGTGGTATTCTGTAACAGCTGCCCTCGTTAGATTTTCTAAATGTTCGTCATCTAAAAGTTCGTCATCTAAATGTTCGTCATCTAAATGTTCGTCATCTGAATGTTCGTCATCTAAATGTTCATTATCTAAATGTTCATCATCTAAATGTTCGTCATCTGAATGTTCGTCATCTGAATGTTCGTCATCTAAATATTCGTCATCTGAATGTTCGTCATCTAAATGCTCGTCATCTGAATGTTCGTCATCTAAATGTTCGTCATCTAAATGTTCGTCATCTAAATGTTCATCATCTAAATGTTCATCATCTAAATGTTCGTCATCTAAATGTTCATCATCTAAATGTTCGTGAGTCAAATGTTTCAATGTTGTGACTTGATGTTGGGCATAACAGAAAATCCAGCTTCACATACGTAAGTGCTTCCAAACATGGTCAATGCCTGTTTTACAACACTTCGATAGGTGGGGAAATTCATCAGAAGAAATATATTTCATCCAGAACTGTATTGTTGTTGTAACCTTGTATTGTTCCAGAAAAGCTATATTATGTTGCATTTCAATTATTCAAAACTGTCCTGCACCTTCATCTCCTCCAAATAACTCCATCTGTGCTGCTATGGTAGAAATATCGCACGTGAATGGATATTCAACTAAATGCAGCAATGGTGTCAGACTTCGAATGTCTTGGAAACGAGCAGAGAAATCCACTTTCAACTTTTCTAGTAACAGTTTGAACTGCTCGCATTTATCTAAAGCTGAAAATGCTTGTGCATCCAATGTAAGTGCTGGAAAGTGTGTACAATTTGGCTGATTCAATTGACTGAGGAGCAATTTGAGTCTTGTTCCAAAAACGATAAATTCTTTCATCATAGTAGGTAATATTTTATACTGACCGTGCAATTTGGGATTCCGTGGCGAAGTGGTTAAGCCGTCGGCCTCGGGATCAGGTTGTGTGTGTTCGACTCCGGACTCCGCCGTCTTTTTCACAGGTGCTTGATGCGGAGTCCCCTGCATCTCGTCTTGTCCTTGACTTACCACTGGGGTCGGGCGGCTTGAGACGAGAGAGTGAGGATAAAAAGTAGCGCAGTTAATCCTTACTAAAAATACCGCTAGCAAAATAAATTATGCCATCATCGTCTACGATGGACGGCGGCCTTTGCCTTGCCGTCCAATTTCAAATGTAATTTGTTCACGTGGTCTGTGATGTCAGTAAGAAATGCTGGCCTTTCCATAAATACAAACGTTTCTATAGAATTTAGCAAGTCTTTAGATCTGACCTTGAAAAAGATTTTTACTTCTGTAATTAGACCCCCAAATCTGGCAAGTACCTTCCCTTTGCTCAGTAGGTAGTAATTAGCATACTGCTCCTGCCGAAGACCGATGTGTCGGACCAAAAGGTGCAAATATCGCAGGCAAACTGTAAACTATCGACACAACACAAATCCGTTCTCCGGACTACATCCTGCTACTTGCAAAGCCCTGTTCAGGGCTTGGTAGCGGGAGATTGAGAATGAACGCAGAAGAAGAAGAATACTGCTTACATAATATGTGCACGAAATGTACCGCAGATAACAGCTTGCTGTGTGGTTAATTTGGGAATTAAGAGTTCACTGTAAATACTTATGCTGCTCGGGTCGTCTGCAACGCGTTGTGTATTAATGTACTATATAGTAATACCTTTTTAAATGATCATTTTGGTATATGGCACTAGCTGTAATACAGTATAGGCCCTAATGCTATATTTGATTTTCTTGATGTCAGCTCACGAGTAGGCAACTGGCACTTTTTTCACACAAATTACAAATGTTGTTCGAGCGGGCCGCGTGTAACCCGTCATGCGCTGGATTGGAACCCACACGGACAGAGGCGGACGAGGAGACCGTAAAACACCATACGAAGAACGGTGAGACAAGAAGACAATTCAGTCTCGATCGTGTTCGTGGAACTTAGGAGGGCGGTGAAAAATTAGAGGAGATGTAGAGCATCTGTTGAGTCCCTTGGTTCCAATGGGAACTGATAAATGGTGGTCCGTATGAAGCATAGGGTCACCGCTACGGTAGGCATTCTTTCAGAAAGCTTAAATTAAATTGCTTCTTTCACTCTTGCAGCGTCCTCTACTAAATAAGTCCCATAGTAGGAACTGTCGTCGGGGAAAAAGTGTTAGAGACTTCATTGTACTAAGCCACGGCTTCTGTGATGTGGGCTGACTAGCTGTCTTCATCGCTGCCTCCCCACCCCCCCCCCCTAACTGTAGGACATGTACCCATTAACATATGAACTCCATATACAGCTGGGTCGACTGAAGCGTGTCGGTAGAGGGAGTTGAACCTCGTACCTTTGCTGTGAATAGCGAGTGATCTACCACTACACTTTTTAAAAAAACTTAGTTTTTCAGCGCAAGCGGTGATGACGACATTATCAGACGGCTTTGTCTTGATGATATAGCTTGCGCTGAATTTGGGTTATAGTGAGCAAGAAGCTGCGCTGGTCATCAGCCTCACTCTCTGGTCCCGAGCTACCTTGGGCCAATAGCAAGACATACGTCAAGACGACTGGATCCCTTGCATCCTGTGCTACAATGGGGAGAAAAAATAGGAAAATTGTGCTGAGAACAGACTTCATTTGCACCTGGGTGGTTCTCACTTTTCTTCTCCCACCCCGTGCTCAGTCCCTTTTATTGCGAACAGAGCACGATATCCCTGTAACTGCCGTGGTGGCTCCGACATATTTTTTTCTTGCGTGCAACACCTACTAATTTACAGCTGGGTCGACTGGTGGGAGCTGTCATACCACGAAAAACGCACGACATATCCGGTCTGTGACACTGAGATCGACGGGATTCGAACCTGGTACTATGGGAATGTAAACCAAGCTCAAAATCCCATAGACCACTGAATCCCTGTCCCAGACTGTTGCGACCTGTTTAGTATGTTACAGTAGTATTTTGCCCCCACGATTTCTTCTAATCATTTTCTAATTCTCTTATACTGTACCTTCGCATTACGGGGTCCTGAACGGGGAACAAGGACTAGAAACACTGTGACCTGCCATACACGCCAGAGGTAGGTTGGGTATGATACGGTTAGCTACCCTATCCTGTAGAATCTAGGTCACGAGAAAACGCAATTAGGTTTCGTAACTTAAGCGTGCACTGTTCGTTTGTTTTGAGAACACTGATAGAAATGTTTTTCATCTCCGTGTGTTTACTTTATTTAACGTCTTTATATTGGTTTTGAAGGCTATGAAGAGTATATATACAACCAGATTCTTTTAAATTCACTTTATCTAAAAATAACTTTACGTATCCAATCTATTCCTGAATGCATTAATGTTCCCTGCCTCCACTACTTCCTGTGGCAATGCATTCCAAGCATTCACCACTCTCAGACTAAAAAAATATTTCCTAATATCTAAACTGGACCTTTCTTTAATTAATTTGTAACTGTGCTCTCTTGTTCTTGAAGGCGGTTGTGTTTTGAAGAATGAAATTGTTATAGTATAATTTATCCTTTCGTTATCTCATAGAACCAGTCTTAAATCGCCTGAAATTCTTCTCTTTTCTAGACAATGTAGGGGCTGTACTTGTCCAGAATGTTTAAGCCCTCTAGCTTATCGATGACCAAGCGATAGTGGGAGAATCAGGAGCAACGTTGTAAATGCTGCTTGAAAAAAATAATAGCATGACCAAAGAGCTTGGCATGAAAATAAACATATCGAAGACGATAATATTCAAGCAACATAGGCAAATAAATGTATCTATCAATGGAGAAATAATCGAACAAGTACAGAATATTACATATTTGGGGCAAACCATAACAGAACATGCTGGCAACGAGACAGAAATTAAGACATGGATTACAATGGCAAAAAGGGGCTTCAGAAAAAAACAAATTGTTAACCTCAAAGAATATCAGGTTAGAGCTGAGGAAAAGAATAATCGCCACTCACATATTGCACTGTATGGGGCTGAAACATGGAAATTTAGCGAAGAATGGATGAAAAAAGCTAGGAAGCGTTTAGAATTGAAAAAATGAGTTGGACAGAAACACGATCCAATGACAATGTACTCAGTGACGTGGACGCACAAAGACAAATATTACATATGGTACAAAAACGTCAGTTGAGTTGGCTGGGTCACAATATGAGACATGAAAGTCTTCTACAGAAAATACAAGATTCAGGGGAAGGGAGGATCCGGGGAGACCAAGACTCACCTTTACATCTCAGGCATGCAGGGACAATAAAGTACCAACTTATGCTGCAATGAAGAGAACTGCAGAGGGTAGGGTCAAATGGAGAGACATACTCAGACAACCTTACATCCAGTCTCCGGACTGATCAACCAGAGGATGTGGTCAAATGGAGAGACATACTCAGACAACCTTACAACCAGTCTCCGGACTGATCAACCAGAGGATATGGTCAAATGGAGAGACATAGACAACCTTACAACCAGTCTCCGGACTGATCAACCAGTTGATGAGGAAATTATCAGGATGTGTCTGAATTGTGAAATACAAGATTTGACACAAACTAACTAACTAATGAAGTAAAATAAAAGTATTTAAAAGAAAACCCCAGCACCCGTTTGTTAGGAGAATGTTGACTGTGCCAAGTAAGGTCGTATTATGTTTCCTGTATTTGTTAATGGACTTGTGAAAACAAGCATTTATAAACGTCACGTGTCCCAGAAGTGAAGTGCTGTCGGCACATTAACAGCCGTTGACAAGGTGTAGGTTTGTATAAACATGTTTGGGACGTTTTGTCATAAACAAGTGTGTTTCGTGATAAACTGTCGGACTGAGAGCTGGAGGAGTTATATAATTTGTTGGACAGAAGTTATGTTCTGTTCTGACAAGAATCGAAGTCACTGCACTCTGAGCAGACCCATGGGTGCTCAGTTTTTTTTTCCTGGCCACTCAAATACACCTAGGCAATGACCAGACAGTCAGACAGACTGGCTAAGAATGGATCAGGCCAAGAACGAGTTCAAATTGCTGATTAGTGCATGAGCTGTGGCAGTCAGCTACCCAAATTAGATTGCAAGCGTCAGGACTAACAAACCAGAGCAGCCAAGACTCTTCTACACCTCCACGCGGTAATCTTGGATAACAGTATGAAGCAGAGCACACTGGCTAAGGAGAAGGGATCGAAGAGGGGAGGCTAACCCGGTACCCAGACTGGCTAAGGAGAAGGGATCGAAGAGGGGAGGCTAACCCGGTACCCAGACTGGCTGAGGAGAAGGGATCGAAGAGGGGAGGCTAACCCGGTACTCAGACTGGCTGAGGAGAAGGGATCGAAGAGGGGAGGCTAACCCGGTACCCAGACTGGCTAAGGAGAAGGGATCGAAGAGAGAAGGCTAACCCGGTACCCAGACTGGCTGAGGAGAAGGGATCGAAGAGGGGAGGCTAACCCGGTACCCAGACTGGCTGAGGAGAAGGGATCGAAGAGGGGAGGCTAACCCGGTACCCAGACTGGCTAAGGAGAAGGGATCGAAGAGGGGAGGCTAACCCGGTACCCAGACTGGCTGAGGAGAAGGGATCGAAGAGGGGAGGCTAACCCGGTACTCAGACTGGCTGAGGAGAAGGGATCGAAGAGGGGAGGCTAACCCGGTACCCAGACTGGCTAAGGAGAAGGGATCGAAGAGGGGAGGCTAACCCGGCACCCAGACTGGCTAAGGAGAAGGGATCGAAGAGAGAAGGCTAACCCGGTACCCAGACTGGCTGAGGAGAAGGGATCGAAGAGGGGAGGCTAACCCGGTACCCAGACTGGCTGAGGAGAAGGGATCGAAGAGGGGAGGCTAACCCGGTACCCAGACTGGCTAAGGAGAAGGGATCGAAGAGGAAAGGCTAACCCGGTACCCAAAAATGCCATGCTGAAGTCGGATGTGTCGGACCGAAAGGTGCAAATATCGCAGTCAAGCTGTAGACTACAACACAACGATATCCGTTCTCCAGACAACATCCTGCTACTTGCAAAGCCATACTTTGAGAACGAGTATTGAAGAAGAAGACGAAGAAGAAGAACAGGTTAAGAACAACAGTACACACCAACAACACTATAGACAGTCAAACAACTACTGAAGACTGCGAACAAATAACTTGGCTGAGCAGATGGACATTGTAGAATACTGGGAGAGAGTTCTTCAAACATATGACCAACCCAAAGACAACATCAACCTTCTGAAAAGGGGAGATCAAAGCATCATCTTTCCGACTTGGCATCAGCATACAACCAAACAGTCACTTAAACACAATCCAACCACAACAAGACACTTGACTGTCAGCTGATTCACACATCCCTACGAAACTGATGAACACCATCGTCTTTTGGTGTCCGACGCTTGACGATGTTAGGAAAGAGCTTCTCCCTCCGAGACCACTTTCTATGGAACTAAACAACAGATCACAAACACTTACAGATACCATTATATGGCATTGGGCCAAACGACATGGTCCCACATGCTGCTACATGAATAACCAACTATCCTGGTGGTCCGATAGCCCGCTGGCAGTACGTTTGCTGCTTCCTCTATTCGGGCGCAAATTGATGCGTCATCCTCATTTGATTTCAAAATTCTACATCATGTGCATTTCCGATTCGTGGAATGCATTGCTAAAATAACTAAGCGCTCATTGGTCGAGCTCAAACCCTAATCATATCCAAAGCTCCCACAACACATGTTTGCTAGTCGAAGAAGTCACTTACCTGTCCTCTCCCTCCTTTATCTTTTTCTTCTTCTCCTCCTCCTCCCCCTCTTCGTTCTCCACGTGTATTATGTCTGCACTTGAAGTCTAGCTCCTCTGGATAAAGATTGCTGCTGTGGAGAACTCTACAAGACTCCCAACAAGCTTTGCCTGGATGTTCATCTCCGTGGGCCAGAGTTCAGTACACAAATGATGTAAGGATACAATAGTCTTGTCGGATATATTGGCCCGGTAACACTGTTTGTAATGTATATCTCTGTCCATCAACACTTAGTAATTTATATCTCTGTCCATCAACACTTAGCAATTTATATCTCTGTCCATCAGCACGTAGCAATTTATATCTCTGTCCATCAGCACGTATCAATTTATATCGATGTCGATCAACACTTAGCAATTTATATCTCTGTCCATTAACACTTGGCAATTTGTATCTATGTCCATCAACACTTGGCAATGTATATCTATGTCGATCAACACTTAGCAATTTATATCTCTGTCTATCAACACTTAGCAATTTATATCTCTGTCCATCAACACTTAGCAATTTATATCTCTGTCTATCAACACTTGGCAATTTATATCGCTGTCCATCAACACTTAGCAATTTATATCTCTGTCTATCAACACTTGGCAATTTATATCGCTGTCCATCAACACTTAGCAATTTATATCTCTGTTCATCAACACTTAGCAATTTATATCTCTGTTCATCAACACTTAGCAATTTATATCTCTGTTCATCAACACTTAGCAATTTATATCTCTGTTCATCAACACTTAGCAATTTATATCTCTGTTCATCAACACTTAGCAATTTATATATCTATCCATCAACACTTAGCAATTTATATCTCTGTTCATCAACACTTAGCAATTTATATATCTATCCATCAACACTTAGCAATTTATATCTCTGTTCATCAACACTTAGCAATTTATATCTCTGTTCATCAACACTTAGCAATTTATATATCTATCCATCAACACTTAGCAATTTATATCTCTGTCCATCAACACGTAGCAATTTATATCTCTGTCCATCAACACTTAGCAATTTATATATCTGTCCATCAACACGTAGCAATTTATATCTCTGTCCATCAACACTTAGCAATTTATATCTCTGTCCATCTACACTTAGCAATTTATATATCTGTCCATCAACACGTAGAAATTTATATCTCTGTCCATCAACACTTAGCAATTTATATCTCTGTCCATCAACACTTGGCAATTTATATCGCTGTCCATCAACACTTAGCAATTTATATCTCTGTTCATCAACACTTAGCAATTTATATATCTATCCATCAACACTTAGCAATTTATATCTCTGTCCATCAACACGTAGCAATTTATATCTCTGTCCATCAACACTTAGCAATTTATATATCTGTCCATCAACACGTAGCAATTTATATCTCTGTCCATCAACACTTAGCAATTTATATCTCTGTCCATCTACACTTAGCAATTTATATATCTGTCCATCAACACGTAGAAATTTATATCTCTGTCCATCAACACTTAGCAATTTATATCTCTGTCCATCAACACTTGGCAATTTATATCGCTGTCCATCAACACTTAGCAATTTATATCTCTGTTCATCAACACTTAGCAATTTATATATCTATCCATCAACACTTAGCAATTTATATCTCTGTCCATCAACACGTAGCAATTTATATCTCTGTCCATCAACACTTAGCAATTTATATATCTGTCCATCAACACGTAGCAATTTATATCTCTGTCCATCAACACTTAGCAATTTATATCTCTGTCCATCTACACTTAGCAATTTATATATCTGTCCATCAACACGTAGAAATTTATATCTCTGTCCATCAACACTTAGCAATTTATATCTCTGCCCATCAACACTTAGCAGTTTATATCTCTGTCTATTAACACTTGGTAACTTATATCTCTGTCCATCAACACTAAACTATTCCCGTTCTAGCTACATTTACATATCTACCAACACGTCAGGTGCCAATGACGGTTGGATCGACTGGAGCGTGTCGATTGCAATTGTCGTACCAGGAACGGATAGCGTAAGAAACGAGTACTCTACCACTCTTATATCCTAAGACGCTCGAGACATCTGATATGAGTCAAGACAGTGAGCGGAATCGATGGCATTTTTGCACCAAACCATTATCATCAGATATCAGGGTCATGAATGTAGTTCTTGATACCTGGAGATATCAAATTAAGAACACAAAAGTTGAAAGACAAAGTAGGATCTCTCATAGACAGCACGGGAAAAAATAATAATAGAGAATAAGGAGGCAGCTAATCTACTCAATCAGCAATTTGGCACAGTCTACACAAAAGAGGACTGCTCCAAGGTCTCAGAGCCTATAGATATTTTTTTTAAGAGACATGGAAACAGCGGAATTAAGATCAATCTGTATTACAGAGGAAATGGTTTTTGAAAAATTGCAGGGGTTGAAAGTGGATAAATGTCCAAGTCAAGATGATATTTATCCAAAATTGCTGTTTTGGAATTAGAGACCAACTAGCAAAACCATTGGCTATATTATGTTTTCTATCACTTACAAACTGGATTGTTCAACGGGATTGGAAAGATGCAGGAGTGATCCCCTTATTAAAAAGGGGCAAAAAATCAGATCCAGCAAATTATAGACCGATGAGTTTAACTAGCAGTCTGTACATTGTTAGAGTCAATAATCAAAGAAAACATGGTAATGCATTTAGACAAGTTTAATCTAATCAGAAATAGTCAGAATGGATTTACTAGAGAGAGATCGTGCTTAACAAATCTATTAGAATTCATGGAGGAGGTTACTAAAATGATAGATAAAGTGGAGCCAGTGGATGTTATTTATCTAGATTTTGCAAAGGCCTTTGATAGAGTACCTCATCGAAGATTATTTAGAAAGTTAAAATCACATGAGATAGATGGAGAAGTTGTCAAATGGATTGAAAATTGGTTAACGGGAAGAAGGAAGAGAGTGGGCATAAATAAAGTGTACTCTAAGTGTTGTGAAGTAAAATTAGCCGATGACATAAAACTATGCAGTAGTGTCTCATCTAAAGCAGAAGTGGATATATTGAGGTCGGATTTAGATATAATTATAAAATGGTCTGAGAGCTGGTAAATGGAGTTTAATGTAGATAAATGTACAATCATTCACATGGGTAGATCCAATATGGAACATAATTACAGAACGGGCGAGAACAATATTGGAAAGATAGAAAATGGGTTATAATATATCATATCATACAGGTAAGGTGAGTGAGCAAGTCCAGGTGGCAGTGAAAAAGGCAAATGCAATGTTAGGTATGATAAAAAGAAATATTAAACTGGAGCAAGGAAGTGATAGTCAAACTGTATAAAGCATTAGTTAGACCTAGATTGGAGTACTGTGTACAGGTGAGTCCTTATCGTAGAGTTGATATAAACATGCTGGGATTGATACAAAAGAAGAGAGACAAAGCTGATAGTGGGATTCCAGAGTTACAGTTATGAGGAAAGACAGACAAACCGGCCTACAGTGTCTAACTTTAACTTTACGTTTTTATACTGGTTTAGAAGACCCTGCAGAGTCTGTATACAACTAGTTACATTTACATCACCTTGCTCTAAAAGCTATGCGCATCCAGTTTATTCTTAAATGCATTAACTGTCCCTTCCTCCACTACCTCCCCTGGCAATGCATTCCAAGCAGACACCACTCTCTGACTAAAAAATATTTCCTAATATCTAACCTGGACCTCTCTTTAGTCAGCTTGTAGCTATGCCCTCGTGTTATTGTAGGTGGCTGTATTTTAAAAAAACTTGTTATAGTCTAATTTATCGATTCCTCTGATCATCTTATAAACCTGTATTAAGTCACCACGAATTCTTCTCTCTTCGAGACACTGTAGGCCGGTTTTTCTGAGTCGTTCCTCATAACTGTAATTCTGGAATCCCACTATCATCTTTGTCGCTATTTTTTGTATTCTTTCTAGCATGTTTATGTCCCCTCTATGATAAGGACTCCACACCTGTACACAGTACGCCAATCTAGGTCTAACTAAAGCTTTATACAGTTTGACGACCACTTCCTTGCTCCTATGTTTAATATTTCTTTTTATCATACCTAACATTGCATTTGCGTTTTTCACTGCTACCTTAACTTGCTCACTCACCTTTCCTGAATGATCTATTATAACCCCTAGGTCCCTTTCCTTATCTATCTTTCTAATATTGTTTTCTCCTAGAAAAGAGAAGAATTTGAGGTGACTTAATACAGGTTTATAAGATATTCAGGAGCCGTGTAACGCAGTGGTTAGCGTTCTGGATGGTCCTGGATTCATTCCCCAATTGAGGCGGTAACGTTTTTTCAGACCGCAATGGCTCCCGGGTTGACCCAGCCTTAAATAAGTACCGGTTCAGCCCGGGAAGTAAGAGCGGCGAGGGAGAGGAGATAGCTACCACCCTCATATAGCCGAGCTTTTGAAATGTGAGATCGCTAATACCTAACACCCCTACGGCAGTAATGCTATGGGTTACTTTACTTTACGTTACTTTACAAGATATTCAGAGGAACGGATAAATTAGACTAAAACAAGTTTTTTTTCAAAATACAACCACCTACAAGAACAAGAGAGATATCGATACAAATTAAATAAAGAGATGTCCAGATTAGATATTGGGAAATATTTTTTTAGTCAGAGAGGGGTGAATGCGTGGAATGCGTTGTCACAGGGGGTAGTGGAGGCAGAGATAATAAATGCATTTAAGAATAAATTGGATGCGCATAGCTTTTAGAGCAAGGTAATGTAAATTAAACTGGTTGTATACAGTCTTCTAAACCAGTATAAAGACGTTAAGTTAAGGTACGTGTTTCCCTTTACGGAATTTATAGAAATCCAAAGATATTAAGTCCACCACGAAAATACAGATCTTCAACTCCAATGTCAATTCCGTCCTATTATATGGTCCTGTGATATGGGAAATAAAGGAAAGTTCAATTAAAAAGGTCATATCTTTCATCAATAGATACTTCCGCCGAACTGATGGTGGTACAATAAAGTCACTAATATAGAACTGCGAGAAAGAACCACAAAGATGGCAGTGGGTCTAGACGTAAAAAGAAGGCGATGAAAGCATTACAAGACAGTCACTGTTCCGGAATCCTCAAGATAAAAGAAGTAGGAGCAGACCTAAACACGTATGTACTAAGGAAGTTGAGACGAACCGAAAAACGGCAGGAAAGACTTGGTGGAAATGATGGTGCATGGCAGGAAGACTTGGCGAGTATGTGTTGAGGACATGCTTCACAGGGAGCTGAAAGGTTTTGGATTACTTTTGACATGTGTCGGCAGGGTACACGATACGTCCGTTACATTTGTATAATAATAGTTGCCCATTGCATGACAAAATGGTGACAGCATCAGATATAGGTCAGACGATGCGAGGAAGGTTTTCACTTCTTCTACCTGTCTCTCTCGTCCTCAGCTAACTTGGTCCAGTGGCAAAGCGTAGTCGAGACGACTGAAGTTAGTTCAGGATGCAGATTTTTTATATTTTTTACTCCCGATTTCTCTCCAATGAACAGGTAACCACCAAGTCAGCATTTTCATATTTCTGCCGAAGACGAATGTGTCGACCGAAAAGTGCAAATATCGCAGTCAATCTGTAAACACTTCTGGTGTAAACAGCACATACTAACCGTCAAGTTTACAAAATCTCATTATCCTCCGACTCATAGTTTCCTCAGCAGACCGTTGAAAACAAGGCGGGTCTGATACGGAATCCGTCCAGAGTTGATTAGCGAGCGGTGATACGGTTTCGCAGAATGCAGGCAGAGTATGGTGACAAAAGTGTGTACAAGACAACAGTGAAGAACTGGCCAACTATGCTTAACGAAGGACGTGAGTTAACGCAACAATATGCGCCTGACCTGGTCTCGGACGTGAGTTAACGCAACAATATACGCCTGACCTGGTCTCGGAAGATCTTTCGTTAACTCAAGTCCTTCTTTAAACATCGTTGCCCAGTTCTTCACTGTTGTCCCCATACACTGCCTGCATTCTGCGATAAATGTCAACTGGTCGACATCCTTCAGCTGTTAGAAACCGAATCATCGCTCGCTGATCAACTCTGAACGGATTCCATATCACACCCGCCATGTCTTCAACGGTCTGCTGATGAAACTTTGAGTCTGAGGATAAGGACATTTGGCAAACTTGACGGTTGGTATGTGCTGTTTATACCAGAAGTGATGTCATCATGCGCATCGTACGTATGTGCTCAGTCGTTACAGTTTGGTCCGGTTTCATTTGAACACGCCTCGTATATTAGTGACTTTACTATTTTATTACCTCAATTCGGCGTAAGTATTGATTGATGAAAGCTTGGATCATTTTAGTTGTACTTTTCTTTGTTCCCAACTTTACAGATCCATATCATAGGACGGACTTGACATTGGAGTTGAAGATCTGTATCTTTGTGGCGGACTTAATTTCCTTCGATTTCTGCAAATTCCCTAAGGCAATAAACATCCCCTCTCGCCTGTTATATTCTTAATTTGATAGCTCTGTCTGGGGACGGCGTGGGCTAGTGGTTAAGTGACACTGCTCACAAGGCGAAGGTGCTGGGTTCGATCCCCATTACAGCACCGGCCGTTACCCCAGGTAAGCAAACCCTTAGAAAATGCAGGAGAAAGCAAAAAAAGCAAAGGCCGCCGACCATTGTAGACGATGATGGCATAATTTATTAGCTAGCGCTATTTTTAGTAAGGATTAATTTTTTATCCTTAACCCTTGTCTCGAGCCGCCCGACCCCAGTGGCAAGTAAAGGACAAGACGACTAGGGGGCGGCTACCAGATGCAGGGGACTCCGCATCAAGTACCCGTGAAAAAGACGGCGGAGTCCGGAGTCGAATCCACATCCCCTGATCTCGAGGCCGACGGCTTAACCACTTCACCACGGAATCTGCTGCTAATCTGTGTTCCCCTTTCAGCCACCGTTATCCCTCGAGGTATATCTGCTGAGAGAATTTGACCAGAGACACTGGTGGTCAATAGCAGTGATGTAGAACATTCTCTTCGTTCGGCCTTGTGGACAATCGTTTCATTTTGCTCTGTCAATGATATGGAAGACTTGCACAGTGATTTAGATTAAAGTCAGATTTGCGAAATATGTCCACCTTACTCTCTCGTCGTGAGCTACCTTTGGTCAGTGGCAAGACATTATCAAGACGCCTAGAGATAGTACAGGGTGCAGATTTTGACTCACGGCGTACTCCCGAAGCCTTTCCCGAAAACAGGTATCCCGCTAAGTAGCGGGAGTGTAACATGTAATAGGTTGGGAACGTAGCATGACTAGGACTTCTTCTTCTGCGTTCGTTCTCAATCTCCCGCAGTCCTGAACACGACTTTGAAAGTAGCATGACTGGGACTTCTTCTTCTGCGTTCGTTCTCAATCTCCCGCAGTCCTGAACACGACTTTGAAAGTAGCATGACTAGGACTTCTTCTTCTGCGTTCGTTCTCAATCTCCCGCAGTCCTGAACACGACTTTGAAAGTAGCATGACTAGGACTTCTTCTTCTGCGTTCGTTCTCAATCTCCCGCAGTCCTGAACACGACTTTGAAAGTAGCAGGATGTAGTCCAGAGAACGGAATGCTTTGTGTCGCTAGTTACCAGCTTGACTGCGAAATTTGCACCTTTCGGTCCGACACACCCGTCTTTGGCAGTAAGACCAGAACTAAACCTCCATGTTCATAACGAATGGCATAGTAATAAAGTTCCACACAAGGTGATAGTCAAAACCTCCCACTATGATTAATCCTGTTTCAAGAACAATACCAGTCATCTGACAAAAGTTAAAGTTAGTTACCCATCTCTAGCGATGAAATCATCATAAAACTGTTTTTGTGTTTGATGATGTTACTTGCGTTGTATTTGAATTAAAGTAAGGAAAAAAACTGCGCTGGTCCTCAACCTCACTCTATCGTCCCGAGCTACCTTGGACCAGTGGCAAGACGATCATTCGAGACGCCCGAAGGTAACTCAGGACGCAGGCCACTCGGTTCTTCTCTTGGAACTTGCGGGATTTGATCACACACCGTTTCCGTGCATCGCTTTGAGAAGTGAGTGTATTACCACTCGACTGCAGCGACCCTCTAACAGTTGTTCGTTCGCCACGGCTGAACAACTATTTTGGAGCGTCTTCTTGTGAGATTCCGTTAGCTTCCTGATTCGCTGTTATGTGCGCGCGCCCTCCCACCATCACCCCCACACCCACCCTCACACACACAAATACACTCTGCCACAAGTTCCGTCCTTTTCAGGGTTACCAACCCATTGTGGACATAACCAACCAACCAAGCAGAGTTACGAAAGAGCTTCTTCCTCGAGGTCAGACAAATGGAACACTATGTATGGAACTAAACAACTGCTTACAAACACGTGCAGATACCACTATATTGCATTGGGCCAAGGGGCATGAGTCCATAGGTCGTTGGATCAATAACCTAACCAACCCATGCATGGTTCCAGCCCAGCTCATGCATGGTTCCAGCCCAGCTCATCCATAGTTCCAGCCCAGCTCATGCAAGGTTCCAGCCCAGCTCGTGCATGGTTCCAGCTCTTGCATGGTTCCAGCCCAGCTCATGCATGGTTCCAGCCAAGCGCATGCATGGTTCCAGCCCAGCTCATCCATGGTTCCAGCCCAGCTCATCCATGGTTCCAGCCCAGCTCATGCATGGTTACAGCCCAGCTCATCTATGGTTTCAGCCAAGCTCATCCATGGTTACAAGCCTAGCTCATCCATAGTTCCAGCCCAGCTCGTGCATGGTTCCAGCCCAGCTCATCTATGGTTCCAGCCCAGCTCGTGCATGGTTCCAGCCTAGCTCATCTATGGTTCCAGCCCAGCTCATCTATGGTTCCAGCCCAGCTCATGCATGGTTCCAGCCAAGCTCATGCATGGTTCCAGCCCAGCTCGTGCATGGTCCCAGCCCAGCTCGTGCATGGTTCCAGCGAAGCTCATGCATGGTTCCAGCCTAGCTCATGCATGGTTGCAGCCAAGCTCATGCATGGTTCCAGCCCAGCTCATGCATGGTTCCAGCCCAGCTCGTGCATGGTTCCAGCTCATGCATGGTTCCAGCCCAGCTCGTGCATGGTTCTAGCTCATGCATGGTTCCAGCCCAGTTTATGCATGGTTCCAGCCTAGCTCATGCATGATTCCAGCCTAGCTCATGCATGGTTCCAGCCAAGCTCATGCAATGCTCCAGCCAAGCTCATGCATGGTTCCAGCCCAGCTCATCCATGGTTCCCGCCAAATCATGCATGGTTCCAGCCCAGCTCATCCATGGTTCCAGCCCAGCTCGTGCATGGTTCCAGCTCGTGCATGGTTCCAGCCCAGCTCGTACATGGTTCCAGCTCATGCACGGTTCCAGCTCAGCTCGTGCATGGTTCCAGCTCATGCATGGTTCCAGCCTAGCTCATGCATGGTTAGATTGTTGAGCTTCCTTCTGAGGGTGTATCCTATTCATCCTCACTTCTACCGAATGTATCTTGGCTAGAGACACGCGTTAACGAAGCTGCGCATCTCTCACCTACATTGTGTTGTTAACATCAGCCCACCACAAAATACTAACCATCCATTGCGTTCTAAAGCATTTATCCATAACACGGGATGTGTGATACAAAACCCCAACCAACACACACCTGCCCATACCGTTATATGGTATTGGTTGGAAGAGCGAGAGCCCGGGTGCTGCTGCCCGGTTCATTTAACAACAAAACAGACAGCTTCAAATAAACCGCAAGAATATGAACAGTGAAACGTTACACTGATAAGATGACCAGATTCAATATACATTCGTAGTATGGTCGGTACTACGGCTTGTACCGAATACATTTGCAGGAGGAAAATAAGTTGGGTTGGTCATCTCATGAGATGCACCGCACCCTCTTATTGCGGAATCACGGGAAACAACAGAGCTGGCGCTCTGGCAAAAGATGGCAGCAAAAAGGCATCGAGTACTATACAGAGAAATCAAGAACATCATCAGAAATCAGTATATACACCAATGGAGAGAAGACAGAAACATAAGCAGTACGCCAGACCCAATTCACTAACTCAAAAGAAATCAACAAACTACTTTATTTCGCCTGAGAACTGGACACTGCAGACTACTAGAACATCTTTACCGACTGAAGATCTCACACACCGATGAGTGCCCATGTGGAACAGGATGCCAGAACCCTGCGCATATTCTACAGGAATGCCCAATCTATAGGGAAATAAGATGCCAGACCTGGCCAGAGGGTGAGGAGCTGAGACAAAAGCTGTGGGGCAGCCGCTCCAACCTGGTGAAGACTACAGACTCCACCATGGCGACTGGCCTGCAGATATAGCATGACCAAAAGATCCTGAACGCAAAGAAGAAAAATGACGTTCGATTGATTGTGCAGCTACAGACGACTTATTCTCCCCACGACGCTCAATAACACAAGTGGAAAGAAAATTAACTAAACTAACAGATCTGCGCAAAAACCTCACCAACAACAATAACAGCGTATCTGACCCACAGCTTACGCAGGCCCAGACAAGAACAATAATGAATAGTAATGCGACATTAAACAATCGTTCTTTGTCCTCGATGTGTGAACTAAACAGCGGTCAGGGACATCATGTTATTGTTTGGTAGCCAGCATACAAGAAGACGCTATTGTTCACGTAATATGCTCACAGTTTCCCTCGAAAGCCCTGCATGTGCAGTCTGTCGTTGACGTGGTTCGTAATGGAAGAAGAAGAGGAATGTATGATTTTGGTTTGACAACAGCCGAAGTGTAGTGTATGGAGGGGGAGCCGCGTAGCGCAGTGGTTAGCGCGCTGGCTTCGCATCTGAGTGGTCCTGGGTTCATTCCCCAGTTAAGGCGGTAATGTTTTTTCAGACCGCAATGGCTCCCGGGTCGACCCAGCCTTAAATGGTTACCGGTTCAGTCCGAGAAGTACAAGCGGCGAGGGAGAGGAGATGGCTACCGCCATCATATAGCCGAGCCTTTGATTTGTGAGATGTTAACATCTCACACCCCTACGGTAGTAATGCTATGGGTTACTACTACTACTTAGTACGGAGGTTCCCAATCTGTTTTCTGTTTCGCACTAACATTCTGCTTCACGATCTTTGCATCGTTTAGTGAAAAATATATGGCCATTTTCGGTCGAATATCGCTCGTCTCCCAGTCGCGGAAATCGAGGCCTACACGACAACACTCGTTCAGCCTGGCTAACGAGGTGTGGTATCAACGCGATCCCCGTAGTAGTGACTAATACTCATATGGGGCCAAGTATCGCACAACCGCGTGGAGGAACCATGTCCACCTTCACCAGTACGCTCGGGATGTGAGGAAAGCTACTGCAATCCGCCACTTAACGCCCTTTTCAAGGCACCAAAAAAGAAAGAATTAACTTGCTCATTATGTACATTCACAACAACAACATTCCGGTACCATATATTTGGATATTGTTTCTAATTCCGTCTTTAGAACCTAAAAGGTTACTCCACACTGTGCAGTCCTTTGACCTGGGCCAATGGCGAAGTGTCCAGTGCAAGAGTTGAAGTGCATTCTACCATAGAGGAGTTAACATAGGTTATTGTGTAACGCCCACTCCCTCTTCCTGACCCCATCTTTTCAAATTTGAATGTTTTATTCGCTTAGCAGAAATGTATTTTGAGAGACCTATATCAAACGTCAGTGGTAGACATACATGTCAAAGTGGCTAAAAACACACAGACATGTGGGGGGGGGGGGGGGGGGGGGGGGGGGTTGGTAAACAATCGGTACTTAACTTAACGTCTTTATACTGGTTTAGAAGACCCTGCAGAGTCTGTATACAACCACATTCAAGTATGTCGGCTCCACAAGATGGAGCATGTGGCAGTATCTCTTACTTTGTTATGTAAATATATATATATAATGCATCTTCAATGTAAGTTGTTTTTTTTTAAAATTAATTTGTTAGATATTTTTTTATAGAGCATCTTCAATAATGTTAGATTTTTATCTTCAAGACAAAATTAGACTTATTATTATATAGAATCCAAATGATAAGATTGCTTACATAATATTATCAACGCTAAATGTGGCACTAAATGCGTCTTAAGAACAAGACACGTATTTGGTACTATCGGTTTCTGTTATACATTCGAAGAAGAATGGTCACTCTTTCGGTGTGTGCAATAATACTGATACTCTCAGTGATGAACGGAAACGGTGGGCGATCGAATCCCAGGTATGTTAGTCAGAGAAAATATACTGATCAGATACGTTAGTCAGAGTCAGGGAGAATATACTGATCAGATACGTTAGTCAGAGTCAGAGAGAATATACTGATTAGATACGTTAGTCAGAGAAAATACACTGATTAGACATGTTATTCAGAGAAAATATACTGATCAGATACGTTAGTCAGAGTCATAGGAAAATATACCGGTCAAGACCCCCACCTCAACTTCGTTGTAGGTGCATCATCATCACATATGTCAACCACTCGCGGTTCGCAGAAAATTGTCTCAAGGACCTCTAGCTTGAGACCCTTTTCTTTGCTGTATACACTATGTTATTATGCCTGAAATGTTGTCTCCCCTTCTATTATGTCTGAAATGTTGTCTCCCCTTCTATTGTGTCTGAAAGGCTGTTTCCCCTTCTATTATATCTGAAAGGTTGTCTCCCCTTCTAGTATGTCTGATAGTTTGTCTCCCTTTCTATTATGTCTGACAGGTGTTTCCCCTTCTATTGTGTCTGAAAGGTTGTCTCCCCGTCTATTATGTGTGAAAAGTTGTTTCCCCTTCTATTATGTCTAAAATGTTGTTTCCCCTTCTATTATGTCTGAAACGTTGTTTCCCCTTCTATTATGTCTGAAATGTTGTTTCCCCTTCTATTATGTGTGAAAGGTTGTTTCCCCTTCTATTGTGTCTGAAAGGTGTTTCCCCTTCTATTATGTGTGAAAGGTTGTTTCCCCTTCTATTGTGTCTGAAAGGTGTTTCCCCTTCTATTATGTCTGAAAGGTTGCTTCCCCTTCTATTATGTCTGAAAGGTTGTTTCCCCTCATATTATCTGCAGATAACCATACAGAGGCCATGGAGGTGGACGGAGCAGTGGACATCCCCAGCAACAAGGCCACAGTGCTGCGGGGTCACGAGTCAGAAGTCTTCATCTGTGCCTGGAACCCTGCCAACGATCTACTAGCGTCAGGGTTAGTAACAAACTAATAGTGTGTTGTCCACGGCGCTACGAATTAGCTCATAGTTACAGCACTCTGATTCTGCTTCTTCTTTCTTCTACTTCTTAAACATAGAACTTTAGATGGTGAACTGAAAACATGAGGCTGACCTAAAACAATGTGACGGAGAACTATAGATGTCGAATTGAAAACATGAGGCTGACCTAAAACAATTTGACGGAGAACTATAGCGGTCGAACTGAAAACATGAGGCTGACCTAAAACAATGTGACGGAGAACTATAGAGATCGAATTGAAAAAATGAGGCTGACCTAAAACAATGTGACGGAGAATTATAGATGCTGAACTGAAAACATGGGGCTGACCTAAAACAATGTGACGGAGAACTATAGAGGTCGAACCGAAAATCGTGATCCAACGTTGGCTACTATACGATGGGTGACCACAGACTATAAGAAAGGTGGGGGGGGGGGGGGGAAGGTAGCTTTGGTGCTGCTCTGAACAACACAATTAGACTGCTTAGTCTCAATAATCAGTTCAAAATCAAAGGAGATTGAGAACGAACAAAGAAGAAGAAATGAAGAATTCACAGAAAAAGAGGAAGTAGTTGTATTTATGACAACAGTTACGGGAGCGATTTACATATCTGGGATCTACAGTTAGTGACACTCTCTCCTTTGGCAGACACTCTCTCCTTTGGCCCAGAAATAAACAACCTCATTGGCAACCCAGTATCTGTCTTTGCCTGCCTCGAGTCGCGCGTCTGGGAAAACTAAATCACAATAATGACCAAGGTCACAGTACGCAATGCCTGTGTCACATGTATCCTTCTTTTAAGCAGCGAGGCTTGGGCAACAAACGCTCTCCAGGAAAGCAAGCTCAACACCTCCCACCTACGATGCCTAAGTCACGTCCTTGGTGTCACTTGGTAGAACATAATGACGAATGTCGAAATGTATACATTCTTCAGGCAGCTCAGATTACGTTGGTTCGGTCATGTTCTTCGTGCTGACCCGCACTGGCCTCTAGGACATATATACATTCTTCAGGCAGCTCAGATTACGTTGGATCGGTCATGTTCGACGCGTGGAAGATGAGCATGAACTCAAAAATAATCTCTACGGCCAATTTGTGGAAAGCAAGAAGACAGTTGAGATTCATGGATGTGGGCAAGAAAGACATGCAAGCACTAGAAAAAGATTCCGAATCCTGGGAGGACAAAGCTGTTGACTGCACCAATTGGAAAATGTTCCTGCCGCTCCACCTCAATTTGGGCGAAGAGAGACTATTATGGCAAGCAGAAGAGAAAAGGAAACATGAAAAAGACCCCAAAAAATACCACAAAGGCGTATCACCCCATAGTCAGTAATAACTGAAGGAGACTATTCAACTGAGAGCGAAGAGTAATCAGGGTCAGGTAAAACTTACTGATCAAGAGCAGGCTGTGTCGCAGCAGTCTGACCAATGAGGTGGGAATCGACACTGTAATGTCCATATCGCCGAACTAACTAAACATCGCATTGCACTACAGCCAATTTGAACCCTGGATCATCTTCTCATGTACGCCTCTGGGTTTAAGAAGAGCACTGTAAACCACCTACTGAAGAAACGTCAAGATTTTAAACTTAACTCGGCTTCAAAACTGTGACATTACAACAGATATAGACCAAAACTAGAAAATAAATTTTATATGCCTCAGATAACATACAAGAGAAAAGGTCACTGAACCAAGAGCCAGAATAGTCAGCTGCATTTATCACATTTTAGCCTTCTTAAACGAAGCCATTTAAGTGATATATTTAGCCATGCATTTGCTAATAGCTTGAGAAAATGAAAGTAAAAGTGGCGGCAGTAACAACGATTTTTCTCGAGGAATGGTTCCCCTTTTAGATGCAGAATAAATCAAGTCTGAAATAAGACTCATACGAAATGTCAGTTGTTCATTACGTAATTATCAGACGCGTTTTTGTTGTTGCTGTCTGTTGTTTCTTAAGGTATCTATTTATATGTGTTGGTCTATTATTATTATTGCGTCTATTACTATTACTATTATGTTTGGCTTTGGGATATTATTCTTGTTGACGTAAAATTAAATATCTGCATCTCTGGAAACAGTGGCTGATTCAGTAAATGTGGGAGATTGGCATGTATGTAACCCCCTTGTCATTTTTATCTCATCATGTAATCTACACCAACCTTTGTTCGTCTTCTTCTTCTTCTTCTTCTTCATCTTCTTCTTCTTCTTCTTCTTCTTCTTCTTCATCCCCTGCGTTCGTCCTGAAAAACAAGTTTGTGACTTTATGCCATTTACATTTGTGCCTATCTCTGATATCTGCAACTATTTCTGATATCTGCGACTATTTCTGATATATGCGACTATCTCTGATAATTGCGATTATCTCTGATATCTGCGACTATTTCTGACATCTGCGCCTTTCGACCTGACACATCCGATACCAGCACAACATTTTTGGGGCCGGGTTTTGTCTTCTTTTTTAATCCCTATTTTCTTAGCCAGGCTGCAGTGTTGCTGTTTTGTTTCCATGACCGCCACTTAGAGTCGGAATAGGGTCGTGGCCAGCTCTGGTTTGCTGACCCTGACACGAGCAGACAGCTATGAGTCACTGGCTGGATTCGTGGCCAGCTCTGGTTTGCTGACCCTGACGCGAGCAGACAGCTATGAGTCACTGGCTGCTGTCTTGGCCAGCTCTGGTTTGCTGACCCTGACGCGAGCAGACAGCTATGAGTCACTGGCTGCTGTCAGTTCATTCACTGTCCTCAAACTGTTTTGAACATTGCAACTGTGTGAACGCCACTGAGTATGTAATCTAGCTAGGCAATAAACAAACAATTCGATGCACGGAGTCACCCGGACATCATTAGAAGAAGAGCGATCTGGCTTCTGCTTGTATGAACGTCCTGCAAACCCATTTGGAGCCAGGGGGTAGCTTTCACTGAAAACCAAGTTGCCACTTTGTCATCATTATCTTGATAAATAAAGTGATGGGTGGCAGTATCTCTCCACACATCCCGATCGTCCTTCTGAAGGGAGACCATGGCCGTTCTAGCGGTTGTGTTATGCTTAGCTCCATCTACGTGTCACTCACTACTAGGAGGATCGCATTGATCTCCCACATCGTTAGCCAGCCTGCGTCAAAACAGCCCGTTTCCAGGGAGAACTGCGTGGAAGGTAGGTGACGGTCTTTGCTACTACGAGGGGGCTTCAAATTAAAACTTTATAAGTGGAATACAAATTATAAACACAATGCCTTTGTATTGCAACTTGTTAATATGGTTGCTAATGATGCCAAGAGTGTCCTGCACCTGCCATCAGGTTAAAATACTTTCAGGTCTGTTGAAGAGGTTCATCATGTGGTGCATGAGTGGTTACACACGCTACCAAGATATTTTTGTTTACAGGAATCCATGCACTTTATAGGGGCTGTGGGACTTGCATCGAACACAATGGTGGCTACATCAGAAAATGATAGTTGTGTTTCAATTTTTCCGAATAAATTTACCCCAAAAATATATTTCAGGTTTACATTTGAAGTCCCCTCGTATATTACGATGAGAGGATGTAGACGAGTACAACTATCTTGGGCGCCGTCTCAATATGGAGAATAACCTGGGACCTGAACTGACAAGACGTCGCCGGGCGGGTTGAGCAGCCTTCTCGTCTATTATCACAGCCCTGGACGGTTACCAGGACCTATGAGACTCCCTCTTTAATTCCACAGTTGTTTCCCGTGATGTGCTACGATGCCGAGACGTGGACACTAACAAAATCATTAGAGGACAAATTGAGAGTTACCCAATCCTCCCTTGAGAGATGATTGGTAGGAGTCACTCTCTGGAACCAACGTATGCAAGGTCTCCACAATTCTGACATAAGACGAGTGTCCCTGGGGAAGGATGCGGTAATCCATGCAGACAAGGCAAAACATAGATGGGCAGGTCACATGTTGCAACGAAACGATGGTCGATGGAGCACAGCGACAGCAGTCTGGTACCCCCGAGGTAAGAAGATACCGCGGGGAAGACCTCCAACGCGTTGGTCAGACTCTCTTGCTGTACGCTGCAACATCTGAGCGCTTACCATGTACTGAACTTCCATTTCCCAAGAAGGGTCTGCTGGAGACGATGTTGGAACCTACAGCTACACTGAGGAATTGGTCATCAAGATCATATATTTTATCTAGACCCTGACCCAAACTTTAGTGTCCTTTGCCTACAATTGCTTTAGGCTTGGCTTGGCTTGGCTTTGTTCGTTCTCAATCTCCACTACCAAGCCCTGAAAGGGCTTAAGTAGCAGAATGTAGTCCAGAGAACGGAATGCGTTGTGTCGTAGTTTACAGCTTGACTACGATATTTGCACCTTTCTGTCCAACACATCCGACTTCAGCAAACATTTTTTTAGTACCGGGTTAGCATTCCCTCTTCGATCCCTTCTCCTTAGCCAGTTTGCCCTGCTGCAGCCTGTTATCCAGGATCACCGCGTGGAGGTGTAGAAGGGTCTTGGCAGCTCTGGTTTGCTGGCTCTGACGCTAGCAGTCAGCTATGGGTCGCTGACCACTGCAGCTCATTCGCTGCTCAGCCTCTTGATCCCCAATTGCTTTAGATGTTGCATCATTGATCTGTCTTCTTCCAGGTCTGGAGACTCTACAGCAAGAATCTGGAATATGAATGATAACAACAGTGGTACCAGTGCCAGCCAGTTAGTGCTACGTCATTGTATACAGAAAGGAGGCACTGAGGTCCCTAGTAACAAAGATGTCACCTCCCTAGACTGGGTGGTAAGTGAATATATTATTCTATCTACAGCCACATTGGGTGCCAGGGGTCAATGTGTGACAGAGACGATTGTTCTATCTACAGCCACATTGGGGTCCTGGAGGGGTCAGTGTGTGACAGAGACAAGAATATGTCTACTGCCACACTGAAAGCTTATTGGAATGTTTGTGTATGTGTGTGTGTTCTTTTACATTCGCCGTATTTCCCTGTTCCCCAAGGCGGTGTGCGCTGCACTATCATTTTGTGTTGTGCCTTTCAGCCCAGTGCATCTGACTTTAGCATGCATTTTATGTAAGAGTGATTCCTCCTGCATTTTCTAAGGGTTTGCTTCCCCGAAGTAACGGCCGGTGCTGTGATGGGGAACGAACCCAACACCTTCGGATTGTGAGCCGTGTCACTTAACCACTAGCCCACGCCATCCCCTGCAACTGATAGCGTGGTCTATCTCTGTATGGTTGTTGTTGTTCAATGCTCAGAATGAGTATGTTTAATCCTTTGTGAACCCTGAAAAGGGGTTTATATGGTGGGTTGTAGTAGCTTGTTTGGGGTAAAGCTCAGAACTGATGGTGGTACACATACCTGCATTCACACAGACCAAAAGTCTGGTAAGTGGGGAGTAGCTTTTGGAAGAAATCTCTTGAAACAGTAACAAATATATGATCAAGGAATAAAAGAAATCTCTAAATACAATACCAAATATATGATGCAGGAATAAAAGAAATCTCTAGAAACAATAATAATAATGTTTGTGTAGGTGTCAAAGGCTCGTTGCATCGATTGACCACCACCATGTCCAACTGCTGAGGCTGTGTTCATTGTCATAGCATGCAACTTTCCTTCACTAACAAGACTGCTCCAAATATGTCAGATAACTGTCAGTCAGGGACAGACCTAACTTGACTGTCTGTATTTATCTTTTATCTGTGCCAATCAGCAGACATCTGTGACCAGCACTAACTTAACATCTGTATAATGGTCAGAAGACTGCAGAGTCTGTGTACAACCAGTTTATTTTACTTCCCTTGATCTAAAAATAACTATGTGCATCCAATATATTCTTGAATGCATTAATTTACCTTGCCTCCGCTATTTCCTTTGGCAATGCATTTCAAGCAGTCACCACTCTCTGACTAAAAAAATGTTTTCTAGTATATCATCTGGATTTTTCTTTTTATTAATTTGTAACTATGCCCTTTGCTCTTGTAGGCAGTTGTATTTTGAAAAAAAAAACTTTTAAAATCAAATTTATCACTTCCCATGGGTATCTTATAAACCTGTATTAAGTTATCTCAAATTCATGAGTCTTTCCTGATAACTAATTCCGGAAACCCAATATCAGTTTTGTTGCTCTTATTTGTATAAATTCAGCATATTTATATCCTCTTTACAATAAGGACTCCCCACATGTACACAGTACTCCAATCTAGGTCTAACTAGTGCTGTGTACAGTTTGACTATCACCTTCCTTGCTTCTATTTTTAATATCTTTTTATCATACTTAACATTGCATTTGTCTTTTTCACTGCTACCTGCATTTGCTCACTCAACTTACCTGTATGGTCTACTATGTTATCGACTACCTGTATTTTGTATATGTGTCACTCATCAGACACCTCGGACCAGCTTTTATTTAACTGTGCCTTCCCCTGTCTGTTTCAGTGTGATGGAACTCTGCTAGCCACTGGTTCTTACGATGGGTTTGCCAGAATATGGAGCATAGATGGTGAGTAACTTGTTTAAGGGGGACATACTTTGCTTGTTTTTTTTCAAAACTAATCAAATCTGGAGGCTGCGGGGCCTAGTGGTGTAGCGTCCGTTTCACAGTCCAAATCGCCCGGTTCGAATCACGCTCGTGATCAATTTGGCAGACCTGGGTTTTTTCCGCTCCTCCACGTACAGAAAGTAATGGCAACCTACCATACTGCACACTTGCCAAGAAACTTATAACTGCCAAATAGATTGGTGGTTGTAAGAAGCGACGTTCTGTAAAGGACTTGCTACTTACTTTTTACACATTTGAGTTCTTCACGCTTTACTAATTTTTCCTGGTAGTAGATCTACATTGTGACTCTTCTAACATCCTGGGGTGTACTGAAAAAAACTGAACCTGGGTCCTCCATGATATTTTGCAATGTAACAATTTATGTCAGACTTACCAATAAGGAAATTTTTTAAAATGTGTACTTCCCATATTTTCAGCATTTTTGGGTCTGTCAGTCTGGGGATTCTCTTCACACCCCAGACAGAAGGCAGGAATGTTCTGTTCTGACATTAAGTAATTGAGAAGGTGCATTAGTAGCATGTCAAGATACCAAGTCAAGGTAGGGTTCACTCTGCTCAATCCCCACCATTAATTATCTATTGAGTAGGCAGAGTTCTCCTTGCCTCTAGACATGTGACCAAAAATTCAAGACAATTGGATCGTCTCGTCCTGGACCTCTGTGGCTTTACGATTAGTCTCAATTGTTATGGCATAGCGAATTGTTCTCTTTTCAGCATGGTACTGGTTCCTTCCTAACCACAGAGGGTGTAGTTTATTACTACTCTGCCTGCTCTCTTCTGTTCAACCGGTAATAAGCATGATTTTTTATGTAGCCAGTATGCTCTGTTGCCCATTTGTCCATGTATCTGGCCCTATTATACCTTTTGGGCTCTTCGTAGGTCACACTAAAATGTGGTTCTGGTAACCTTCCATCTTCTTTTACCAGTCTGTCTACTTTCTCGTTACCTGGAATGTTACAGTGGGATGGGACCCACTGTACTACTACTCTTCTGGGTTTGGACTGCTTGTATAGTTGACAAGAGAAGAATCAGGCCACAGCCAGGCGAACGTGCTGAACAAGGCTAATGTGAGATATACGAGGAGTGTTCAAATTAAACAGGACCTAACTGCACCAAGTGAACACACGTACGATGCACATGATGACATCACTTACGGGTGTAAAAAGCACATACCATCCGTCAAGTTTGCAAAGTTGTATTATCTTCCAATTCAACAAAAGTGAAGAACTGGACAACGATTTTTAAAGAAAGACGTGAGTTAACAAATAATCTTCCGAGGCCAGGTCAGGCGCATATTGTTGCGCCTAAGACTTCATCATCAAAATTGATGCAGCAATTCGGGTGGACCGTCACCGGAGCATACGTTTGCCACACTTTTGTCACCTTACACTGCCTGCATTCTGCGATGAATGTCAACTGGTCAGCATCTTTCATCTGTAAGAAACCGAATCATTGTTCGCTGATCAACTCTGGACGGATTCCGTATCACACCCAAAATGTTCAACAGTCTGCTGAGGAAACTATGAGTCGGATGATAATGAAATTTTGCAAACTTGGCAGTTGGTATGTGCTGTTTACATCAGAAGTGACATCATCATGTGCATCATACGTATGTTCAATTAGTGCGGTTAGGTCCGGTTTCATTTTAACAAGCCTCATATGAAGTACAAACTCAAAACCTATTGATTTTTACAAATTAAACTTCTTTGATCAACAGATGCTATGCTTCTAGCCCAGTGAGGTTACAACTGAGACTACAGGTCTTCGCCAATCAGCCACAGCTTTTTGAGCATGGTTCCTTCCCAAGGCCAGACCGCCTCCCTTTGATCTATATAAATGGGACATTCTTGCAGGATATAGTCTGGTGTTTGCTTGGGTGCTCCGCAACCGTATGGGGCAGTGTCTCAAAGATACATTCTATGGAGGTGGGCCTCGAGTCTACAATGTCCCGTTCTGAGTCTGGAGATGTTTGTCTGCTCATCTCTGCCAAGTTTGTCTATGATGTCATTTTCTGGCTTGTATTCTTTGCCTATCTCTCCACTCTATCCTCGTGGATCGTTCTATGAGGGTCTTTGTTTCTTTATAGCTATGTGGATGGCGATTTTGCATACCGCTACTTCTCGCCTTTGCAAGCTCATCTTCCTTCTACAAATTTTAACTAATCGCCCTCTTATATTAGGTTGTTGTTGTTGTTTAATGCCCAAAATGAGTAAGTTTACTCTTTTCTGGGCCCTGAAGAGACCATTAAGTGGCGTCTTGTAGTAGCTTTCCTCACATCCTGAGCATGCTGATGAAGTAATGAAGGTGGACCATGGTCCTCCAGGCGGATGTGCTGTGCTTGGGTTCTTCTGATTGGAGCTCACTACTACAGGGATCATATCAATCCACATGTCATCAGCCAGGCTGCCTTGAATACAGCCTGTTTCCAGAAAACGCTACATGTATTGTAGAGAAACTGTGGTTTTGGTCAGTGCGTTACCGTGACTTGACGTCCTGGTCAGTTTGCTGTGCCTGACCCTGACTTGACATCCTGGTCAGTTTGCTGTGCCTCACCCTGACTTGACGTCCTGGTCAGTTTGCTGTGCCTGGCCCTGACGCGACGTCCTGGTCAGTTTGCTGTGCCTGACTGGTCTAGCGTCTCAGTTCGCTATCTGTTTGTCAGTCTATATATATATATATATATATATATATATCTGTCTGTCTGTCTTTGTGTGTGTGTGTGTATTTATATATATAATTGAGATATTATGTATGTGTTAAAGATATGCTCAGAACATTCCCACACATTATCAACACACTCCCACACATTAGCTGACAAATAAACCAGGACACACCCATACATCATTAACACACGCCCACACATCATCAACATACACCCACACATCATCAACACACACCCACACATCATCAACACACTCCCACACATTCCCCACACATTAGCTGACAAATAAACCAGGATACTCTCACACATCATCAACACACACCTACACATCAACACACTCCCACACATTAGCTGACAAGTAAACTAGGACACTCTCGCACATCATCAACATAAACCCACACATTATCAACGCACTACCACACATTATCAACACACTACCACACATAAGCTGACAAATAAACCAGGACAATGCCACACATTATCAACACACTCCCACACATTATCAACGCACTCCCACACATTATCAACACACTCCCACACATTATCAACACACATCCACACATTATCAACACACTACCACACATAAGCTGACAAATAAACCAGGACAATGCCACACATTATCAACACACGTCCACACATTATCAACGCACTCCCACACATTATCAACACACTCCCACATATTATCAACACTACCACACATTATCAACACACTCCCACACATTATCAACACACATCCACACATTATCAATGCACTCCCACACATTATCAACACACGTCCACACATTATCAACGCACTCCCACACATTATCAACACACATCCACACATTATCAACGCACTCCCACACATTATCAACACACGTCCACACATTATCAATGCACTTCCACACATTATCAACATACGTCCACACATTATCAACACACTACCACACATTATCAACACACGTCCACACATTATCAACATACGTCCACACATTATCAACACACTACCACACATTATCAACGCACTCCCACACATTATCAACACACGTCCACACATTATCAACACACTACCACACATTATCAACACACTCCCACACATTATCAACACACTCCCACACATCATCAACGCACTCCCACACATTATCAACACACTCCCACACATCATCAACACACTACCACACATAAGCTGACAACTAAACGCTGACACACCCACACATCCATCACTGTAAACACATGGTCTATGAGGTTCAGTCAATATCCTTAGCAGCCACTGAATTATCCCTACATTACCTGTGTTATCAGACAGTGTTGTGGGTGATATCAATACCCTACCTTATCACAACTTGACATGTCCTGTGTGACTATATTAAGATGTGAACAATTAATGTTATCACTTGAACGCAATATTTTCAGGTCGTTTAGTCAACACATTAGGCCAGCACAAGGGACCCATATTTGCCCTCAAGTGGAATAAACGAGGAAATTATATCTTGAGTGCCGGGGTTGATAAGGTGAGATGTTATCATGTTTAAAGAGGGGTGTGTAAATAGGTCAGGCTTAGATTAGGACAAGATAACATCTTGTGGGGAAAGATAATGGCCTTAGAAGACTTTGGTCTGAATTGTGTCAAAAATATCATAAACAATGTTTATAGGACTTGACAAGTTAGAGATGGTGTATTCCAATTTCAGTCACAACGGGACCTTAATATACCTTTTGGGCTCTTCGTAGGTCACACTTGAATCTGGTTGTGGTAACCTTCCACTTTCTTTTACCAGTCTGTCTGCTTGCTCGTTACCTAGAATGTTACAGTAGGATGGGACCCACTGTACTACTACTCTTCTGGGTTTGGACTGCTGGTATAGTTGACAAGAGACAAGAATCGGGCCACAGCTTTATATAATCTATCTCATCTTTATATAATCTATCTCATCTTTATATAATCTATCTCATCTTTATATAATATATCTCTTTGTTATATAATTTTATCTCATCTTTATATAATCTATCTCATCTTTATATAATCTATCTCTTCTTTATAGAGTCTACTAAACTAATCAGTCTTCTTCTCGTTTGCCATTCTGTTTCTTGTTACATCCACACCGGAAGTGGCTGCCTGCCCACACATACACATTGGGCGATGGAGCCAATTTTAGCCAGTGTGAGACATAAACCTCTACCAATAGAGTCCACTAAACTAGACAGCCTCTACAAGTCCTACCATTTTGAAATGTTTGTTTTAACATCACAATCAATGCTTTCATAGCAAGGAAATAACAAATTGGCAGACATTGTGTATCCTTTTGGAACTTTGCAAACAAACAATTACAATAACATCCAAAAAATAAATACAACCCAAAACCAAGGTATATGTATCATCACTGGAGCTATGAGAACAACACCAATAAATGCAATGGAGAACATCACAAGAATCGAAAGTATGGAGACGTGAAGAGACCAAAAAAACACTCCAGCAGGGGGAGAAGTACAAGCGAATGCCTAATTACCCAATATATGAAAGAATATATTGCATGAGAAGAGAGAGATTAAAGATAAACCACTTCCTATAAAAAACAAAAGAACTTGCAAGAGCAGACCAAATTGTAAGCCAGGCAGTGGTTACTGATCTAAAACAAACATCCCAAATCCAACCATGGAAAAATGCCAAGTCCCCTGAGATGGTAGAAACCAAAGAGGGAATAGTGAAAAAGGGAACTCAGACAGATTTAGAAAGGAAATTTATTACAGAAGAATATCTCATCAGAGTATACCCACCAGAAACATGGATATACGTATATACAGATGGCTCATCTAACAAAGTCATATTCAATGGTGGTGAATTGGGTCTATTACAAACTAAGGAATGGAGAAGAAAAAACTACAGTATTAACTAAATAAGCAGAGGCACTGAAGGCCGCAGCTGAGCTTGTAATCCAAAATAAATATATCCACCAAGAAAACAGTATTTCTGACCTGATGCCGCATCAGTATTAGCAGCGCTAAAACAACACAAAGATGAAGATTCGAGCAATGTATGTTCTCCCAGACACAGCTCTCAGCCAAAATAACATAACTGTCTAACCCTGATTTCAGTAATTGGGATCAAGACACTGAGCAGCGCATGAACTGTAGCGGTCAGCGACTCAAAGCTGACTGCTAGTGTCAGGGCCAACGAACCAGAGCTGCCAAAACCCCTCTACACCTCCATGTGGTGATCCTGGATAACAGGTTGCAACAGGGCAGACTCGCTAAGGAGAAGGAATCGAAGCGGGAAGACAACCTGGTACTCAAAAATGCCTGCTGAAGTCAGATGTGTCGGACCAAAAGGTGCAAATATCGCAGTCAAGCTGTAAACTACGACACAGAGCATTCCATTCTTCGTACTAAATTCTGCTACTTGCAAAGTCCTATTCAGGGTTTTGTAGAGATTGAGAGCAAATGAAGAAGAAGATTTCGGTAATTAATTCTTTTTTCACCCCAAACTTTTTCAAAAGCTCCTCATTTGTTTCCTTCTCTTTCCAATAAATGCGACCCAATCTTCTATATACCCGCATTTTGAAGGTCTAATACTCTTTCCCAATTTGGTGACCCATGGTACATAAATGGGTGATGTGGTCAGTATCACGCCGGCCGCCTTTACTTCCCAGATTTTTTTTTCTGGTACTAAATTTCTGTGGATGGATCAACCACAGGAACCGCTTGCGATCTGAAGAAAATGCAGCACCAACTCGACCACTTGACTGGGAAGCACCACTGCGCTACCGCGGCCCCCAAACTATACAGTGTTATTATTTATTTGTCTGGGATCAAGACGCTGAGCAGCGCATGAGCTACAGTGGTCAGCGACCCATAGCTGACAGCTAGCGTCAGGGCCAGCGAACAAAGCTGCCAAGACCCTTCTACACCTCCACGCGGTGATCCTGGATAACAGGCTGCAGCAGGGCAGACTGGCTAAAGAGAAAGGATTGAAGAGGGAATGCTAACCCAGTACTCAAAAAATGCTTGCTGAAGTCAGATGTGTTGGACCGAAAGGTGCTAATATCGCAGCCGAGCTGTAAACTACGACAACGCATTCCGTTCTCTGGACTTCATTCCACTACATGAGCCCTTTCAGGGTTTGGTAGCGGGAGATTGAGAACAAATGCAGAAAAAGAAGAAGAAGATTTATTTGTCTACAAAATTATCTACTTTCTCTTTATATTATCGATCTCATCTTCACAGTTTCTATTATGTCTTCATCTTATCTGCCTTGTCATCAAATTGTCTATTTTACCTTCATATTATCTATTTTCTCTTAATATTATTTATCTTGTCTTCACAGTTTCTATTATGTCTTCATCTTATCCATATTGTTTTCATATTTCTATTTTGTCTTCATATTATCTATTTTGTCTTCATATTATCTATTTTGTCTTCATATTATCTATTTTTTGTTCATATTATTTATTTTGTGTTTGCATTATATTTGATCCAGCTGTTAGAGTGTTGTTTATTGTGACACTTGTTTACACTCCGCAGACAACAATTATCTGGGATGCAAACACAGGCAGCTGTACACAGCAGTTTGCATTCCATTCAGGTTCGTATCCTCGGCTCAACATTCTCGTCTGGTCTGTGTGGACAAAACATAATATTTTTGTGTTTAAAGTATCTATCTAGTCTTTATATAATCTATCTCATCTTTATATTATCTGTCTCATCTTTATATAATCTATCATTTCTTTATATAATCTATCTCTTCTTTATATAATCTATCTCATCTTTATGTAATCTATCTCATCTTTATATAATTTATCTCATCTTTATATAATCTATCTCATCTTTATATTATCTGTCTCATCTTTATATAATCTATAATTTCTTTATATAATCTATCTCATCTTTATGTAATCTATCTCATCTTTATATAATTTATCTCATCTTTATATAATCTATCTCATCTTTATATTATCTGTCTCATCTTTATATAATCTATAATTTCTTTATATAATCTATCTCTTCTTTATATAATCTATCTCATCTTTATATAATCTATCTCATCTTTATATAATCTATCTCATCTTTATATTATCTGTCTCATCTTTATATAATCTATAATTTCTTTATATAATCTATCTCTTCTTTATATAATCTATCTCATCTTTATGTAATCTATCTCATCTTTATATAATTTATCTCATCTTTATATAATCTATCTCGCTTTTATATTATCTATGTCGTCTTCATATTATCTATTTTGTCTTTTTTAAATTTATTTTGTCATTAATTGTCTATCTAATCTTCATATTATCTATTTTGATTTTATATTGTCTATCTTGCCTTCATTTTATCTGTCATGGCTTCATATTATCTACTTTGTCTTTTATTATCTATTCATTATCTATTCCATTTTCAAGTTATTTATTTCTTTATGTTATCCATTTTGTCATCAATTATCTATTCCGTTTTCAAGTAATTTATCTCTTCATATTATCTATTTTGTCATTAATTATCTATCTCAGCTTTATTTTATCTGTCTTGTCTTTTATTGTCTATTTTGTCATAGTTGTATCAATTTTGCATTCATTATCAATCTAGGCTTCATATTATCTATTTTGTCTTTTATTATCTACTATGTTTTAATTTTATCTGCTTTGTCATTAATTATCTGTCCCATCTTCATTTTATCTATTTCGTGTTCATATTGTTTTTCTCATTCGTTATCTGTCTTTATATTATCTATTTTCTCTAGTATTATCTATCTTGTCAAACTGCAACAAGTGAACATACGTGCGATGCGCATGATGACGCCACTTCTGGTGTAAACAGCACATACCAACCGTCAAGTTTGCAAAATTTTATTATCCTCCGAATCATAGTTTCCTGAGCAGAGCTTTGAAACATGGCAGGTGTGATACGGAATTTGTCCAGAGTTGATCATCAAGCGGTGATTCGGTTTCTAATAGCTAAGGGATGTGAACCAGTTGACATTCATTGCAGAATTCAGGCAGTGTATGGTGACAAAAGTGTGTCAAAGACAACAGTGGGGAACTGGACAACGATGTTTTAAGAAGGAAGTGACTTAACGAAAGATCTTCCGAGATCTGGTCAGGCGCATATTGTTGCGTCAGAAGATGCCATCGCCAAAATTGATACAGCAATTCGGGTGGACAGTCAGCGGAGCTTACGTTCGCCACACTTTTGTCACAATACACTGCCTGCATTCTGCGATGAACGTCAACTGGTCAACATCCTTCAGCTGTTAGAAACCAAATCACTGCTCGCTGATCAACTCTGGATGGATTCCGTATCACACCGGCCATGTTTTCAACGGAGTGCCGAGGAAACTATGAGTTGGAGGATAATGAAATTTTGCAAACTTGGCGGTTGGTATGTGCTGTTTACATCAAAAGTGACGTCATCATGCATATCGTACGTATGTTCACTTGGTGCAGTTAGGTCCGGTTGCATTTGAACAACCGTATTATGCATCTTGTCATCTTACAGTATTATCTATTTTTTTATTCATATTATCTATTTTGTGTTGACTTTATCTTGTATCACCAACAGCACCAGCATTAGACGTAGACTGGCAGAGTAACAACACATTCGCCTCATGTTCCACTGACCAGTGTATTCATGTTTGTCGTCTCGGTGAAGCGAGACCAGTCAAAACATTCCAGGGGCACACAGTAAGGAGATTTTTTTGGTATGTTCTGTAGGTGCAGCTGTGTTCCACGGTTCCAGGTTGGCCTGTATTTTGTTTGTTGGTGGTGAAATAGGGTTTAGCAGCACAGGGTTATGGCATGGAGATAAGTACAGGAAAGACAAAGTTGATGACTGAAGGAATCAACGCTGGTATCAAAGCAAATGGACAGGAACTTGAAACAGTGAACAGCTTCAAGTATCTGGGTTCAAGGATCGATGATGAGCGACCGAAACCAGAGGTCCTGGCGAGAAAATATCAGACAACAGCAGCGCTTGCACAATTGAAACATATATGAAAAGATAAACGACTCTCTCTAGCCATAAAGGTCAGACTAATGTGCAGATATAGGCATACTTTCATGTTGCGTATTTGCGTGCCATCCTGATTGCTGTGGTGAGATTTTTGGCTGGTTGCCTCCGTCTTAAGCACCTTAAAGTTGCTTGGGCAGACTGTGGTCTTGCTCGAAAGGATGTGATGATGATGATATGATGGACTTATGGACCCATTTTTCAAGTATCCCTGAAGAGAGGCAGTCCAGTGTGTCTGTGTCCCAGGATCGTCACGTCCTGCCAGAAACGTAGCATATACATGTGAGTGGGGTATCTCCTTACTCCCTTTTAGTATTCTCGGCTCCTCTGCAGTGATGGTACGCCTAGCATACCCCGTTACCTGGGAGGTTGACTCAAAGGGGCAGAGGTGCAATGTCCGCTGGCCTGCATCTCTTCTACGTCCATTGGGATGACTGATAGAAGACAAAAGTAAAGAACGAGGCAAGAATGCATTTAACCCATGAAGTGGTGGTGGATTGGTTTAGCCCAGAGCGTGTACCACTCGCCAGTGGGTTCTGCAGCTCCACCTGCTCCTCGGCCTCTTAGTCTGGCCCCTCTCCAAGTACCTGTCCGGCTTGGGTGACCCTAACAGGAGTAAAACTCCCGCCAGTATAGCTCCCTGGATCATTGGTATGCGCAAGATGCTCACTGATTCTTTCGATATTCTTCAATGCTTGTGAAACATGGACTATTACAGCAGACTCCCAGAGAAGAATCCAGGTCATGGAGGTGAGATGTTTCAGAAGACTCCTAAATGTCACCTGTAAAGACCATATTACAATGATGAAGTACAGCGAAGAATCATCGAGAATGCATGTGAACCTTACGATGACCTCAAAAGCGATCAAAAGGCGAAATCTGACTTGGTATGGCCATGTCTCGAGGTCCAATGGACTTGCAAATACCATACTACAGGGCACAGTACAAGGCGATGAGGTCTGAAAAAACAATGGGAGGCAATATCCATGAATGCATTAACCTACGACTCGAGGAGGCACAAAGAGCAACCACAGACAGAGAGATATGGTGCAGGATTGTGGAGATGTCAGCACTGGTGCCCTAACGATCTCAAAAGGTCACAGGATGAACTGAACTGAAATGTGGTGTCATTTTTGTGTCAACAGTTTTGATTTGCCTGGTTGAATAGAGAAACAAGTTTATAGTTATGTTGTGTGGGAAGGGAGATTCTACTGCCTGGATGACGACGGAAGTTTATGACAGTGAAAGGGATAACATCCTGTTTTCTCATCCACCTGCAGTTGCGGATATGGGTATTATTTTTCTAGTCCCATTTAATATGATTTTATTTTCTATTATCTCCGAGCCTATTTAATTTGTATTGGGAGGAAGAAACCACCGGAAATTGCAACATATGGGTCAAGGTAAATTGAAAACGAATATGTGCCATCAAATTTGCGATTGATCAAGCCATCATAGGAGGAACAGAGAAATAATTTCTCAACAAGATCAACACAGACAAGACATTTGGTATGATAAATTCTAGTAAGGGATCAATATGCTGAGCAGCGCATGAGCTGCAGTGGCCAGCGACCCATAGCTGACTGCTAGCGTCAGGGCCAGCGAAACAGAGCTTCCAAGACCCTTCTACACCTTCACGCGGTGATCCTGGATAACAGGCTGCAGCAGGGCAGACTGGCTAAGGAGAAGGGATCAAAGAGGGAATGCTAGCCCGGTACTCAAAAAATGCTTGATGAAGTCGGATGTGTTGGACCGAAAGGTGCAAATATCGCAGTCAAGCTGTAAACTACGACACAACGCATTCCGTTCTCTAAACTACATTCTGCTACTTAAGCCTTTCAGGGTTTGGTAGCGGGAGATTGATAACGAACGAAGCCAAGCCAAATGCTAGTAAAACAAAAGCAATGGTAATAGTCAAACATACCCAAAGGGGACGGCGTGGCCTAGTGGTTAAGTGGCACTGCTCACAACCAGAAGGTGCTGGGTTCGATCCCCATCACAGCACCGGCCGTTACCCCGGGGAAGCAAACCCTTAGAAAATGCAGGAGGAAGCAGACCCTTACATAAAATGCGTGCTGAAGTCGGATGCACTGTGCCGACAGGCGCAAAATAAAAACCACAGTGTAACGCACACATGCCTTGGGGAATAGATAAATAAGGCGAAAGCAAAAAAAAAAAAAAAAAAACATACCCAAAGATTAAATATCAGCATTGAGGGGCAGATCATAGAACAAGTGCAGAGGGTTTCATATTTTGAACAAATTATTCTAGATGATGTTTGCTGTGAGGTTGAAAATTAGAACTAGGATAGCAGTAGCAAAAAAAGGTTTTCCTAGAAAAAGTAAACTTCTAACAACAAATAAAATCAATATTGCTGCTGAAGACAGATGTGTTGGGCCGAAAGGTGCAAATATCGCAGTCAAGCTGTAAACTAGCGACACAATGCATTCCGTTGTCCAGACTACAACCTGCTACTTTATAAGCCCTGTTCAGCGCTTGGTAGCAGGAGATTGATAACGAACGCAGAAAGGGAAAAAAAATAACATCAAAATTCAGATTGGGGAAAAGAATAATCAACACACAGATCTGGCCAGTAGCATTGTCCAGCTCTGAAACATGGACTCTGAACAAATAGGATGAGCAAACATAGAAGCTTTTGAGATGTGGGGATATTGCAGGATGCAAAGAGTAAACTGGACAGAAAAATGGTCAAATGAATAAATGCTTAAAGATATAGGGTCACATAAACAACTAAAATGACGAGTATATGCAAAGACGGATTGTCTTGGCTTGGTCATAATATGAGATGTGAAAGCTTATTATTGAAAGTACTGGAAGGCAAAATACAGGGGAAAAGAGGAAGGGGATGTCCAATAAACAAATACATCACACAAAGTTGCAAGAACATTGGGGTGCGTACTTGCAATGGACGGAAGAGATCGGCTGGGAACACAGGACAATGGCTGACATTATCAGAAGACTTTAGCACCAGTCTCCATACTGACTAACAGAGGATAGTGACGTGACATTATCAGAAGACTTTAGCACTAGTCTCCGGACTGACTAACAGGACAGTGACGTGACATTATCAGAAGACTTTAGCACCAGTCTCCGGACTGACTAACAGAGGATAGTGACGTGACATTAAAAGAAGACTTTAGCACCAGTCTCCGGACTGACTAAAAGAGGATAGTGACGTGACATTATCATAAGACGTAAGCACCAGTCTCCGGACTAACAGAGGACAGTGACGTGACATTATCAGAAGACTAGCACCAGTCTCCGGACTGATTAACAGATGACAATGACGTGACATAATCAGAAGACTTTAGCATCAGTCTCCGGACTGACTAACAGACGACAGTGATGTGACATTATCAGAAGACTTTAGCACCAGTCTCCGGACTAACTAACCTGATAACGATGGTGATGAGTCCCATTTGCCTTTAATGAGCACACAACCACACTGTGAGTCAGCAGTGATGCTGCAATCATTGAACCATGATGTGATGATCATTGAACCAGCAATGATCAATAAACTATCAATAAAACTGTGATCATTGAACCAGCAATGATCAATAAACTATCAATAAACCTGTGATCATTGAACCAGAAAAGATGCCATGATTAATAAACTAGCAATAAAGCTGTGATCATTGAACCAGCAAAGATGCCATGATCAATAAACTATCAATAAAGCTGTGATCATTGAACCAGCAATGATCAATAAACTATCAATAAAGCTGTGATCATTGAATCGGCAATGATCAATAAACTATCAATAAAGCTGTGATCATTGAACCAGCAATGATCAATAAACTATCAATAAAGCTGTGATCATTGAACCAGCAATGATCAATAAACTATCAATAAAGCTGTGATCATTGAATCGGCAATGATTAATAAACTAGCAATAAAGCTGTGATCATTGAACCAGCAAAGATGCCATGATCAATAAACTATCAATAAAGCTGTGATCATTACACCAGCAATGATCAATAAAGCTGTGATCATTGAACCAGCAATGATCAATAAACTATCAATAAAGCTGTGATCATTGAATCGGCAATGACCAATAAACTAGCAATAAAGCTGTGATCATTGAACCAGCAATCACACTGCAATTGTTGAACCAGCAATCACACTACAATCAATGATTCAGCAATCCAGAAACTTCCCCTTTTTATCACAAAGATTGGGTTCAAGATTAAGAGGATGGAGCAGAAGTTTGTATAGCAAGCAAGCTATGAGAACCGTCGGTAACTATACATTCTCTATTGGCTGAAAGTGATTGGGCACCCAGAGACGAGTAATGTCAATTCCTGCTGTATAATATAAGCCATCTGGCAAAGATGGCGCCATAAATGGCTGCAAGTCTACATTTCTCTACTGTTTTGGATCATTATGGATGCCGCCAGACCACGGATTTGCCTGGAATTCACACTAGTCGACGACTTACACTTGTGTTCACGGAAATGTGGTGTTGTTTTCCGTCTGGACTTGTTATTTCGTTCTTTTTTTGTGATTTTTTCCATCCGTTTATCCTGGTCTGGACACCGGCTGAATGGCACTATGCTTATACCTGTGTCGTATTTCACGGGTTAGTTCTGCCGGTTCACCTTCACGAATTTGGCGTGTGGGAATTTTAGATGCTACTATGATGAGCTGAATACAGCTGGGGAGAGATGCCAGACTCACTCACACGCTGAGTGTTGTCCATACGACCTCTTGTGGTTATCGAAAAGGCACGACAATCTGCGTTAGATACCATCCCACTTTTCTACCCTGCGCGTTACATGTTTACGGAAAGGCTACGGTGGTAACCCTGAGGCAAAATCTGTATCCTATGCTATCTCCAGTCGTCTCGATGAATGTCTTGCCACTGGCAAAAGGTAGCTTAGGCTCTGTGAGTGAGGTTGACAAAAGGCGCAGTTTCTTCCTCACTTTAATCCAAATCACCCATTTCAGCGGACACAGCAAGAGATATGACTGTCCACACGGCTGAACAAAGAGAGTGGTCTTCATCACTTGTGATGGACAACCATTATAATATAAGCACTCCATTCTATATTGTAAAACTAGAAAAAAAGAGCTTCTGGAATAAGAAATGATACTGTGAGATTGAGATGCATCATGTATGCCCATCTTCTACAAGTCTCACCAGAACTACAAACATCCACTACTTGTAGCAAGAAGAGAAAATTAACTTACCCGGTAGTTTTAAAGTGATAGAGATCCTTATATGTGTAAGAACGGCTCATAGAACACAATGAAGTGTGTGTGCCAGTGATTTACGTAATGTTGTTAGTAAACAGAACAACATGATTAGATTTAAAAGTAACTTAAATTTTGATAAATATATGATCACTGAATAAATATATTATCAAGTAACACCATCTCACACATTTCTTGAAGTGGATTTGTTACCTGACTTTGAATCCATTAAAATGGACGTGTTTGGACTAAGTAGTTTTCTAGTGGAATGTTGAAAATCAATCATCATTTTCAGACCTTCCTTACATGTTCAAAACTCCAAACCTAATTAGATGCTAGCACTGGGTATGTATATTGTATATGTAAAGTACAAACAGATTCTGTGGTGAAATAGTTAGACTGTTATGTGTTTCAATTGGGATTTCATGACATGGTTTTAACTTCCCATTTTCAGTATATTTCAATTTTATTTACAGTTTTTTTTTTAAGTGCCTCAAACATTTAAACTATAACCAACAGATAATTCATTCCTTCCTTGTGCAATAAGAATATTTGTAGGCATAGCCATTGGCTTGTTTGTTTATGCTAAAATCATGTGTCATCTGCGTATCGTAACTCTGGAATCCCATACCCCCCAATCTTAAATGGGTCGAAACATTCAATGTTCTCATCTTCTCGAACATTTCTCATTACACATTCTGCATATATGTTGTACAGATAATGTGAGAGGATACATCCCTGCCGGACTCCCTTTTGTACTGCAAACCAATCTGATGTTTGGCCAGATACTCGGACAGCGGCTTGTTGATCTAGGTATAATGTTTCAATGAGATGGACTATATGCAAAGGAAACCCCATTTCCTTCATGATTCTCCACATGCTAAAATACATTTTTAAAATGTGTATGCTGAAAGTCACAAATCAACATTACCTGTGAGCCCTGGTCAGGTACTTGACCTGAATACGGGGCAATTGTGATTCCAGGTAGCTAAATTTAAACTTAAGTTTCCAACATAAGCAGCAGTGATATATATAACAATAGCATTGGACTGACAAAAGCAGGCTTGTTCAACAGCTATGGGAAAACAAAAACAACATGTGAAGTGCAAGATCATATACGATGTATGTTCACTTGTCTGATCCCAGGAAGCTATTCCAAATTGACATTTTGATCCACAGAATGAAGTCAATGCCATCAAATGGGACCCCCAAGGTCAACTCTTGGCATCTTGCTCAGATGACATGACATTAAAGGTAACGTCAATGACTGCCTCAATCTTGACCTGTATCACACATTGTTACACATGATGGCCACAAAGTTCCGATTCGTAATATTGTCCCCTGTTGTGTTCATTATCTTTTTGTGCTCTCTGCTAGTTTCTTTGTTGGTGTCCTCTTTTCATTACTTGTTGGTGTCCTCCTTTCATTATTTGTCGGTGTCCTCCTTTCATTATTTGTTGGTGTCCTCTTTTCATCATTTGTTGGTGTCCTCTTTTCATTATTTGTTGGTGTCCTCTTTTAATTATTTGTTGGTGTCCTCTTTTCATTATTTGTTGGTGTCCTCTTTTCATTATTTGTTGATGTGCTTTTAATTATTTGTTGGTGTGCTTTTAATTATTTGTTGGTGTCCTCTTTTCATTATTTGTTGGTGTCCTCTTTTAATTATTTGTTGATGTGTGCTTTTAATTATTTGTTGGTGTCCTCTTTTCATTATTTATTGGTGTCCTCTTTTCATTATTTATTGGTGTCCTCTTTTCATCATTTCTTGGTGTCTTCTTTCCATTATTTGTTGGTGTGCTCTTTTAATTATTTGTTGATGTGTGCTTTTAATTATTTGTTGGTGTCCTCTTTTAATTATTTGTTGGTGTCCTCTTTTCATTATTTGTTGGTGTCCTCTTTTAATTATTTGTTGATGTGTGCTTTTAATTATTTGTTGGTGTCCTCTTTTAATTATTTGTTGGTGTCCTCTTTTCATTATTTGTTGGTGTCCTTTTTTCATTATTTGTTGGTGTCCTCTTTTAATTATTTGTTTGTGTGCTTTTAATTATTTGTTGGTGTCCTCTGTTAATTATTTGTTGGTGTCCTCTTTTCATTGATAGTTGGTGTCCTCTGTTAATTATTTGTTGGTGTCCTCTTTTCATTATTTGTTGGTGTCCTGTTTTAATTATTTGTTTGTGTGCTCTTTTCATTATTTGTTTATGTGCTTTTAATTATTTGTTGGTGTCCTCTTTTCATTATTTGTTGGTGTCCTCTTTTAATCATTTGTTGGTGTCCTCTTTTCATTATTTGTTGGTGTGCTCTTTTAATTATTTGTTGGTGTCCTCTTTTAATTATTTGTTGGTTTCCCATTTTCATTATTTGTTGGTGTCCTCTTTTAATTATTTGTTGGTGTCCTCTTTTAATTATTTGTTGGTGTCCTCTTTTCATTATTTATGTCACTGACAACCATAAAATGTTAATGGATTTGGGTAAAAGAGCCCAGAGCTTACAAAGGATACAAAGACAAGCAACAAAACTGATAGTCAGATTCCAGAATTATTGTTATGAGGAAATACTCAGAAAAACCGAACTACAATGTCTAGAAAAGAGAAAAAAATTGATTTGACAATACAGGTTTATAAGATAATCAACGGAGATGATTAATTAGACTATAGCAAGATTTTCAAAATACAGCCAACTACAATAACAAAACGGCACAGCCACAAATTAATTAAAAACATGTCCAGGTTAGATACCAAGAATTGTTATTTTAGACACAGACTGGTAAATGCTTGGAATGCATTGCCACAGTAAAAGCTGATGTCAGGGTCAATTAATACGTTCAAGAATAGATTGGATGTGCAAATGTATTTTTAGATCAAGTGAATGTAAAAGAAACTTGTGCACACAGACTCTGCAGAGTCTTCTAAACCACTATAAATACATAAAGTAAAGTTAAAGAAGTCATGAAGGAATAAAAAACTAAGATTGAAATGCTATGGCTAGTAGATATAAGAAGAAAGGTAACATCAAGAAACCCCTTGAAAACTATGTACTGATATGGAGATGAGTAGATACAAGGACAGAGCCAAACATTGTTTAGGCTTTATTGTACATCCAGAGAAAGAAAATTTCATTGGGGGACAGCGTGAGCCAGTGGTTAAGTGACACTGCTCACAAACCGAAGGTGCTGGATTCGATCCCCATCACATCACCGGAAATAGGAAGAAATAGATCCTTATATAAAATGCATGCCGAAGTCGGATGCACTGGGTCAATAGGTGCAAAATGAAAACTGTAGTGCAACGCACACTGCCTTGGGGAATAGAGAAATGAGGCAAACAACAACAAAAAAAGTTCATTGCAGGAACTGAATACATCTGTGAAAGATTAATACACCAACAATGAGAGCCACATTGTGGAAGGTAGAAGGGAATTCTTGTGTCTTTCAAATGTTATCAATAAGCTCGATGAGAGGTGCCGAAGAAACAGCGGCCAATGAGCTGACAGGTGTCAGCAACCAATAGCTGACTGCCTGCATTAGGGTTAGTGACTTACAACTGACCAAGATCCGATTCTGCCACCAAGTGGCAGCCCTGGAAACAGTCTACAACAATGCAGCCTGGCTAAGAAATTATGGATTGAAGAGGGAAGGAAAACTGTCCAAAAATGCAGCGCTGAAATCGGATGTACCGAGTCGAAAGACACCGATATTGCAGCGTTGCTGTAAACTACGAAGCATCACATTAACTCTTCTTAGAACGAATGCAGGAGGAGGAGGTCAATGGGAAGGATGGTCTAATCAGAATAGTGATTTCCGTGACCGAAAACAAGATCATCATATGAATATTGCTTTAAAATATTTGTTTCTTGCTGAGGATCAATGGAGCACAGTGACAGCAATGTAGTACCCCAGAGGCCAAAAGCGACCACTAACATGCTGGTTTGACTCCCTTGCATCCCGCAACAACATTCACGGTGCCACAGATGAGCTCATTGTCCACTGTGGCCTATGACAGAGACCGTTGGAAGAGATGTTGGGACACACAATGATGTAACTTCCGCTGAAGAACGAGTCATCCAGTAATCCAGTTATGAATATTTGTTATGTTCATTCACTTTGTTTCCAAGGGCGAAGTGCATTGTACTGTGTTTTGTGCCTTAGGCCCAATGCATCTGACTTCAGTACATATTTTTAAAGATGGGTTCACATCCTGGGGTCAGTTCATTAATCTGAACACATGAAGGTATTGTTTTTTCTTTGTTCGCCCTGGGGACATTTTGTTACAGAATAGCTGTGATATATATGCCTTTCGGCTCCGCACAACCGGTTTCAGCATTACATTTTTGGGACCAGGTTTGTCTTCCCTCTTCAATCCCTAATCACTGAGCCAGATTGCACTGATGCAACCTGTTTACAGGGCCTCCAGTTGGAAGCAGAATAGTGTCTTGGATAGCTTTAGTTCCCTGACACGCTGGTAGCTATGTCATGGGCTAATCTCACCTAGTTCACTGTCTTTTTGGCCTCAATTTTGGTTTGAGTTGCAACGCCGCACCCTGGTGCTTAATATAATATAACGTATTTGTTTAATGACTAGATATGGAGCATGAAGAGTGATCAATGGGTCCATGATCTCCAGGCCCACAACAAGGAAATCTACACAATCAAGTGGAGTCCGACTGGCGTTGGTACAAATAATCCAAGTCAAAACTTGATATTAGCCAGGTTAGTCACATCTAGTTCCTTAGCACAGTAGTTTCCAGCCTGAGGTCAATGAACAGCTCTGGTGTGGAGTTCAATTAGGTTTTTGTGTTAGGGTTTTAATTAGGGTGGCACCAATTAAATTGAAAGTAATGGGCCATATCGGCAATTTGACTGATTAATCAGTATCATCTTTTCAGTCGATTAATCGGTTTTGATAATCGGTTATTCTGGGGTTTTTTTTAATTATAAAAATAAGGAACAATGTGAGTAAATAAATTCATTTCAAGTTCATATTTCATTTAGTTTGTTATTAATAGCCATTTGTGACCTATTTACTGACTTAACCTTGTACTTTTTGTAAATCGGTGCCTATGATAGAAAAATTTACTATATATGATAAAATCATAAGTCTGGATCTATTGGAATGATCCAGACAGATAACATAAACATGATGTGAGGAGAAGGCCCTGACGGATAGGGCACAACTTAACGAAACCAGTTGATAGCATTACATGATAGTCTCTGTTCTAGAATCCCTAAAGCAAGAGAAGTGGAGGTAAACATGGGTCTCAGGGACACAGCCTCGTCCGATTGTGGAACACCCAAGCAAATACCAGAACATATCCTGTAGAACTGCCCTACTGAAACAGAACAAAGAGAGGCAGTCTAGCCCGAGGGAGCGACCGTGCTCGAAAAGCTGTCAGGGGACGGGCGAAGACCTGAAATGCACAGTCTGTTTCGTGAACCTCACCGGGCTAAAAGCATAGCAACAATTGATCGAAGAAGACGAAGGATGTAGACCAAACACATAGAAGAAAGCTCGAGACAAACACAAAAAGAAACCGGAAAGACGTGGACAGATATGGAATGAGTGGTCCAGAACAGGAGGACTTTGCATGTATTTGTTGAAGAAAACCTGTATTCCACAGGGAACTAAAAGCTTTGATTGAAGATTTGAGTGATGTTTGAGCTGCATCGGTCAGCGAACCAGAGCTTCCAAGATCCTTCTCCATCTCCATACGTTGGTCCTGGATGGCAAGCTGCAACAGGGCAGGCTGGCTAAGGAGAAGGTATCAAAGAGAGAAGGCTAACCCGGTACTCAAAAAATATCTGTTGAAGTCGGGTGTGTCGGACCGAAAGGTGCAAATATCACTGTCAAGCTGTAAACTAGTGACACAACGCTCTCCATTCTTCGGACTACATCCTGTTCAGGGTTTGGTAGTCGGAGATTGAGAACGAACGCAAAAGAAGGTCAGGTAATTCCGTAAACGGTGAGGTCTTTGGGGTACACATTAGGACAACCCTACGCCATCCCTTTCTGTCAGCCATCGCTGCCTGTGCCTATACTGGTCAGAGATTGGCTCATTCTTTTATGTTGTCCTCCCACCTCTTTAGATGACGACCTCTTCATTTTCGTGCATATGGCTAACCGTTTATCTTGCCAGATTTTGTAACTTTTGTAAAGCCGTGCAATCGCAGCTATTGTATGTGCTATTCTGGCCAACACTTCACATTTTGATCTTTCATCATCTTTAACTTAACATCTTTATACTGGTTTAGAAGACTCTGCAGTCTGTATACAACCAGTTTCATTTACATTTCCTTGCTCTGAAAGCTATGTACATCCAATCTATTCTTAAATGCATCAACTGTCCCTGTGGCACTTCCTGTGACAATGCATTCCAAGCATTCACCATTCTCTGACTAAAAAAATATTTTCTAATATCACTGACAATCGAACCCATATATTTAAAATGGTCAATCACTGCGAGTTCCTGGCCATTAGCTTTTATCCGACTCTTGAAGCCCAAAAGGAGGAGAAATACTAAATGAGAACAATTTAAAAAACAACACCGTATGCTAGAACCAAAAATGTCATCATCAGGGACTAGGAATTGGACAGATGTGAATAACTAATTGATTACGGTGAGGATGGATAATAGAGATTTGCTTCTGGAACATTTATTTCTATGTTCAGTTTATGTGATAATACGAGGCGTGTTCAAATGAAACCGGACCTAACTGCACCAAGTGAACATACGTGTGATGCATATGATGACATCACTTCTGGTGTAAACAGCACATACCAACCGTCAAGTTTGTAAATTTCATTATCCTCAAGACTCATAGTTTCCTCAACAGACAGTTGAAAACTTGGCGGATGTGATACGGAATACGTCCAGCGTTGATCAGCAAGCCGTGATTTGGTTTCTAACAGCTGAAGGATGTCGACCAGTTGGCATTCATCGCACAATGCAGGCAGTGTATGATGACAAAAGTGTGTAGAAGACAACAGTGAAGAACTGAACAACGATGTTTATAGAAGGACATGAGTTAATGAAACATCGTCCTAAACCAGGTCAGGCACATATTGTTGCATTAACTCATGTCCTTCTCTAAACATCGTTGTCCAGTTCTTCACTGTTGTCTTCAACACACTATTGTCACCATACACTGCCTGCATTGTGCGATGAATGCAAACTGGTCGACATCCTTCAGCTGTTAAAAACCAAATTACCGCTTGCTGATTAACGCTGGACATATTTAGTATCACACCCGCCATGTTTTCAACGTTCTACTGGGGAAACTATGAGTCGGAGAATAATGAAATTTTGCAAACTTGACGGTTGGTATATGCTGTTTACACCTGAAGTGACATCATCATGCGCAACGTACATATGTTCACTTGGTGCAGTTAGGTCCGGTTTCATTTGGACACGCCTCATGTTTATGCCGACTCTTGTTCATTATTTCCAGTGCATCATTTGACTCAACGGTTCGACTGTGGGAGGTTGAAAATGGCAGATGTTTGTACACACTCACAAAACACACAGAGCCTGTCTACAGCGTGGCTTTCAGCCCGGACGGAAAATACATTGCTAGCGGATCATTTGATAAATGTGTACATATATGGAGTGTTCAGGTGATTGATGGTTATTTTTTAACACTGCCTAACGACAACAATCTCTAAGACAATCATTTTTCTAAGCACTCTGGGAAAACATGTATGTTGTTGTTTAATGCCCACAATGGGTAAGTTTACTCTTTTGTGTGCCCTGAAAAGGACATTAAGTGGTGGATTGTAGTAGCTTTCCTCACATCCCTAGCGTGCTGATGAAGGTGGGCCATAGTCCTCCAGGCGGTTGTGCTATGCTTGACTTCATCTGCGTGAGGCTCGCTACTACAGGGATCACATCAATCCACATCTCGTCAGCCAGACTGCCTTGAAAACAGCTGTTTCCATGGAAAACCACATGGGAGAGAGCTAGTGGTCTTGGTCAGTATTTTATTTTTTTTCCGTTCACCTTATTTCTCTAATCCCAAAGGCGGTGTGCGTTGCATTGTGGTTTTTATTTTGCGCCTGTCAGCCCAGTGCATCCGACTTCAGCAAGCATTTTATGTAAGGGTCTGCTTCCTCCTGCATTTTCTAAGGGTTTGCTTCCCCGGGGTAACGGCCGGTGCTGTGGTGGGGATCGAACCCAGCACCTTCGGATTGTGAGCCGTGCCACTTAACCACTAGGCCACGCCGTCCCCTCATCTTGGTCAGTATGTTGTCCCTGATGCGACGTCCTGGTTGTATGCTCAACAAAAACCTGTGTAGTGCCTCAATGTACACTGTAACCTACCAGGCATGCTGTAAGAGGAGACTAGGGAAAGTTGAGAATGGGACTGGCTACCCCAACTTGTAGGAACTTTAAGCCACAAAAACGTCAATACAAATGGTCAGGTCAGTGTTTGATGGCTTGTGGTGTAGTTGTTAAAGACATGTGTTCTTCTTCTTCTTCTTCATTCGTTCTCAACCAAACCCTGAAAGGGTAAGTAGCAGAATGTAGTCCAGAGAACAGAATGCGTTGTGTTGTAGTTTACACCTTGGCTGCGATATTTGCACCTTTCGGTCCAACACATCCGACTTCAGCAAGCATTTTTTGAGTACCGGGTTAGCATTTCTTCTTCGATCCCTTCTCCTTAGCCAGTCTGCCCTACTGCAGCCTGTTATCCAGGATCACCGCGTGGAGGTGTACAAGGGTCTTGGCAGCTATGGTTCGCTGGCCCTGACGCTAGCAGTCAGCTATGAGTCTGTCATTGATGAGCTAATCTTTATAGTCTCTGTCATTGATGTGCCAATCTTTATAGTCTGTGTCATTGATGTGCTAATCTTTATAGTTTCTGTCATTGATGTGCTAACCTTTATAGTCTGTCATTGATAAGTCAGTCTTTATAGTCTATGCCATTGATGCTCTAATCTTTATGATATCTGTTGAGTTTTGGATAGAGCCAAAAGTTGCAGGAAGTCATATCTGGGGAGTAGAGGGAGTACCGAACTGTCAGCATCAGCTGTAGTTCATTCTGACATGTCATGCACAACCATCGGACAGTTTTCCCTGTGTTCAACAGTGAGAAGTATCGGAACGAATTTTGCCACGTCACGACACATCAGTCAAAGTTGATTGCCACTTCGCTCTCAATCAATCTGTCTTATTGTTATTCGTTGATCTTCCATCACTAGCCTCTGCACTTTCTTGATTCTTTCTGGTAAGTTTGGCTTGAAATATAAATACAACAATTGCAGTGCACCTGACAACCACAGTGCACCTGACAACCACAGTGCACCTGACAATTGCAGTGCACCTGATCATCTATCACATCAGCCTGACAACGATTGAGTAGACTGCACAGTCTGGTTAAAATAGCATGCATACACAGACGATATCATTGTCAGCTTTTGATTGGGTAAACAAAAATAAAGTTGGATATCTTTATTTAGAGACAAAACAAGACAGCTTCCTACAATAATCCAGAGTCAAGGAATGTCTTGGGATCAAGTTTGCTGAGCAGCGCATGAGCTGCAGTGGTCAGCGACCCATAGCTGACTGCTAGCGTCAGGGCCAGCAAACCAGAGCTGCCAAGACCCTTCTACACCTCCACGTGGTGATCCTGGATAACAGACTGAAGCAGGGCAGACTAGCTAAGGAGAAGGGATCGAAGAGGGAATGCTAACCCGGTACTCAAAAAATGCTTGCTGAAGTCAGATGTATTGGACCGAAAGGTGCAAATTTCGCAGTCAAGCTGTAAACTACGGCACAGCGCATTCCGTTCTCTGGACTACATTCTGCAACTTAAGCCCTTTCAGTGTTGGCAGGTTGTAGCAGCTTTCCTCACATCCCAAGCATGCTGATGAAGATGGACAAAGTCCTCCAGACGGTTGTGCAGCGCTTGGTTTCATCTGCGAGACGCCCACTACTACGGGGATTACATCGATCCACATCTCGTCAGCTAGACTGCCTTGAAAACAGCCTGTTTCCAGGGAACGCTACATGGAAGAGAGATTGTAGTCTTTGTCAGTGTATTGTGCATGACCCTGAAGCGACGTCCTGGTCAGTGTGTTGTGCCTGACCCTGAAGCGATGTCCTGGTCAGCATGTTGTGTCTGACTGGACTAGCGTCTCAGTTCCCCAATGGGAAAACTAAATATGCTATTTCAGTGTAACCAATGTTGTGATTTACTTTTCAGACCGGTTTACTAGTCCATAGTTACAGAGGTACAGGGGGGATATTTGAAGTGTGCTGGAACCACAGAGGAGACAAGGTGGGAGCTAGTGCTTCAGATGGATCTGTAAGTTATACTTATGAAATCTTTACTTGTTTTAAATTTATTGTGTACTTAGTCACTCCTCTTCTACCTGTGAATGGATAGGTTTGCCCTTAGTCACTCCTCTTCTACCTGTGAATGGTTAGGTTTGCCCTTAGTCACTCCTCTTCTACCTGTGAATGGATAGGTTTGCCAGAGAGAACTGCCGACTATTCTGTTTAATGTCTTCCTCCTGATCTGGTTTCAGTTTTGTCTACTGTCTTTCCTGGACTGCCCTATATAGCCACACAAGCAGACTTTGGATTGTTCTGCTGGTTCATTAGAATTGTAGTGTGGTCGAGAGGTAAGGCATTCGCCTCTCAAAGTGATGAACGGAAATGGCGTGGGTTCGAATCCCGCAGGTTTCAAGCCACCGTGCCTGCATCCTGAATTACCTCCAGTTGTCTTGACTTAATTCTTACCACTGGTCCAAGGAAGTCGGGACCAGAAAGTCTGGTTGATGACCAGCGCACGTTTCTTCCTCACTATAATCCAAATATAACACAAGTGCATCATCAAGACAAAACCGTCTAATAATGTCGTCATCAACGCTTGTGATTGACAACTGACTTTTAAAGCTGAAAGTAAACAATGTTTTACTGAAACAATGATTTTTGTAGTTCCTTGTCATTCATTTGCTCTTTCTGTCTTGTCAGACGATAGTAATTGTGCTTTGAAAAAAAGGTATGCAACTACAGTATATGACGGTAACAAATGTGACTCATAAGACCAATCCAGGCATAGAAGCGTCTTCCACAATGTGTGCACAAGGAAAGTCAGGACCATTTTCAGCAACAATATGTGCCTGACCTGGGCTCGGAAGATCTTTCGTTAACTCACGTCCTTCTTTAATCATCATTGTCTGGTTCTTCACTGTTGTCTTCGACACACTCCTGTCACTATACACCTGCATTCTGCGATGAATGTCAACTGGTCGACATCCTTCAGCTGTTAGAAACCAAATCACTGCTCGCTGATCAACTCTGGACGGCTTCCGTATCACACCCGTCATATTTTTAATGGTCTGCTGAGGAAACTATAAGTCAGAGGATAATAAAATTTTGCTAACTTGATGGTTGGTATGTACTGTTTACACCAGAAGTGACATCATCATGCACGTCGTAAGTATGTTCACTTTTTTGCAGTTTGGTCCGGTTTCATTTCAACGCGCCTTGTACAACCGCCTACAAGAACAAGAAGGCACAACTACAAATTAATTTTAAAAAGTTCCAGATTAGATATTAGGAAATATTTTTTTGGTGGAGGCAGGGTCAATAAATGCATTCAAAAATAGATTGGATAGTTTTTATATCAAGGAAATGTAAAAGAATCTGGTTGTATACAGACTCTGCAGAGTCTAAACCAGTATAAAGATGTTAAGTTAAGTTAAGGCTAATGACCTGTCATACATATTGTCTTGGTTGTTGAGTTTATTATCTTTGTTAATTTTGTGATTTGTTAGGTATTTTTGTGTGCTCTTTGTCCCTAACAAAGATCTTGTGGCCACAACAGTGTGTTTTGTTCTGTTTTTGTCCTGGTGGGACAACTAAGGTATGGTTATAAACAAAATGTGTTCAAAAAGTATCCGACCTTTGAGACAGAAAAATACAATTACTCACCTAGAGGTTTTTTGTTTTTTTAGTTCGCCTTATTTATGTATTCCCCAAGGCGTAGTGCGTTGCACTGTGGTTTTTATTATTTCACGCCTGTTGGCCCATTGCATCTGACTTCAGCATGCATTTTATGTAAAGGTCTGCTTCCTCCTGCATTTTCTAAGGGTTTGCTTCCCCAATAGTAACGGCTGGGTCTTGTGATAGAGACTAATCCCAGCACTTTTGGTTGTGAGCCATGTCACTTAAACACTAGCCCACACTGTCCCCACCTGGAGGTTTGAAATCTGAATCCCCTTCAAAGTACTCTCCTTGGAACTCCACACACTTCTCCCACTGGTCCCGCCATTGTTAGAAGTATTTCAGGAAGGCCTCTTTGGGAATGGAGTACATGGTGTATTCTCATGACTCAAATCGGGCCCATTCCAGCTGCATTGTCGGTTTGGGGAACAGTTAAAAATCACAAGGAGCCATGTCGGGGGAGCAGGGAGCCTGACGAACCAGAGGTATGTAATGTTTGGTCACTGTGACACAAACGACCGGACGTGTGGACAACAGTAACTTAGCATCTCCATCATGACAATGCACCTGCCCAATCTTCGCATCTGATACAGACCTTCTTGGCCAACACACAACATTCCTCTGGTTCTTCAGGCTACTTACTCCCCCAACACGGCTCCTTGCAATTTTTAACTGTTCCTCGAGCTGAAAATTAAGCTGAAAGAGACTAGATTTAAGTCACGTGAAGACATTATGCTGAATGCGACGACCCAGCTGCACTCCATTCCGAAAGAGGTATTCCTGAAATACTTCCAACAATGGCGGGCCTACTGGGAGAAGTTTGTTGAATCCCAAGGAGAGTACTTTGAAGGGGATTGAGGTTTTAAACCTCCAGGTAATTGTATTTGTCTGGCTCAAAGGTCAGATACTTTTTGAACACATCTCGTATGTTCTTTTTCTGCCTGTTGTACCATTGCAGCTTGTTGTTGTTTGTTGTTTAATGAGTAAGTTGACACTTGTGTGCCCTGAAAAGGACGTTACGTGACAGGTTGTAGCTTTCCTCACATCCCGAGCATGTTGATGACAGTGGACCGTGGTTCTCCAGGCGGTTGTGCTATACTTGGCTTCATCTGTGTGACACTCACTACTACGGGGACCACGTCGATCCACAACTCATCACCCAGACTGCCTTGATAACAGCTGTTTCCAGGGAACGCTACATGGAAGAGAGATAGTGGTCTTGGTCAGTATATTGTTCCTAACTGGACTATTGTCTCAGTTTCCCACCGTCGCAGCTTAGATTTATTTTTAGTTTTTGATGAACTGCAGTCTGAGTATGTTAGTTACAGTGGCTGACCATATCTGCAGTTTAGTATTTATTCTGATTTGGTTTTATTTTACATTTCAGGTGGTCGTGCTTGATTTGAGAAAGTAGCCGCAGCTTTACAATGACGAAATGCTGAAATTAAATTCACCCTACCTCCAAATTGAGAGGGTTGGTCCCTTCTCCATGGATGCTCCCTCTATCAGCTTCATGGAAGTCTGGAAAGTGGCTGCTCTGGCAGCTGTAGCCAAGGGATATGCTCACAGCAGGGGACCACATGCCATTAGCAATTGTCGCAGGCCATACCTCTCATTTGTTGCAGGACCCACTCAAAGCCTCTGTTCAGAGCTTTGGGTATGCCATCAGCTAATGCTACAAGTCGTAAATCATAGGGCCCATTCGTAGCCTCTCTTCAGGGCGTGCCACAGACCATACCTCCGATTTGTTGCAGGAATCCTCAGTCTCTGTTGAGGTCGTGCAATTGGCTATTGTCTCAAGCTAAGACTATATCTGTCCCAGAACCCACTCACAGCTTCTGTTGAGGTCATACCATCATCAGGTATTGTCACAGACCATGCCTTCTGTTGATTGCAGGACCTGCTCACAACCTCTGTTGACGTCTTACCATCGTCAGCTATTGCCATAAACCATACCTCTCAGTTGTTGCAGGACCCACTTGCGGCATCTATTCAGGACTTCATGCCATCACCTATTGTCACAAGTCGTAGGTCCTATATTTGTTGTAGGACCCAATCTACACCTCTATTCGGGACATGCCACATATCATACCTCCCATTTGTCACAGGATATGCCATCATTAGCTATTGCCATAAATCATACATCCCATTCATTGCAGGATCCATTTGCAGCTTGTTCATGACTTAGGACATGTCATCTTCAGTTATTGCCATCAATCATACATCCCATTCATTGCAGGATCCATTTGCAGCTTGTTCAGGACTAAGGACATGTCATCTTCAGTTATTGCTATCAATCATACATCCCATTCATTGCAGGATCCATTTGCAGCTTGTTAAGGACTAAGGACATGTCATCTTCAGTTATTGCCATCAATCATACATCCCATTCATTGCAGGATCCATTTGCAGCTTGTTCATGACTTAGGACATGCCTTCAGCTATTGCCATAAATCGTACATCTCAATACAGGATTAATTCGCAACCTCTGTTTAAATTCTGGTTGTATGCAGGCTCTGTAGACTCTTCTAAAAGTATAAAGATGTTAAGTTAAGTTATCATCAGCTTTTACCATTAACTATACCTCCAAATTGCTGCTGGACCCACTCGAAGCCTCTGTACACGTCATGAGCTACTGCCGATGTTGTATGTCCTACACTTGTTCTAGGACTCACTCTCACCCTCTGTTCAGGACACGTTATCAGCTACTGCCACTGTTGTATGTCCTACACTTGTTCTAGGACTCACTCTCACCCTCTGTTCAGGACACGTTATCAGCTACTGCCACTGTTGTATGTCCTACACTTGTCCTAGGACTCTATCTCACCCTCTGTTCAGGACACGTCATGAGCTACTGCCACTGTTGTATGTCCTGCACTTGTCCTAGGACTCACTCTCACCCTCTGTTCAGGACACGTCATGAGCTTCTGCCACTGTTGTATGTCCTACACTTGTACTAGGACTCACTCTCACCCTCTTTTCAGAACATGTCATGAGCTACTGCCACTGTTGTATGTCCTACACTTGTACTAGGACTCACTCTCACCCTCTGTTCAGGACACGTCATGAGCTACTGCCACTGTTGTATGTCCTACACTTGTTCTAGGACTCACTCTCACCCTCTGTTCAGGACACGTCATGAGCTACTGCCACTGTTGTATGTCCTACACTTGTTCTAGGACTCACTCTGTTCAATATGTGCCATTATCAGCTGTTATCACACACCATACCTCTCATATATTGCAGTACCAACAGACTGACTGCTATCAAAGGATGTTCTCGCATCAACATTCAGGGAACGTCGTGGGCTAGTGGTTAAGTGACACGGGTCACAACCCAAAGGTGCTGGGTTTGCTCCCTAATCACAGCACCGGCCATTACCCCGGGGAAACAAACCCTTAGAAAATGCAGGAGGAAGCCAGACCCTTCATAATTTCCTTGCTGAAGTCGAATGCACTGGGCCGATGCGCAAAATAAAAATATAGTGCAACGCACACTGCCTTGGGGAATTGAGAAATAATGCGAACTCAAAAAAAACATCCATATTCACATCACCCATTCGATACAGACCTGTTTTATGCACATTTCCTGTGCTGGATTTATGCCTAAGTTTTTTAACTCATTCACTCCCAAATATTGTGTACCTCTGAACGCAATTTTTTCCTTAAACTCTAACACAGCATCACTTAGTTGTGATATATTTATCTTCAATAACGTTTCACTGAAACATCACACATTGTATACCAAACTGTTCATATTTGAGTCCATAATAAAATGGAATACATATGTTTACAAATGGAGGTGAAATTTTGTGTATGAGGGATTATAGTTGCATAATCATTTGTTATTTTTCAAAATTATGACAACAATGTTTCCCTCATTAACACATTGTTTAGCTCTAAACCAATGCATGATAATGTAATGACTTTCAATTGACGGCAAATATCGCAGTCAAGCTGTAAACTACGACAACGCATTCCGTTCTCTGGACTACACTCTGCTACTTAAGCCCTTTCAGGGTTTGGAAGCGGGAGATTGAGAACGAACGAAGACAAGCCAATTGATGGTAATTCACAAGGGAAGATGTTCTGAAAGCTGAAACCAATTTGGTGCAGCTGTTTTCACAGTATTCATATTTTACTGAAGGCACGTGAAGAAAACGTGCTCAAAAATACCCAATCAACATCAGCGTGAGTGTTTACAATTTACGCACATCCAGACATAATGTTCCATCTGTATTCAGTATATGTATAACCTGCTGCCTTGCAGGTTTGGCCGCCAGGTCGGTAGGGGACAACCGAAGGCTAAGGATGCAAACCTGAAGAAAATGCTTGCTGACAACGGAAGTGTTGGACTGAAAGGTGTGAATAAAACAGCTCGCTGCTGCTAACCATGACACTACGTATCTCATCCAAGGATTATGATGAACGATGAAGAAGAAGTATATGTACACACAAACACATTTTTATTATACACTAGCATGGCTGTGCAGGATCCTGAACTTTTACAGAATTGTTGAACTGTTACTACCATTGCTTGAGAAAAACGAGGACTTCGCCCCTCTCATCAGTAGATTTAGTTTCACTTTCATTGCTCGACTTAGAACTAAGACTAGATACAGACATTGAAATATCGCTATCAGAACGATCAATATCTTCATCATCACTACCATGAACAAAATATAATTTATCTATCACCGACCTTATACTGTAAAACCTCTATTTGGTCTAGCTGAAGGGGCATGAGCTAGATTCAAGGCTGTCCTCCCAACAAAAATGTATGTTGTTTCCAAGTAACTCTAACTCTTTTGGAAATGAAAAGAACAAAATCTGGACTTTGGTCAATAACCAAAATAAAACATTTAGGAAAACTAGGAATGGGAAAATATGTGATTTTGTGAACAGTCTCAAAAGCCGATACATTGGCTCCTGTGTTTTCTGAAATATGATGGAAGCCGATACATATTCGCGTGGGAGTGAATGAGTTAACAAATACACCACGCTGGTTTCACGAATGAAGATATCATTAGTTACTTCTCTTACTATGTAACATTAATCCTGGCGCCTGAGCTGCAGCAACCCATAGCTGACTGCTAGCGTCAAGGCCAGTGAACCAGAACTGCCAAGACCGTTCTACGCCTCCACACGGTGATCCTGGATAACAGACTGCAGCAGAGCAGACTGGCTAAGGAGAAGGGATCGAAGAGGGAAGGCTAACCCGGTACTAAAACAATGCCTGGTGGTGTCGGACCGAAAAGTGCAAAAATCGTAGTCAAGCTGTAAACTACAACACAACGCATTCCATTCTCTGGACTACAATCTGCTACTAAAGCCCTTTACAGAACTTGGTAGCGAGAGATTGAGAATGAACGAAGTCAGGTCAATCCTGCTTGCCGTTAACTAGGGGCCAGCTACTCTGGGATGGGGCCACAGGGAGAGATCGATATGCGAGTCCATTTTGGCCTGCATGAAAATTCTCTAATCACACAAAAATGTGTACTGTCAGCAAAAGGATGAAGGACGTCATTCTCATCTGTGGAAATACTTAACTTAACTTCTTTATACTGCTTTAGAAGACTTTGCAGAGTCTGTATACAACCAGTTTCATTTATATTTCTTTGCTTTAAAAGCTATGTGCATCCAATCTATTCTTAAATGCATTAACTGTCCCTGCCTCCACTAATGCCTGTGGCAATGCATCCCAAGCATTCACCACTCTCTGACTAAAAAAATATTTCCTAATATCTAATCTAGACCTTTCTTTAGTTTATTTGTAACTATGCCCTCTTGTTCTTGTAGGTGGTTGTATTTTGAAAAAACTTGTTATAGTCTAATTTATCCGTTTGTTTGATTATTTTATAAACCTGTAAAAAGTCACCTCGAATACAACATAGAGTAGTCGAAGTAGCCAATGGCCTTGCTAGGATAGTTGGAGAAAAAAACAAAAAGTCGAACAAACTAATTAATCCAAATGAAAAATGTGCAGCTAGCGATATTAGCTTTCTTTTGGTGTCAAAGGATTTATTCGAGGAGTAATAGGAGGGTTCTTTCAACCTTTAGTAATTAAAATTGTATTTGTACAATACTGGTTTTACCCAAATATAAGATGAGGGTTTTTTTCAGTTTTTGTTCATGAAAAATCGGGGATCTTCTTATATTCACGCATGAACTAAAATGTTGGATCAAGGTCAACATCTGTATGTTGTATAATACTGGTATATATGTTATTTTTATAAAGAAAATGCAGGTATTCGTTTAAATTGTAACAGAAATCCGAATATTTGTTGTTTTAGCAGATATTTTCATGGTAAAATATTTTCTGTGCCTTGTTTTCAGCAACTACAACGTATTGTGCTGCGGACTTTATGTCACGTTGGCAGCTTTCATAGTTCAGTAACAATACTTAAAACTTGTTAAAAATATGGTAAAACAACGACCAAATACCCATAAATTAATAAAATAAACTGTAAAATGTGTTTTCTTCGCTGTTGAAGGCCTACAAGACAACCAACACTTTTGTGGGATTTATAGCAGTAATATTGTAATGACGCATTATCATTGGTTGATCCCTAACCATTCCCTATCGACCATAATCGATTCACTACCTAAATCGCAGTTGACAGTCTCGATCGATTCGTAAAATAGAAACGACAAGATAACATACTTAAACATTACAGATCGAACTAACAACATGGCATGTTCGATGTTAAATCTTCCGTTAAGTATTGAAACTTATAAATTTTACATAATAGTGAAGAACAGCAAAACAAAACAAGTAATTCGTATTTAATTTTAAGATAAAAATCCCTGCCGAAGACGGATGTGTCGGACCGAAAGGTGCAAATATCGCAGTCAAGCTGTAAACTAGCGACACAACGCATTCCATTCTCTGGACTACATCCTGCTACTTGCAAAGCTCTGTTCAGAGCTTGGTAGCGGGAGGTCGAGAACGAACACAGAAGAAGAAGAAGATAAAAATCATTGTTTGGTGACTACTCTAAAAAATTAATAAACAGGTTTTTTTTCCCCTATTTATAAGTTCCAAAAATAGGGATTTTCTTATAATCGAGTCGTCTTATGTTTGGGTTGTCTTAATTTGGGTCGTCATACATTTGGGTTGTCTTACATTTGGGTTGTCTTACATTTAGGTCGTCTTACATTTGGTCATCTTCTATTCGAGTCATCTTACATTCAGGCCGTCTTATATTCAGGTCATCTTATATTCCGGTAAATACAGTATATAATATAGACTTTCTTCCCACTATATCGACAGTTTAATTTTTGTTAACCAGGTGCTCCAAGCATTATATAACTTACGGCCTCACCAAGTCTCAATCCAGCACTGCAAATATTATTAACTTCTATGTCACCTATTTTGAGCCCAAATCTTCATTGTTAACAAATGTTGTGAAACTTTGAAAGAGGTATTTTCACAGAATTTTGGGAGCAGTATTACAGAAATGTTATAAAAGTAATGCCTGTTCTACTCCCTGTCGCACCATATTTTCCTCTAAATAAAGCCAAGGATTGCAATATCTGCTGGCCCTCTTGGGAAAATCTTTTATCAAAGCACTTCCAGACATTATTGCAGTTGTAGTTTATGTAGCAAATCATATTGCATCATGAGGTTGCTTGCCCCATGCACACTCTCATTAGTAACCAGTTGTGAGATACTTGAAAAGTTACAATGGATTTATTCATTTCTCTATGCAGGTAGCACTTCAGTGCTAATATCAATTTGGGAAGGGACCATTCTGGTATTTTATTAAAGTAACGATATTATTTAATAACAGTTAGGAAAGTAAAATTGTTATATTAACTTAACTTAACGTCTTAATACTGGTTTAGAAAACTTCGCAAAGTCTGAATAAAACCAGTTTCTTTTACATTTCCTTGATCTAAACCCTAAGTGCATCCAATCTATTTTTGAATGCATTAATTGACCCTGCTTCCACTATTTCCTGTGGCAATGCATTCCAAGCATTCACCATTCTCTGACTAAAAATAAATATTTGCTAATATCTAATCTGGACCTTTCTTTAATTAATTTGTAGCTGTGCTCTCTTGTTTTTGAAGGCGGTCTGGCAGAAAAACTTGTTATAGCCTAATTTATCCTTTCCTTTTGCTATCTTATAAACCTGTATTTAGTCACCTTGAATTCATCTCTTTTTTAGACACTGTAGGTGGGTTTTCAGAGTCTTTCCTCATAACTATAATTCTGGAATCCCACTATCAGCTTTGTCGCTCATCTTTGTATTCTTTCCAGCATGTTTATATCCCCTCTACGGTAAGGACTGTACACAGTACTCCAATCTAGGTCTAACTAACGCTTTAAACAGTTTGACAATCAATTCCTTGCTCATATGTTTAACATTTCTTTTTATCATACCTAACATCGCATTTAACTTTTTCACTGCTACCTGGACTTGCTCACTCACTTTACCTGTATAAAATATTATACCCCGTAGATCCTTTTCCCTCTTTCTAATTTTGTTCTTGCCCATTCTGTAATTATGTTCCATATTGGATCTACCCATGTGGATGATTGTACCATTTATCTACATTAAACTCCATTTGCCAGTTCTCAGACCATTCCTGAATTTGATCTAAATCTACCATTAATATATCCAATATTATCAGAAATAAACAATCTAATTTGATTACAATTAGGACAATTGCAATTCAAATATTTAATTAAAATAGTAGGTTAGTTTTAGGTGTCTGTTTAGGCTCAACTCTGCTGCCGACACACTCCAGCCGGCTGAGCTGTTCTGCTTCTTCTTCTGCGTTCAATCTCAATCTTCCACCACCAAGCTCTAAACAGGGCTTTGCAAGTAGCATGATATGGTGCAGAGTGCGTTGTGCCGCTAGTTTACAACCTGACTGCAATATTTGCACCTTTCCGTCTTTGGCTATACGATCGATCTGTAAAGGGGTTCAATTGAAAATGAGTTCTGATCTACGGTTAGGGAAGGAAAGATGTCGATGAAACGAACTGATCAACCCTTATAAAGCTATGGCTTAAAATAATAAAGTTTCAAACACTCCATCCCCGACAGCAGTGTCTGCTACAAGATTAGTAAATTAGTTTAATGACAGTTTGGGAAGTGATAATTCAGATATTTTATGAGAGTAACTATTTACAGGCCATCTGAATTTGGAAACAGAAATTTCCCATTGACCGAGGAAAGTGGCGTAATTCCGTATGTCAAATAGCTTTTTCAAAATAAAATTCATAAATGTTAAACAAATTGAACTAAAATTAAGATCTGAAGACACATAATTAAATTATCTATTGCATGAAGTCGCAGGTTCGAATCACGGTGGAGATCATGGTTTTTGTGTACGTGGATATACCTGGTAAAAATTCCCCTGATCTCTTGGTAGTGAGATCGGACGCCCATGTTCAGTGTCGAGCACGTCAAAAATGGCATTTAGAAATCGAAAAGAGTAGGCTTAACGGCAGCCGCCAGGACAAAATTCAAATTGAAAATCGACCCACGTTATTTGTACCTTCCCCCAGGCCTAGTAAGCCACAAGAAGTTTAACAAAAATTAATACCTATTACTGATAGCCGATAGGCTTCAGCTACCTGGCAATAGACATTAACATGCCTGTTTGAATACAAGTATTCCAAGTATGACATGAAGTATTTGTAATCAAAATAAATGTTAGTAATAATAATAGTTGCCCATCGCAATCAAAGATTTGTTCTGTGAGATGTGAACTCATATCACTATAAAGTCCAATCCTGGCATGGCAGACTCTGCCGCACTGTGGCCGCTCATGTGAGAAGTCGGCTGGGGGATCGGTCATTGTGAGTTCTGTTCTATCAGGCAGCTTGCTTTCTCTGAGCCTCAGCAATGATTTTTCACTCTGTAATCTGAGCATCTTGTGTGATGCACCAGTTGGAACCGTTCTGAACAAGTATCTCCCAGGAGGGGACATCACTGTTGAAGCTTTCAAGAGACATTTTTAAGGAGTCTTTGTAGTGTTTCTTCCTTCCGTGTGGTAAGCGTCTGCCTGTTCTGAGCTCAGCATATAGAAATTGCTTGAGGAGGTACTCATCAGGCAAGCAAACATGTTCCATCCATCTTATCTGAGCTTTTTGCAGAAGCGTATAGAAACTCAACATGTTTGACTTGTAAAGAATTTCAGAGTGAACTATTTTATTCTGCTGCCAACCTGACCCTGAGCAGATTGCGCAGGCAGCTCATGTAGGAAGCATTAAATATCATGAATGTTTAGTTCAGTTTAGTTTAGTTTAGTCGAAGAATCAACGTCATTGCACACGGTTTAACTCATAAGTGCCCTGTGATTCTCCATCATTTTGGGAGAATCTTAACGCAATACACGAACTCCGTAGCACCAGCGAGGATCCCGTAATAGATTGGAGAGATTTTTAATACATTATTTTGAATTTTGCTCGGACAGCAACTTTTTTTTTTAATTTGTAACTGCTGAGGTATTTTTAACGTGCGCGACACTGCACACGAGCGTCCGATCTCTACGACCAGATATCCGGGGAAATACCAGAAAGTCCAAGTGAGAAAATCCCGGTCTCCACCGTGATTTGAGCCCGCGACCTCCAGCACCCGAGGCCAACGTCTTACCTCAAGACCACTCTGTCCCTCTAAATGTCATTAATACTAAGGGGGAAATACAGTATCATTTGTTTGGGCACTGACCACATGAGCGTCGATCAATAACATTACCAGTCAATTTTTTGTTTTTGTCCCAGTCTCTGAATCCAACTTCTATTGATTTTCAACGTGTAATCCAGATGAACAATAATTGGACTTCAAATAAGTCATTTTCCAGCCATTAAAGTCATATTTTCATTGTAAAGAACTTATCAAGTTTACAAATTCATCACCAGATATTGAGCCATTTTTATGTCAGTCTAAATATGTAAACATAGTCTGCTAAATTAAACAATGAGGGCATCAAAGATGGTGCCTAACAGGCCGTGGGTCTAACTTTGCTCTTGTGTTTTAGTCTATTATGGATGCCGCCAGGCCACGAATATGACAGGAATTCACCATAGTCGACGACTACACTGGTGTCCATGAAAATATGTTGCTGCTTTCCATTTGGATTAGTTAGTCCGTTCATTTTGTGGTGTTTTTGTCCCTCGAGATATCCTGGCATGGTCATCAGCTATATGTAATAGTATTTCGGTTACCCTGTGTTGTATTTCCACATTCTAGTCCACATGACTGAACTTCACGAGATTGACACCCTTCGTCTTATTTGCAGACATTGTCGGTTTTGGTGGGGCTACAATCTCTAACGGGTGTGGGACATGAAGACAAAAACTGGTTGTACACAGACTCTGCAGAATCTTCTAAACCAGTATAATGATGTTAAGTTAAGCTAAAAGGCAAAACATTAGTATTAGATACCGATTTTCACCGGCTTTGACTAACTAATGTTTTACAAGCCACCTAATCTCACCGAAAAAAACAGAAAAGAGGAAGAGCTAATGATATAATATATATCAATTACGTAAGTAACAGGGGAGGAAGACTAACGTCTGGTCAGGCAAAACATACTGACCAAGACCCTCACCTCGTAGCCCTTCCTGGAAACGGACTGTTTTCATTGCAGCCTGGGTAACTAGGTGAGAGATCGACGTGTTCCCCGTAGTAGTGAGTGACATACAGATAAAGTCAAGCATAGCACAATCGCCTGAAGGACCGTGGTCCATGCTCGAGGTGGGAAGAAAGCTACTGCAACCCGCCACTTAACATCCTTTTCAGGGCACACAAAAGAGTCAACCTACTCATTATGGGCAATCGCAGACAACAACCTAAGTAACAATTCAGATATGTTATTAAAATAACAAATATATTTTCCTCATGTGAAACCTTGGCTGAAATGGTGTTAGAGTATAGCTAAACTGTAACCTGCCAGGCCTGTCATAGGAGGTTCTTCTGTGTTCATCCTGAAAAGGAGGTGTAGTAAGTTTACAGCAATATTTGTGCCTTTCAGCCCAACACATCCTGTTTCAGCACTGCATTTTTGGGTATCGGGTTTTCCGTCCCACTGCGATCCATATTCACAGGAATTGTAGATCAGAGGAATAAAGGCTACTTACCCCTGCAGTGACCATGGAAAAAAACTTGGACCGTACCGAGAATTTGTATGCATGTCCTCAAAGTCAAAGCCTGGGACGGCGTGGGCTAGTGGTTAAGTGACACGGCTGACAACCATTAGGTGCTGGGTTCGATCCCCACCACAGCAACGGCCGTTACCCCAGGGAAGCAAACCCTTCGAAAATGCAGGAGGAAGCAGACCCTTACATAAAATGCATGCTGAAGTCAGATGCACTGGGCCGACAGGCGTAAAATAAAAACCACAGTGCAACTTGCACACCCGCCTTTGGGAATAGAAAAATAAGGCGAACGCAAAAAAAAAAAAAAACAACAACAAAAAAGTCTAAGCCCAATGCCCAAACTGCTTGACCAACACCTCACTTCTCTAATCATAGTTGGAAAATGTAATATAGTTTTGAGGAAAGACTCAGAAAAATTTGCCAACAGCACCTAGAAAAGAGAAGAATTCGAGGTGATGATTATTACAAGTTTATAAGATAATCAACGGAAAAGATAAATTAGACTCATCGTCATTTAGCATGTCCATTATAGAACGTCGCTCCCATCACAGTCTGTCTGAAAGAAACTTTTTCTCTTGCCAAAACTCCAGCCTCCACGACAGTCACACCCTGGCATTCCTGGATATCTTAGCACCATCGTCTTCTTGGTCTACCCCTGCCTCTTTTACCTGGCACCATACCTTCCATCACTGTTCTCTCGAGACCGTTGTGTCTCTTGATGTGACCAAAGTATTTACATTTTCTGACCAAAATGGAATTGATAAACTGTATAAATTCTTGCTGAATGTCTATATTTGTCTTTTTCTAAGAATACCTTTGACAGAGAGAAATATTAGACTATATCAAGTTCAGCCGGCTACAAGAACAAGAGGGCATAAGCCACAAATTAATTAAAGAAAGTTCCAGATTAGATATTAGGAAAAAAGATTTTTTATGAAAGAGTGATGAATACTTGTAATGAATTATCATGGTAAATAGTTGGGGCAGGGTCATTTAACGCATTCAAGAATAGATTGTATGCACACAGTTATTTTTGGATCAAGTGGATGGGACAAAAGTTGGTCGTATTCAGACTCTGCAGAGTCTTCTAAACCAGTATAAAAAAGTTGAGTGAGTTTTATACACAGAAACTTCCAAGAGTAGATTCATGACGTCACACAAATCAAGAAGCACAAATCTACTAGCCATACGAGGCCTTCCTCAGACAAGAACAAACATAACATGTTGTTTTCTGTTGTATTTTCAAAATAAATGTATATATAATGATTTATTAGAGTTTTGTTACTTTTTAGTATTTTATTATTGTTTTTTGTTGTGAAGTCATACAGCCTCTGCCCACTTCTCTCTCTCTCTCTTTCTACCTCTCACTCTCTTTGTTTCTCTGTCTCTTTATCTCTCTTTCTATCACTTTCTTTCTAACTCTCTTTTACTCTCATAATCCTTCTCTCTCTCTCTCTCTCTTTCCTTTCCAAGTTATATATACACGAGGCGTGTTCAAATGAAACAAATTGCAACAAGTGAACACACGTATGATGTGCATGATGACGTCACTCTGGTGTAAACAGCACATACCAACCGTTAAGTTTGCCAAATTTCATTATCCTCCGCCGCATAGTTTCCTCAGCAGACCGTTGAAAACATGGCGGGTGTGATACGGAATCCGTCCAGAGTTGATCAGTGAGTGGTGATTCGGTTTCTAACAGCTGAAGGACGTCGACCAGTTGACATTCATCGCAGAACGCAGGCAGTGTATGGTGACAAAAGTGGGTCGAAGACAACAGGGAATAACTGGACAACGATGTTTAAAGAAGGACGTCAACAAACAAGACACGTATTCTTGTGCTGCTTTTATTTCATATAAAAACTGAGAGTTGTTGTTGTTGAATGCCCACAATGAGTAAGTTTACTATTTTGTGTCCCTTGAACAGGAAGTTAAGTGGCGGGTTGTCGTAGCTTTCCTTACATCGCGAGTATGCTGATGTAGGTGGATCGCAGTCCTCCAATCAGTTGTGCTAGGCCTGCCTTCATCTGAGTGGCGCTCACTAGTACAGGGATCACATCTCGTCAGCCAGGCTGCCTGAAAACAGCCTGTTTCCAGGGAACGCTACATGGAAGAGAGATTGTAGTCTTGGTCAGTGTATTGTGCCTGACCCTGACAGGACGTCCTGGTCAGTGCATTGTGTCCCGCATCATTGAATGTATGTAAATACATACTGGGAGAGAGAACTGTAAACATATGGTCATCCCAAAGACATCAACCTCCTCAAAAGGAGAAACCACAGCGCCAGTTTCTGGCTTACACTCAACACATACAACTTAACAGTCACTTGAACAGAATCCAACCACAGCAGACTCAAGAGTGTCGGCTGTGCATCTATCCCTACGAAATTATTAAACACTATCTCTTTTAGTGTCCGGTGCTTGCTGGTGTTAGGTAAGAGCTTCTTCCTCCGAGGCCAGACAAATGGAACATTCTGTACAGAACTACAGCTCATAAACACTTGCAGATACCCCTCTATGGCATTGGGCCATAGGGCAGGAGCTAACAGGCTGCTGGATCAATACTGTCAACCATAATGTCTATCGTTAAGCCATTACGTTAATAAAATGTATTTTTAATGTGCTTATTCATTTGCTGTTACAATTACATGTAGAAGTCTAGGGTTTTTCTTATTGGCAAGTTGGGAATACGCTGTAAGGTCCATACTTTTTTGACCAGCGGCACACTAGTGGTGATGTGGTCAACATCACCCAGGCTGCCTTTACTTTCCAAAAGCTGCTGAAGACAGGTGTGTTAGACTCAAACGGTCCAAATATCGCAGTTAAGCTGTAAACTAACAACACAACATTTCCGTTCTCCAGACTACATCCTGCTACTTGCAAAGCCCTGTGCAGGGCTTGGTAGCGGGAGATTGGCTTGGCTTGGCTTCGTTCGTTCTCAAGCTCCTGCTACCAAGCCCTGAAAAGGCTTAAGTAGCAGAATGTAGTCCAGAGAATGAAATGCGTTTGTGTCGTAGTTTACAGCTTGACTGCGATATTTGCACCTTTCGGTCCGACTTCAGCAAGCATTGTTTGAGTACCAGATTAGCATTCCCTCTTCGATCCCTTCTCCTTAGCCAGTCTGCCCTGCTGCAGCCTGTTATCCAGGATAACCGCGTGGAGGTGTAGAAGGGTCTTGGCAGCTTTTGTTCGCTGGCCCTGACGCTAGCAGTCAGCTATGGGTCGCTGACCACTGCAGCTCGTGCGCTCGTAGCGGGAGATTGAGAACGAACGCAGAAGAAGAAGGGCCTTTCCAAGATTATTCTAGTACCAAGTTTTTGAGACTGTGTGAACCCAGAACGCTGTTTTGTGAGTAGGAAAAATCCCATTCAAGATGGGCACTAAGCCTTGCTAGGCTGAGAAGTCAGCGCACTAACCACTTTTCTACCTCGGTTCCTGATCTTCTTATGACTTATAGTTTCTTTTTTTTTTTTTTTGCGTTCACCTTATTTCTCTATTCCCCAAGGCGATGTGCGTTGCACTGTGGTTTTTATTTTGCGACTGTCGGCCCAGTGCATCCGACTTCCGCATGCATTTTATGTTAGGGCCTGCTTCCTCCTGCATTTTTCTAAGGGTTTGCTTCTCCGGGGTAACGGCCGGTGCTGTGGTGGGGATCGAACCCAGCACCTTCTGGTTGTGAGCCGTGTCACTTAACCACTAGCCCACACCGTCCCCTATAGTTTCTTTTGGATGAAGCGACCAACCCCATGCCCAACGTGACTAAGTCACGTCTTATGACATGCCTGGCAAGTTGGTGATGTCTAAGCGTTTTTTCTGAAGTAAGGGTAGTCCCAGACACTGCTGTGGGGCATGGCTTGGCTTGGCTTCGATCGTTCTCAATCTCCCCGAAAGGGCTTTAAGCAGCAGAGTGTAGTCCAGAGAACGGAATGCGTTGTGCTGTAGTTTATAGCTTGACTGCGATATTTGCATCTTTCGATCCGACTTCAGCAAGCACTTTTTAAGTACCGGGTTAGCCTTCCCTCTTAAATCTCTTCTTCTTAGCCAGTCTACTCTGTTGCAGCCTGTTATCCATGATCACCGCGTGGATGTGTAGAAGGATTTTGGCAGCTCTGGTTCGCTGGCCCTGATGTTAGTCAGCTATGAGTCGCTGAGCGCCACAGCTCATGCCCAGCCCAACGCCTTGACCCCTGAAGTATATCTCAAAGCAATAATCGCAGTGGTAGAGCACTCTCTTTTCGTTGCATAGGTATAGGGTACGTTCTAGTTGACCCAGCTATAAAGGGGTACCTGCTGTTTAACTAGCAAAGTAAAAATAAATGAAGAAAAGAACTGATCACTCTACCTCAACAAGCTGTGGCTTATTATTATAAAGTCGCTAACAACTTCATTCCCCGACAGTAATGTAACTACAAAGGAAGTCACACCTCCCTACGACGTCTAACGACATAAGTGGACTGAAGATAGATAGAGTTGAATTACTATGGGACACACTTTTACTGAAGTATTTAACAACTTCATTTCCCGACAGTAGTGAAACTACAAAGGGACAAACTTTTACTGAAGTATTTAACAACTTCATTTCCCGACAGTAGTGAAACTACTATGGGACAAACCTTTACTGAAGTATTTAACAACTTCATTTCCCGACAGTAGTGAAACTACTATGGGACAAACCTTTACTGAAATATTTAACAACTTCATTTCCCGACAGTAGTGAAACTACTATGGGACAAACCTTTACTGAAGTATTTAATAACTTTATTTCCCGACAGTGGGAAGGAAGACTAACGTCTGGTCAGGCAAAACATACTGGACAAGACATTCACCGTGGCTCCCTCGTAGCCCTTCCTGGAAACGGGCTGTTTTCATGGCAGCCTGGCTAACAAGGTGAGAGATCGACGTGATCCCTGTAGTAATGAACGACACCCAGATGAAGCCAAGCATAGCACAATCGCCTGGAGGACCCCGATCCACATTCATTAGCATGCTCAGGATGTGAGGAAAGCTACGACTCCGGCCACTTAACGTCCTTTTTAGGGCACACAAATAAAGTCATCCTACTCATTGTGGGCATTCAACAACAATAACAACAACGATTCCCCAACAAGTGTAAACTACTATGGAACACATCGTAACCTTTTATTTCAAAGTGCGTCGATGCACTTTTGTGTACCTGGTGGTTTCTGTAGCATATTAATGTTTTGTTGTTGTGGGTTTAAGGATTTGCATGTAATATCCTTCTTTCCCCGTAAACTTGATAATGACAGCAACCTTTTGTTTATTTCAACTGTTCATTAATTGTTTGCTTGTCAAGAGCGATCTGACACCGTATTTAGGATGGGCATCATCATCATGTGGCATGTCCTTTACAGAACGTCGGTCTCATGACAGCCTGTCTGTAGGAAACTATCTTTCGCCAGTCTTCAGGCCTGCTCCAAGGTCAAACTCAGTGTCTCCTTGATGTCCTGGGTCAATCGTCTTCTCGGTCGGTCCCTGCCTATCATCCCAGTGACAATGCCTTCCATAACCGCTCTCTCCAGTCCGCTGTGCCATTTGACGTGTCTAAAAAAACCTCAGTTTTCGGGTCATTGCGTCATTTATAAGCCAATGCTCCGCTACATTCAGGTCTTGTTGGATTGTTCTATCTATCATTGTCCATTGGATTTTCAAGACTCTTTTGTGTTTCAAAAGCACAGATCTTCGTTGTTATTGCTTTTGAAATCGTCCATGTTTCACATCCAAAGTTTGCCACAGGAAAAATGCATGTTCTTAGGATCTTTAGTTTGAGTTCTTTGTTTGTGTTATGCCATAGTTATGCATACTCCTTATCTTCTGCATTGTAATAGTCAGTCGTCTTCTTATATTTAGCGGATCAGCCGATGGATCAAACGGAGGACAACTTAGTCGGCAACAACTTTGAAGGCAGTAGCCAGAATGGCCTAGTATCGGGCTAAAGGCGCACCAGGGACCGAGGCTGGTAAGCGGCCAGAACAACGTTCAGAACGCAATGACAAACTACTGAAGGCAAACGTGCCAAGAAACTCATATTTAGGTTATGTAATCATTTCTTTTTTTTATAAATGTTTTACGTAGTGTCGTCTACTGTGGATTGTTGTTGTGCTTGTTTGTCAAAGCAAATTGACCGATTTGATTCGCTGGTCCTAACATACTCCAGTGGAGACTGAAGACATAACTCATAGCAGCCTACTTGTATCAGGGTCAGTGAACCAGAACGGACCAAGATCCTATTCTGCATTCAAGTAGCAGCCCTGGAAACAGACTGTAATAGTACAGTCTGAATGAGAGGATATAGAGTGCAGTGGAAAGGCAAACTCAGTATCTAAAAAAGCTAGCTTGAACTGGTTGTGTCCGGCAAAAAGGCACAGATATCGCAGCCTCACTGTAAACTACAACACAATGTCATAAAGTCAATTTCAGGACAATACTGAGGAAGAAGAAGCAGAAGAAAATGTAGAAGAAGAAGATGAAGAATAAAAAAAAGAAGAAGAAGTAGAAAAAGGTACTCCGCTCCACCCGCCTGTAAATAGGTGCCACACTTAAAGTTAGAGAAGGCAAGGGGATTAGTTATCGCTAGTCCGGTCAAACATAAAATACTGACCAGGATATCACGTGACAGTCAGGCACAACATACTGACCAGGACGTCGCGTCAGGGTCAGGTACAATATACCGACCAAGACCACTATTTCACTTCCATGTAGCATTCCCTGGAAACAACCACTTTTCAATGAAGTCTGGCTAACGAGATGTCGATCTACGTAATCCCTGTAGTGGTGAGCGTCACACAGATGAAGCCAAGTATAGCACAACCGCCTGGAGGACCGCGGTCCACGTTCACCATCACGCTCGGGATGTAAGGAAAGCTACTGCAACCCGTCACTTAACGCCTTTTTCCAGATCACACAAAAGAGTAAACTTACTCATTGTGGACATTTTAAAAAAACATCAACAACAACCACATAAAACGTTGAGAGGTGAGGAGATGAGCACCAAGCTGTTGGTAGCTCAGACTCACAACTCACACCTGTCTGTGGTTTTTTGGTACATGGAACAGGGAGCTCATGCCCCTATGGAAAGTAAGCCTATTAAAAAAACCGTTCTATAGTTGGATGCGGGAAATAAAAACTAATACCAAGTTAAGACTGTTTAATTCATGTGTCTAGTCAGTGCTCGTGTATCGAGCAGAAACTTAGAGAATCACAACGGCATTACAGAGGGAACTCAGTCATTCGTCAATAAATGTATACGGAGGATAACTGGAATATACTGACAAGACATGTTGAGGAATCAAGACATATGGAAAAGGAGTCAACAACGACCAGTGGAGCAACAAATAAAACTTGGGAAATCTTCTTCTTGTTCTTACGCTGTCAGACGTCAACTTGAATTTGTTCAAAGAAAGCAGCTGTCATCCTGAGGCTGTCGACACTGTCATAGAGCTTGTCTAGTGTTGGCACTGGTGATGGCCACATGTGCTTTCTCTGGTCCTCGTATGTCGGGCAATTTTGCAGCAGATGTTCAGCGGTCATTTTCCCTGTACCACAGGTGCATTCGTCAGTGCCACCTATCTTCGGTTTATTGAATAGATGGTACCTCAGTTTGTTGTGGCCTGTGCGGAGTCTGAAGACCACGACGTACTCTCTTCTGCTCAACTGGTAATAGGCATCATTTTTTGTATAGCCAGTATGCTCTGTTTTCTATAACGCCATGTATCTGGCCCTAATAAACCTTTTGGACTCTTTGTAGGTCACACTAGAATCTGGTTGTGGTAATTTTGCACCTTCTTTTGCCAGTCTGTCTGTCTCCTCGTTGCCTTGAATGTTACAGTGGGATGGAACCCACTGTACTACTACTATTTTTGGTGCAGACTGCTGGCATAGTTGACAGAATACTGCTATTATATCATTAAGTTCTGTATTTTCTGGCTTTTTAGTGCTGTAACCACGAACAGGGCATCTGTAAACAGGACTATCTGGCTTTCATTGCTTTCGTCTTACAGCATTGCTTCTACTGCAGCCCTCAGTGCCTCTGTCTCCGCTCTGAAATTGCTTGAGAATGTTCTAGTTGCCACTGACAGTGTTATTTTTCTACCGTTTGTTAGGCTCAGGAATACCCCTCCCCCTCCATTATGTGTTGTCTTTGTTACAGAACCGTCGGTGTATGCATGGGTCCGGTCCATGCTTGGGTAGTTTTTCGCTATGTGCCTCAGGGTTTTGTCTCTTCTTTCTTTTTCAGACTGAAGATGAACTTAGGTCCCTGGATTTCAACTGGAAAGAGGCAGAACGATCAGCCCAAGACCGAACTTGCTAGAATGTTCGAAGCTGTTGGATTTATTTCCTGGCTGAAGGATGACACCTTCCAATCCTGGTTGAATTTCTTCAACAATGCCATGTCTCATGTAGACATCTTATATCCTCAGCATCAGGGAACTGAGACGGTCAGGCACAATATACTGACCAAGACCACAAAATCTCTCTCCCATGTAGCGTTCCCTGGAAATATGTTGTTTTCAAGCCAACCTGGTTAATGAGATGTGGATCGACGTGATCCTCATAGTAGTGAGCAGAACCTCATTGAGGACCGTGGCCCATCTTCATCTGCAAGCTCATCATCTTCTTCTTCTTCGTTTGTTCTCAATCTCCCGCTACCAAGCACTGAAAAGGAGTTTGCAAGTAGCAGAATGTTGTCCTGAGAACGGAATACGCTGTGTCGTAGTTTACAGCCTGACTGCGATATTTGCACCTTTCAGTTTGACGTATCCTACTTCAGCTGGCATTTTTGGGTACACGGAGATCCTGCTCTTGTAAGCAACTAAAGCGTCTCTGGTACATCTGATTGCTCGTCTGCGGCACCTTCCCTCGCCAGTGTGTCAGCTCTCTCATTTCCTGGTATTCCTCAGTGAGATTCACATGGTCTCATTTACTTGCAGTTTAAGCTCGATTCACCGTTGTTTTTTTTTACTTCATTTAATAGCACCTTTGACACAATTACCCTCTATCTTTGTGCTAGCATTTGTTTCGTGCAATTTACAATTGTAGATTTGACCCCATTTCCTTGCGTTTGTTTGGTACGATTCCCCGTTATTCCTTAGACCTTTCCTTGCATTTTAGACACAGTTTTCCTTGATTCTTTTGACATCATTTACTAGCATTTATTTGGTAGTTTCTCGAAATTTGTTGTATATTTCCCAAATAGTTAGTTGCTAGAATCTCCTCTTGTAGATTGGTCCTCATTTATAAACATGAAATGGTACATTCCCCCATTGCCCATTTCACTTTTCCCTCCAAGCCAGATAAATAGAAAATTTCATATGGAACCACACAACAGTTCACGAACATCTATAGATATCACTATAGGGTCTTGTTCGAAAGGACAGGGTCCCACTGGCTGCTAGATCAACCTACCTACCTTATTCCCATTTCTTCATTTGACCTAATTTTCTAACGTTTTTTTTCTAACACACAATTTCCATTTTTCCTTTTGACTTAATTCTCAAATATTTAGTAGTTGGAATTTCCAACTTGTATTCATTTGACCAGAGGCTGCGGTAGCGCATTAGCTAGAGCAACAGCTTCTCAGTTGGTACGGGATTTTTTACTGATCCTAATCCACAGTCTATTGTGTTTGACCCAGCCACAGAAATCGGGTACCAGAACATTCTCTGTGATGCTGACCACATCATCCACTATGTGCCGCTGATTACAAAATAAAATGGACCTAACACCAAATTTCCTATGCGCCGCATGACGTGACGGAATCTTTACTTTTTTATTCATTTGACCCAATTTCTAAAAAGTCGCTTTTTTAATTTAAAATGAGACGTTTCCTTCGACACTCTTTTTTTTATCTGGCAGGAAAGTTGTATTATTGTTTTCACAGGCTAGATCTAAAAACATGTTATTACTTTTGCTTCTTTGCAGTTTTTCGTGTGCCTTGTGTCATCTTTCTTTTTCATCTTAATTCGTTTTTAAACTCCCGCTTCCAAGTCATGAAAGGAAATTTGCAAGTCGTAGGATGTTGTCCGGGAAAACAGAATGCGCTGTGTAGTAGTTTACAATTTGGCTGAGATATTTCCACATTTCGGTCCGACACATCTCACTCCAGCAGGCATTTTGGGGTACCTTTTCCTTAACCAGTCCACTCTGTTGAAGGCTGTCTGTCATCCAGGATCACCGTGAGGAGGTGAGATGTCTTGGCAGTTTTGGGTGACCGATCGCTGCAGCTCATGTACTGCTCAGCATCTTTATCCTGGGTCAACTTAGAATTACTTGCCGAAGTGGTTCTTTTATTTTACTACATCATAATTACTGTGGCCAAAAGGTTGTGCACTTTGCTTACAATACTAACGTGCCATGTTCAAATCGCAAAAAACAATAAAAAAAATCGCTTTGCAGTCGATTAAACAGATCGTCATGTTGTGTGCTTTTTCATGATATGACTGATTCTACCAGTCGACCCAGCTACAAATGGGCACCTGGCAAACTCAAGGGACAATTTATGAGCCGCCGCATGAGCTACGGATTTGGTGCTCCCTGTTCGGCAGTCTTTCAGCAATGAGCATATAAGGTGCAGTGTGAACAAATGCCGGTATGACACATTGGCTTACAGTGCTGATGGGCGTATGACAGGTGTGTTCATTTTCCCCTTTTATTCCGAATTGATATGGACAAAACAACACAGTTGGCTAATTCTCATGAGGGGTCCATAAATGTACTGTTGTTTGGCTTGGCTTGGCTTCGTTAGTTCGCAATCTCCCGCTACCAAAGCCTAAAAAGGACCATATGTAGCAGAATGTAATCCAGAGAACGGAGCGCGTTGTGTCGTAGTTTACAGCTTGACTGATATTTACACCTTTCGGCCCAACACATCCGACTGCAGCAAGCATTTGTAAGTACCGGGTTAGCATTCCCTCTTCGATTCCTTCTCTTTAGCCAGTCGGCTCTGTTGCACTTTGTTATCCAGGATCACCGAATGGAGGTGTACAAGGGTCTTGGCAGCTCTGGTTCGCTGGCCCTGACGCTAGCAGTCAGCTATGGGTCGCTGACCACTGCCTAATGTTGTTTGCTGATGATAAGGTCATCTTTTACCAAAATGCAGAAGACCTACAACACCACCTAACCTATCTAAATGTTGCTTGTAACGAATAGGAGATGAAGACCAACACAGGCAGGCCAGAGACTAATGTTGATATCACGCGAGACCTCGTGCAGAGAAGTTTCCACAGCAGCGGCAAAAGTATAAAAAAAGTAAGGGAGTTCAAATACCTAGGTAGCATGTTCACTGATGACGGCAGAGAGAACAGAGATTTCGTACATATAATTCAGAAGGCGAACAGTGTCCACTATCAAATTGCATCGATTTTAATACTTACCATTATAACTTAACCTAACGTCTTTATATTGGTTTAGAAGACACTACAGAGTATGTATACAACCAGGTTCTTGTAGGGTGATTGTTACCGATATGCGAGTCCATCTCAATAGACTCAAACACTAGAGCTAAGTAGACCCACAGTCAGTTAGGCACCATCTACAGCTGCTCTTAACAAACCACCTGGGGAAAGGTACAAATAACTTGGGTAGATTTTTAATTAGAATTCTGTTTGAGCAGAGACATTTAAACCTACTTTTTTCGATTTCAAACCGCCAAGGGATTTTTAACGTATTTGACATTGAACACCTGAGTCCGATCTCACTACACATAGATCAGGGGCATTGTTACAAGAAGATCAACGTTAAATAAAATCTCCGTTTCCACGGTGATTCGAACACGCGACCTCCGGCACATGAGGCGGAGACCTTACCCCGAGACCACTGGGTCCCCCACCCGAGGCGGGCACCTTACTCCGAGATCACTGGGTCCCCCACCCGAGGCGGGCACCTTACCCCAAGACCACTGTGTTCCAAAACAACAATTAGAGATATGTTATTAATAGCACAGGCAAAGACAACTATTGGTCAGGTAGCCAGAGACCATAAACAAAGGGAAAGAATGGATTCACGCTGGATATAAAATGGCGGACTAACACCGGGTCATTATCACTCTGGGGAAACACGAGACGTGTGCAGGGGAAAAGCGGACCTGGAGATTAAACAACTAATAAGTACAAATGGACAGGATTCTCATGCTGTCATACATTGCTGATGGATCTGTACTACGCTGTAAGACGCCATGTTGGGCTTCTTTGCTAGAATAAGATCGGGTCGTTGCTAAGAGACGCGGTGCATGCTTGGCAACAGCGTCAGTGTCAGGTTAGCGATCGAGGCAGTGACTTCGGCTCTGAGGTGGCTATCTGGAACTTCGTTAGTGAGGGCCATGATAGTCTCTGACACCCAATCCTTACTTCCTAAGGTGTAGAAGGGCTGGCTGTGGGATGAGTAGTTAGAAGACACAGAGGCCTCAAACCTCCAGGGACTTGTGTGGTTCTACTGTCTTGGCGATTCTGTGGTTTGTGGAAAGAGCTGGCATCCTGACCTCTGTGGTACCCACAGTTGGGACATTGGCAACGGATTGAGGTGATATTTGAAAGTTAATCAACGACCGCCTTTTATATGAAGACACTGCTGTCGAGGAACTGGCAATGCACAGATTTCAGGATATTTAAATTACGCGCATGTCCAGTAGAGCGAGTTGTCTGAGAGAACGGAGCCGGTGTGTGTACAACCAGCGAGCTACATGAATCATCAGTATCTACACTCTTCGTCATTTCCTGAGAATCTGTGAGATTGCCTGCAGTGCAATTACGTCGACTCTCCAAAGAACAGAACTAATCTACATGTTGTCTTGTGGGTGCTCTTGTGCGGAAAAAAACCCACTTCTTCTGCGTTCGTTCTCAAACTCCCGCTACAAAACCTTCAATAGGGCTTTGCAAGTAGCAGGATGTTGTCCGGAGAACGGAATGCGTTGTGTTGCTAGTTTACAGCTTGGGTGCGATATTTGCACCTTTCGGTTGGACACATCCGTCTTCGGCAGGCGGAAAAACATTGCCTCCAATGATCATTTTATTGGAAGCACACATCTCTGAGAACACATCTCCGTTTTCATTCACTGGACGGCGACGGCGTTGGCTAGTGGTTAAGTGACACGGCTCACAACCCGAAGGTGCTGGGTTCGCTCGATTTTTAGAAACAGAAACAGAAAATGCAGGAGGAAGCAGACCCTTACATAAAATGCGTGTCAAAGTTGGTTGCACTGCGTCGACAGGCGAAAATTAGAAAAAAAACACAGGGCCTTGGAGAACAGAAGAAATAAGGCGAAGGTAAAAAAAAAAAAAAAAAAAAGATTCACTGCACGTGCTCCGTGTGTTCTCGAGACTTGTTAATATCCCAGGTTGAATGCTCCTATCTTAGCATTAAAGACCCCTTCCCCTACGCGGACGGTCTATCGACACAAGTGGGTAGAAGATGCTGATGATGATGACTCGAAATAGCAGTGAAAAAGGCAAATGTTAGGAATGATAAAAAGACATATTAAACATAGAAGCAAGGAAGTGATGGTCAAACTGTATAAAGCATTAGTTAGACCCAGATTGGAGTACTGTGTACAGGTGTGGATTCCTTATCATAGAGGGGATATAAACATGCTGGAAAGAATACAAAAAAGAGCGACAAAACTTATAGTGGGATTTCAGAATTGCAGTTATGAGCAAAGACTCAGAAAAACCGGTCTACAGTGTCTAGAAAAGAGAAGAATTCGAGGTGACAATACAGGTTTATAAGATGATCAGAGGAACGGATAAATTAGACTATTACAAGTTTTTTCTTCCAAATACAACCACCTACAAGAACAAGAGGGCATAGTTACAATTTAATTAAAGAGGGGTCCAGGTTAGATATTATGAAATATTGTTTTAGTCAGAGAGTGTTGAATGCTTGGAATGTATTGCGACATGAGGTAGTGGAGGCAGGGACAATTAATGCATTTAAAAATAAATTGGATGCACCATAGCTTTTAGAGCAAGATAATGTAAATGAAACCGGTTGTATACAAACTCTGCAGTCTTCTAAACCAGTATAAAGAAGTTAAGTTAAATTAAGAAATGGTAGTCAGCAATGTCCCTTCCTTGTTGCTTTCACTCTATATGAGCACACATGTTTTAATGCAGCCATCCTGTATAACAGGCCACTAGTTGTGGTCGCTTCTGGGGTGAACAATGCCAGATTAATATAACAACTAAGTGCAAGTAGTTGAGGCCACTACGTCATCGCCTACGCCAGTTAATAGACACAGGTAGTTGATATATTTATACAATGCCATAATGGTTGGGTTTTAATCCGTAAACATGAGTTTCCTGTTCCGGTTCGAGGGCCACGGAGCATGTCATTATAAGTCGAAGATGGCGGGCCCTCAGGAGTTTCAGTCTCTTCTCCAGGGACTTATTAGTACTGACAATGATCTACGTACTCAGTCAGAAGTGAGTTAAATGCTTGCTAACATCATGTAATCATTTATATGTAATTATCATTTCTCTAAGAGGCTGGCTTTTTACACATGTGTAAAATAAAGGATGACTAATTTGGCGCACATGTGACATGACTACTCATTCCTGCCTTTTCTAAGCTGCCACATGTAGAGCTGATACAGAGTACATTTAGTAAAGTCAGCATGAAGCTCTTCTCCCTAACCTGTTACCAAAGAGAGGCTTTAAATATATTTCTATCTAGAATAAAAAGCAGAATATTATATGTTAACATTATATTATAACTTAGGTTTCACAACAAAAGAAACAGAAGGGCGAACAGCGACTAATTTAAGAATTAGATGTCATAAAGGATTTTTTGGCTGGATCAGCAAGTGAAAAGTGGGAGTGGATAAGATGTATATGGAGTACGGGCGCTGCTGTCGGTTTAATAATGAATGCATTTATTGTATAGTATAATAAAATCATAAATGTCGCAGAACAAAAAAAATGAACTTTAAACTAGTAGTATAGTCTAATTATAATGGAATAATCATAATGGTACTATCACTATGGCAGTAAAGAAGTAGACTAGCTGATCTCAGTGATCTGACTCACCATACTGCCAGTGCCATACTTGGTGTGACTAAAGATTGAGCCTATATAAGTAAAAGGCAAATAGTGTTAAGTATAGAAATAGTATTTGCATTATTACCTTTGGCTTTAGACTTACAAATGGTCTATGTAACATTTAGACTGTATATATTCCATGATAAGTATACTATAGTCTACTGTTCGTTACTGTTAGAAGTAATAATAATATAGATTAGGGTCTACTTGTCTTAGACTACATTGCTGGTATACTTAAAGTACAAATCACACTCATAGTTAAGCAACATTGACAAAAGCATACAATGATACTACATAGATCAGAAATAAGAATATACTTACATTACTGGTAGACTTAGAGTACAGATGCAACATCAAAATCATGCATCATACAATGAAAATGGATTTACTTTAACTTGCAATTTTACAATGCCGGTAGTTACAACAGATGCAATGAAAAATACTCGCTGTTAGAAATAATATAAGAACAGTTGATTGATTGATGTTGAATGTCCACAACGAGTTAAGTCTACTCTTTTGTGCGCCCTGAAAAGGGTCTTAAATAGCAGATTGCAGTTGCTTTCCTCACATCCCAAGTGTGCTGATGGTGGACTGGGGTCCTCCAGGCTGTTGCACTATGCTTGGCTTCATTTGCATGTTACACAGTACTGTGTAGGATCATGTTGATCCCTCACCTTGTTACCCAGACTGCCATTGAAACTAGCTATTTCCAGATAAAACTGCAAGGAAGTCAAGGTGTGGGACTTGGTCAGTATATTTTGCCTGACCCTGACTAACATGTCTGATCAGAATGTTTTGCCTGACCAGACGTCTTCTTTCGCCATACTAACTTTAGATTTTCAAGAGCACAATTGACTAAGAACTTCGGCATTGCATGTGATGTTGTTCACCCATCGTAATTGATGACCGCTTTTTCAGCATTCACTGTTCGCACGAGGCCGAATAAGCCAATCTGATCCTTGAATTGTCTGTTGCACTTAGTACAGGGAAATAGACACCTCCTTACACAGGATTAAAGAAAGGTTGATGTGAGTTGGCTTGCAAAGATATCGTCTTTGGATAGCTTCATCTATTCTTGATGCCTCATGTCTGAACACCACCAGTAAAAGTGCTGCACCAGTCTGTGCGATTGTTGGCGATTCTTTCCCAGTCATCGTGCTTAAAACTGCACTTGATCAGTGATCTCTTAATTGTCTCCCTTGTACCTTTTCTGCTGCCTATCGCTTGCTATCGTGCCATTTTGGAGTTCGCCATAGAGCAGCTCTTTTGGTAGACGTTGATCCGACATGTGTACCACATGACCTGCACATATCATGGTGTGTATACTAGACATGCTGATCGCGCTAACATTCCTGTATTTGGCACCATGTCCTGCCATCGAATCCTCAGCAGTTTTCGCAGACTGTGCACGTGGAAGTGATTGCATGTAATAATGGATTCCTGAAGTTCACAAATTTCCCAACAGGTTTAGTAGACTCATTTCTGGTCAGGTTTCTTCAGCTTCTTGAACTAGACCTCTCACCGATACACACAACATAAACTCCATCGACATGAATACCATTCATTGTGAAACAGACTTTCTATAAAATATAAGTATTATTTTCAAGAAATGGACTTAGATTCGTTTCTTTTCCTTAAATGTATGCAAGATATCTTCTCTACATGTGCACCGTCAATAACTCTTTCCAACTTAATCCTATTCAATTGCTATTACAAGTATATGGCCATATCCTTTTCTTATTTTAATACACATTTCTGTTTTCTGGTACGAGCTTTGTAACATTTTCAAATCAGCAAATTGGATAAGCATACTCTACTCGCGAATCTCCAACCACTCAAATAATGTTATTCTTAATTTAAATCCATTCACTTTTCCTTCTGTGAAACCAATCCAAAGGTTGCATTTGGATCTCTAACATAAAGCATCCACCATGCCAAGAGTTCTCTCAGCACTAAAGTTTTGAATTAGTTGGTCATGTTGTATCTGCTAGCTAAGTTTCTGTCAGATCTGATAGAACCATAACCAGATATTTTGTTGTTGGTATCTGCTCGCCCTATTTCTCTTTTCCCCTAGGCTCTGTAGGCGATGCACTGTTTTTATTTTGTGTCTGTCGACCCAGTGCATCCGACTTCGGCATGCATTTTATGTAAGGGTCTGCTGCTTCCTTCATTTTCTAAGGGTTTTCTTCTCTGGGTAACGGCCGGTGTTGTGATGGGGATTGAACCCAGCACCTTCGAGTCAAAACGGCTTATCAAAGCCAGATACATGACCAAATGGGAAACCGAACATACTGGTTACACCAAAAACGATGCCTATTACCAGTTGAACCGAAGAGAGCAGGTCGTTGTCTTCAGACTTCGCACTGGCCACAATAGACTGAGGTACCACCTATTCAACAAACTGAAGATAGGTGGTACCGACGAATGCCCGTGCGGTACTGGTAAAATGACCGCTGAACATCTGCTGCAGAACTGCCCGACATACGAGGATCAGAGAGAGCAGATGTGGCCATCACCAGTGGAACTGCAAGACAAGCTCTATGGCAGTGGCGACAGCCTCAGGATGACCGCCGCTTTTTTTGAAAAAATAATGGTTACTGTCTGACTGCGTACGAAGAAGAAGAAGAAGAACCCAGCACCTTCGAACTGTGAGCCGTGTCTCTTAACCACTAGCTCATGCCATCCCCAGTCATATATTGACCCAGTTGGGTTGAGTTGCAAACATGCTGATGAGGGCATCAGTCAATTACTGTAATAAATTTAGCAAAATATGACATCAGCTAAGATTTAAAACTGCAAGTTTAGTCGTGTTGATAGGTTCACTAACTTAACATCTGTATACTGGTTAGAAGTCCCTATACTGTCTGTATACAACCAGTTTCTTGTAGGGTGGTTTTTACCCATGTGCGAGTCCATCTTAATAAACTCAAAACACTAGAGTTAAGTAGACCTGCAGCCAGTTAGGCACCATCTATAGCTGCTCTTAACAAACCACTAGTGGAAAGGTACAAATATCTTGGGTATATTTTCAATTTTGTCCAGCAGCGGCTTTAAGCCTACACTTTTCGATTTCAAACTGCCACAGAATTTTTAACGTGATTGACACTGAATGTGAGTCTGATCTCACTATCCAGAGATCAGGTGAATTTTTACAAGAAGATCCACATGAAAAAAAACAAAAAGGTCTCCACCGTGATTCGAACACGATTCGAGACCAGAGTCACTAAAGACATAATGTATACAAGAGATAATGAAAGATTGAATGTACTGTCCGCAAAGTTTCCAAGCACTTTCTCAAAAGACAATTTTTTTTCTTAAGATCCTCTTTGGTAAATATCATAAAAATTGTATATCCGTTTCTACAGTAGTAAAACGTTAACAAAATCTGACAGACACAAATAACTTGACTAACATACTAATGAAACTAGACATGCACTGTCCTTGTGGTACTTAATGCTTTAAGATTTCATAGTTGATTTCTGTACAAACGAAGCATGCATCCATGGTCCAGGCAGGAAAATGGAGAATAATACAAGAGATTGAAGGGGAACCAGTATATTAGAGTTTTTCTGATGCTCATGGATGGTTGCCCATATCAAACAGAACATACAGTCTGTTCCCCACATATCTCAAAAGGACAGCCATATCAAACAGAACATAGTCTGTTCCCCACATATCTCAGTTCATATTGTCAAGCTTCAGCTGTTCTACTTTTAGAAAGTACAAATCCTGATAGGTCACCTCGAATTATTCAAATATGTTTTAAAGAAACACTACAGTTTAATGCATTTCACTTCAACTAAAGCAAGATAAAAAGAACAAGAAACTATTGTACGACAAAACATTCGCTAAGCCATTTATTTTAAAAAACCACGGCCGTGTTCCACATTCACATGACACAGAAACATGTAAAAATGTATTTTCTGAAGATATAAGCTACACTGTGTGTCTTTTCTTTACCCGAACCATGCTGCTGCCCTCTGTTTGATTCTGTAATAAATGGCTACTTCATTCTCGTAGTAAGTATTCAGATTGTTGTTACTTTTATTTGCCGCAAGGCATTGCAACAGGACACAAGAAAATGATTGATGAGGATAAAAACCTGATCTGATTGATCATAGAAATAAGAAGGGGACAATTCATTTGATAAGATATATCCCTTGCTCGTTTTTACAATTGTCGTTCCTGTTATCACATGTGTATGCATGACAGTCAGTAAAAGCATTTATTATTTCTGACACGCTTCAATATTGTTAACTCGTGGCACAGGACTGCCAAATATGACGTAGAACCACCACTAGAGACGCCTCTATTGTTGAATGCCGGGTCGGAGAAAACGTGCTGTGCTGAAAGATAAAACTGACTCATGTTTCCAACCCTTGCTTTATATGCTGTGTATGTGGAAGGGGATTCTGTGCTAGAATCATTATACAGCCGCCTCTGGGCTCACCGGGGAAGTACAACACAACTTGTCTGGCTGCTGCTATCACTATCGCTTGTGATGGACAGCTATTAAATTATATGAGATGAAAGAAAACACAAGATTAAAAAAGCTGATCAGGATGGATGCCACTATTTGATTAGCACTATCTGTCCCCCATTTTTTAAAGCAAGTTTATCTGTTACATTAGGCCTATTGGTCATAATGTAGGTTTGGAATCCTGGATAACAGACTAAACAGAGCAGACTGGCTAAGTACACATGATCGAAGAGGGAAGGCTAACTTTGTACTAAAAAATGTCTGCTGAAGTTGAATGTGTCAGACCGAAATGTGCAAATATCACAGTCGAACTGTAAACTACGAAACAACGCATTCCGTTCTCTGGACTACATCCTGCTGCTTACAAAGCCCATTTCAAGGATGGTAGCGGGAGATTTAGAACAAATTAAGTAACATAGGTTTTGTTTGTGTTTTTGTCTCAATGGGGTATCTGACCATACCTATTTATTTTTTTCTGGCTTTTTCTTACTCTATACATCCACAGTGCTATTTTCTAACACTCTTTTTTTTATTTTTTCCTGTTTTGTGAAATAAGCTGTCTTTTGTGTACCGGCCTCCCATGATATTATTCTTCATAGTCTTCTTAGAAATCCATGAATTCACATCTTTCTTGCTTCGATCGTTATTTATTGTTTACGAAAAATTGCTTATTAATTTGTAACTGTTATTAATAATTTTGTTTTTCTTGTCTTCTTAGCAAATGTATGAAAATGTTACACCACCAGAAAAATTGTTATACCTGATTCAAGCTGTTCGAAATGCAGAAATTCCAGAGGAAGTAAGTATAGAAATGCTGGTACCAAATTCTGAAACAGTTTGAAGTCTACATCAATCAGATTAACAATGACTAAATATTCTGTTTTTTCTTTTGAAATAAATCGCTTTGCAGCTGTATGAATCTACAAAAACCTAAAAACATATGAATCTTGTAATTTTCAAACAATTTCTTCTCTTTTGGCGTTCGTCCTTAAAAGGATATTTGTGATGAAAATGTAGTAGTTTGCAGCGAGGCTGCGATATCTGTGCCTTTTGACCCGGCACTTCCTATTTCAGCCTGTCATTTTTGGGACTGGGTTTGTTTTCTCTCTTAGATCCCTAGTCTCTTAGCCAGACTGCATGGCAGCAGTTTCCAGGGCCACCACTTGGAGATGGAATATGCTCTTAGTGACTGCCCCTGCTTCAAGCAGCCACCTATAAGTTATTGGCTGCTGTCAGCTTATTCACTTCTGCATCTTCAACCTCTTCTAATAGGGGAGGACGTGGGCTAATGGTTAAGAAGTGACACAGCCCACAACCAAAAGGTACTGGGTTCAATCCCCATCACAGTACCGGCCGTTACCAGGAGGAAGCAGACCCTTACATAAAATGCATGCCGAAGTCGCATGCACTGGGCCAACAGGCGCAAAATAAAAACATAGTGCTCTTTCAAGAATTTGTCTTCATGGCTGTCAAATTATCTTCTCGCTCGCAATTTTTCTTTCTGTCTATACGTAATGGTAAATTTTCTGAATAAAGGTTACTGGGGTGAAGAGTTCTTTAACCTTCTGATTACCAGTTTACAAAATTATGTCTATTTCTTGTATCTGCATAATTTGTAAGCACTTTATGCCCTGAAGTTGATTTTGAGAACCTCCAATTTTTAAAAAAATGACTTTGTTCTTTCTTTTTTTTCTGAGTGTGTCTAGAGATATATATTAATAAAAAACTTTATTATGTTATTGTGTGCATATTTTCTGAACTACATGAAGGTGATAGGTGTGAAAAATTTGCACAAAGATATAAATTCACCCGGTAGTGGCGTCCCTTGGTTATGGGGGAAAAAAATTAGCTGAAAAATGTGCTAGTACTACAGTTATTTACCGCATTGGCTACGTCTGTCACTTTGACTATAAACGTAATTATTGTATCTACATAAACAAACTAAATAGAAAAATAGAAAAACTCAGAAAAATCAGTTGCAGATACTTGTCAAAAATGGGTGAATCTTCAAATGAAAAACAGAAGAAATAGTTTCCAATATCTAAAACAAATTTCACAATCGCCATTTTCTTTGTCTAACCGTACATGACAGAAGTTGGAACTCTCTACAATCAAAATTCGTATATCTACTTGGACCAAGAGATCAAATTCCCATTCAGTAAACTCTGAGATTTTGTGAAGGATAACAGTGAGCTGGCCTAGCTTCAACTATCAAAGCTATAACTGCAACAGATGCAAAACGGCAGTGCTAGAGCTCACCCCTTCCAACAGCGTTGTTACTTCAGTAATGTTATATGACTGAGGTGTGGAACCTATGAAAAGCTAATGCAAATAGACTTTGCATCACTCAGCGAGTGATGGGGTGAAGAACAAGGCCGCAGTGTTGCGGAAATAAGATGGGCCAGCCATGTGGTGCGCATGCTGGATAACAGATAGACACACAGCGTGACGTTCTGATGGCCCTACAACTTTAGGTGCTTAAGCGGGCGCCAAAGGCCGAGTCAGCCTCAAGGAGGCCATAGGCTAAACATCGTACCGTAAGGCAGAAGAGTGAAATGCGTTTATCCAACATTTGGCTACCTGACATCGGACACATGTACCTGATTGAATACCAGGATATAGAGATTACTCTTCTTGTTCGCCACATTAAAAAAACATTACTTCAACATATGAAGTTCAGTGGATTTAGAGATAGAGATTGTAAAAAAGTGTTTATAAATTGCAATAGAACTTGGACACTTTCACATAATGCTTATGCTGTATATAGTACATCCACATGATATTGACGCTGGATCTTTGTTATTCTAATCAGCACCGTGTTTTGGCAGCAGTGCTTCTACGCAGATTATTTACAACCAACTTTGAGACAATGTGGCAACAGATCACGGTTGAAATGCAAGCAGGTGTAAAACAAGAATTGATGACGGCTATCCACCAGGAAGTTACTCCAACAATTAGAAAGAAAATATGTGATGTGTTTTCAGAGTTGGCCAGAAATATGATTGGTAAATACAGCTAAATAAGCTCATAGTGGTGATGTATTTTACTTATGTTTTATTCAATTTAACCCTTTGCAGCTTGTGTTGGCCAGAACTGGTATCCTGGAAGATGTCCATTTCCAGCCGATAATGACTTCTGAACACATTTGTAACGTTCTGTCATTTAGTTTGAGGAATTTCATATTATGACATTGCCTTTAAGATGATTAACGATTCCCACATAAGCTGCCATTTACCTTAGTTATTTCTAATAGGTATAGATTTAAGAATGTGGTACGGTTTTAAAGTTTTAGTGCGAGGAAAGTGTGACTTCAAGACAAGAGAAATGATTTATTATTTGATTAGACTAATGATCTTGCATGTGTATTACTAGTTGATATTCAATACGTCTGATTCAGACTCTGACCAGGGACTGGTAAGGAAATAGGAGGATTTAAAACAGAAATGATCATGACATACTAAGTATAATTTGTGGGGAGATGTATATTTCTCTTCCACGTTAATGACATTTAAAGCTTCAAATTATTTACTTTAATTAATACTTCATGTCATAGATAGTTTCATTTGTGTCTTAACATCCATAGATTCCTATTTTAGCTCAATTTGTTTAATATTATTAATTTAATTTTGAAAATAGTAATTTTTTTATGTAGACTTTTGACACTTGCCCTTGTCGAAGCCGGATGTGTCAAGCTTAAACTAGCGACACAACGCATTCCGGACTACATCCTGCTACCTGCAAAACCTTGTTTATGGCTTGGTAGTGGGAGATTGAAAATGAATGCAGAAGAACAAGAAGACACCACTTGCCTCAGTCGGAAACACAGAAATCAAAAAATTATTCAGGCCTGGAAATGGTTAATGGTGACAGTGGTGTAGCATCACATGTACATTTCAATTCTTTGAAATTTTTGAACAAGAACAGTCATCGTTACAGACGCACAAGCCATACTTCAGAATGTACAGAAGGGGTGGCTTAGGTACGAGTGGATAGCAGCTGTTGAGGCCTCAAACCTCCAGGGGCTGATATGGATCTACTGTCCTGGTCATGCTGGGGTTCAGGGCAACGAAAGAGCTGACATCTTGGCTTCACAAGCTCCCATCATGGGCACTTTAGTGATGGATAAGAATGCCATTTTGAAATCAATCAACGACTGACTGTTAGATAAGGACACTGCAATAGACGAATGAGCAATCCACAGGATGCAAAGTTTCAACATTAAACGAGGTTCGAGCAGAGTAGGGCATATGAGAGGATGGAGCAAGAGAGTGCAACCAGCGAGCTGCAGGGGCCATCAGCATCCATACCCTGCGCCATTTTCTGAGAGAGACTGAGCACCTATGGGTATGCCTAGAGTGCAGTAACATCGATTATTAGTAACAGAAACATAAATTGTTTGGGTCCAGCCATATATCATCTGCATTAAATATATATATTATTTAGTCACCTTTTAAGACATGCACGAAGAAGTGGTCATATTCTTTCCACTGCAAGAAAATGTGCATCATTATAATCTGCATGTCCACTGAGCAGAAAGAATAACCTATCTATCTTGACTGTATATTCCTGGCTAAACACTTTTTGTTCTTTCATTTGAACAGTTTCTTCTCTTTCCACTTCCGCTGTTAACTATTGTGGGGAGTTTGTCATCTGTCTTGTTGTCTTCTTTCCATTTGCGCCGTTGGCTGTCCTGGGGAGTTTAAAGTCATCTGTCTTGCGAGAAGTGAACTCTTTCATCTATCCACCAGCCAGGCGGCCGCTTTTTTACTCTTTAGCAACATTGTAAGCCATCAGTGGAAGTTGATGAGGGTGCATTTTCATAAGATGGCCGAACCAGTATATTTTGGACCTGTAAAAGTACGCTGCAGGAAGACACCAGTGCTGACTATACTTCCAATATCTTCATTTCACATTCTGTCTTTCCTGGTAACATCAGCGAATTTCCTCAAAACATTTCTTCTTCTGCATTAGGTTTTTTTTTTAAATCATGATAAAAATCTTCTGTCCTTTCTCCAGGACGAAGTCCACAGTCCTTTCCAGGTCTGAGCGGTGGCCCCATAGCTTTCACCGCAGTTCTGCTCCACCTGACAAGGTCTGACATCTTAGTTCTTCATGGGCCGGACATTCTTGAAATACATGTTCAGGGATCTGGACTCTGTCTCACATGGACATTCATTTGTTTGGGAGGTTTTGAGCAAGCCAATAAATATAAAATAAAATTGGAGAGAGTCATTTTTGAGTAACAATTGGAGCTATTTTCTGTCTCAGAATGGGCCACTGCAGACTAAAAACCTGAAAACTCTACTCTCACGCGTGGTTGGACAGGGACCATGTTGACGCTAGTAGCACAAAGTCTGTATAAATATACTGTTTATCAGCTGTTGCATTGTTGCCAAACTAATGCTCAGGTACCTAAGCAATGATGATAGCTAAGTCACAACAGATGCGCTTTCTTACAGAAGTTCTTGCTTTCCCTTTATAGCTACCACGTCTACCAATAAAATACTGCCCGCATACCTGATCTTTAAATTGAAGTTCATATTAATTATTTACATACATTTGACAAGACTTATAGACATGCATATAAACACACAAAAACATGTGTTTTATGAGCAATTTAAGAAATTTGTTAGAATATTTCAAACATATAACTTCTGTGGCCTGTGTGGAACCCTAGAAACTTCTTCTTCATCGTACGCTGTTTACAGCGATATTTATGTTGCACTGTTTTATTTTGTTAAGCCTGTGACTCAGTGCATCCGATTTCAACAGGCGTTTCTGTAGGGATGCCCTCCTTAGCCTTTGGCTGTCCCCAGCCTATCTGCAAGGCAGCAGTTGTTTTTGGTCAGAGTTGTCTCTCTTAGGGAAGTTGTCTTACAGGACTAACGAGTCTTCCCCACTCGTGTCTATAGGGTTTGGCAATGATATGAGGGACTATGTACTAGTTTGTACTATCCCGGAAGAGAGGCAGTCCAGTGTGACTGTGTCTCAGGATCGTCACGTCCTGCCAGAAACGTAGCATATGCATGTGAGTGAGGTATCTCTTCGCTCCCTTTATTTTCTCGGCTCATCTGCAGTGATGGTACGCCTAGCATTCCCCGCCACCTGGGACGTTGTCACAATAGGGCAGAGGTGCAATGTCCGTTGGACTGCATCTCTTCTGCGTCCATTGGGATGACTGATAGCAGACAGAGGAAACCCTAGAAACAATCTCATGCAAACATATTGCTACAGAAATAAAAATGTTCCTCAAATTAAATAATGGCCTCCAGAACATTCTCAAACCTAAGAGTTGACACTGAGGCACTCAGAACAGCAGTAATGGCCATCTTAGAAAACAAGGGCTGTGTCAGAAACTAGATAGTCTTTACAGAAACTAGATTGTCTATACATACACTAGATAAGTCTATACAGAAACTAGATAGTCTATACAGAAACTAGATTGTCTATACAGAAACTAGATTGTCTATACATACACTAGATAAGTCTATACAGAAACTAGATAGTCTATACAGAAACTACATTGTCTATACATACACTAGATAGTCTTTACAGAAACTAGATAGTCTATACAGAAACTAGATTGTCTATACATACACTAGATAGTCTTTACAGAAACTAGATTGTCTATACATACACTAGATAAGTCTATACAGAAACTAGATAGTCTATACAGAAACTAGATTGTCTATACATACACTAGATAGTCTTTACAGAAACTAGATAGTCTATACAGAAACTAGATTGTCTATACATACACTAGATAGTCTTTACAGAAACTAGATAGTCTATACAGAAACAAGATAGTCTTTACAGAAACTAGATAAGTCTTTATAGATTCCCTATGGCAAATTTGTTTAGGATCTAGAAGCCAGGTATAACATATGTCATGCACCATCATCACGTAGTGTGCTCTTAACAGAACACCGCTCTCACCACTGTCATCCGATGCGGATCTCGATCAGCAGTCAGTCTGCCCGTCTGCTCTATGGTCATGTTGTCCTTGATGTATTATGTCCATCTACGCCTTGGTCAGTCTCTGCCTCGTTTTCCTGGAACAATGCCAGCCAGAACTGCTTTTCCAGACGGCATGGTGCTTGATGTAGCCGAAAAACCGAAAGACATACCATGGTTTATAAGCCAGTTCTCTTTGACGCTCAGATCTTGCAGGATGGCGTTATTTGCTATTTTCTTTAGCAAAGGTATTCTGAGGATTCTTCTGTGGCATTTTGTCTCTAAAACCCAGATACTCTTTCTTAATATTTGTGTGATGGTCCACGTCTCGCATTCGTACATTGCAACCAGGAATACGCATGTTCTGAGGATCTTCAATTTTAATTCTTTGTTAGTATTATGCCACACATTTTTCATAATATTCAGTTTCTGTATCGCCATGTACAACCGTCTCCTTATTTCTCTTGCAGTCTTCAACATTTGTTATTATAGAACCAAGGTATTCAAAGTAATCCATGTGTTCAAATTCTTCATTACCAATGTCATGCATAGTCCTAGATAAAAAGTTTATTGTAGGGTTGGGTAATTTTCCAGAAGGTGTGGGCGAATTGTTCTTGAATAGAAAGGGATGAATATACGCTTTTGAGTCTCTTTTTTGTATGAAAATTGCCATAAGAAAGTCAAGATCCAGCTTTCAGTTCTCTATTTCACTCACTTATCTACATATATTGGGAATATAGTGATATGCCCATATATTTCTTGACCATCGGCACACTATGGGCAATGGGCTCAACTTGACATTCCCAGATTATTCCCAATTTTTGATGCTGGGTGGACCTCTGAAGGCGTTTTGCGACTGGGAGATATTTAGCACCACCTGGGAGTCTAACCCTGGTCGCTCAGCTGAGAAGTCGGTGCTCTAACCACTGCGCTACCTCGACTCTCCGAAAATCTCTGTAGCCTGTATTCTATTATCCTGTATTTATGTATCTTTTTCCTAAACAACGGTATAATGAAATGGTAATGAGTGACATGTCATTGTATTTGGAGTTAGTCTATTGTTAAGCAATAAGGTCATGTATGGTTATTCTTGATTATTTTTGTCCTCTTTATTAAACTTAATGTATATCCTATCTTGATCACTTACATCTTTTCTTTCACAATGTTTTTGGGGCCAACCCATGTATTTTTCTCACCAGCATTTTCAAAAGTGTGCTTCTGTAAGTTTTACGCAATGACCATTATTTTCTTCTATCAGATGATGACAATAACATGCAGTGGCCTGAAGCTTTGAAATTCTTATTTGAATGTGCAAGCTCAGAAAACCCAGATCTGAAAGAGTGTGCATTACACATCCTCAGGTTAGTTCCTGCATTTTAAACCCAGATCTGAAAGAGTGTGCATTACACATCCTCAGGTTAGTTCTTGCATTTTAAACCCAGATCTGAAAGAGTGTGCATTACACATCCTCAGGTTAGTTCTTGCATTTTGAATTATAACTTTATAAAGCACCAAACTAAATTGACACGTGTAAATATCACAGTCAAGCTGTAAACTACGGCACGGTGCATTCTGTTCTCCGGACTACATCCTGCTACAGTTAACAGGAGTTTGGGAATGAACGAAGAAGGTAGTAGTTTCAGTTAATTTTTTGTTGCTGACAAATGCCTTGTGTTTTTGTCCTGGTGGAGTCACTGAGCCATTATCTATGTGTGATTTTTGTATCTACTTTTGGCTTTCAGTACCGCTGTGTTTTCGATTTATTTCTAATATAAAAATGTCTTTGTTGACTCATTTTTTGCTTTGTGTGCGTATAATATTTGCCAGTATTATGTTTTGGTTACATAATTATGATTGATACTAAAATTGTGTTTTCGTTTGACAGTGCTGTACCAGGCATCTTTGGGAACCAGCAGAGCCAATATCTGGATGTTATCAAGCAGATGTTGGGAGTGGCACTCATGGATAGGGGCCATCCACAGGTTTGAACTTTGGAATTGTATGCTATTGTTAGGAAGACCTTCACTCGGTTTGGCTCCAGTGTTATTATTAGGAAAACCTTCACTCAGTTGGTTCCAGGGATATTATTAGGAAAACCTTCACTCAGTTGGTTCCAGGGATATTATTAGGAAAACCTTCACTCAGTTGGTTTCAGGGATATTATTAGGATAACCTTCACTCAGTTGGCTCCAGTGTTATTATTAGGAAAACCTTCACTCAGTTGGTTCCAGTGTTATTATTGGAAAACCTTCACTCAGTTGGTTCCAGTGCTATTATTAGGAAAACCTTCACTCGTTTGGTACCAGTGTTATTATTGGAAAACCTTCACTCATTCATTCAGCTCCAGGGGCAAACAGAATGAAAACACTGTTTCCTTCCTTTCGTGTCAAAAGAGACTACTCAACAAGGTTGTGCGTGGGGCTCATCACATGAAAACCATTGTTATGAAACCCCTCTGCAAATGACTAAAAATCAGGTTTTCCAAGAACATAACATCCAAGAACTCTCTTCCTTAAATCAGCGATAAGCTTTTGTTAAGGGGGTCATGCTCCCTGAAAATATTTTTAAAAAATTAATTAAATCAGACCAAATATTTTATAATGGTAATGTTAGGCTATGAATGTAGATATATTTGCAGGTTTAAAAAATGAAAAAAAAACACTTGGTTGCCATGATAACTGCGGTGACCTTGAAAAAATGCTTGCTTGCAAATGCCTTAAATTTAAAAAAAAAACATGTATTAAAAATAATATGAATGATCCATGAATGTTAAATGAATGATCCATGAATGTTAAGCATAGTTCTAGGGAAAGGGCATATTTATTTTATGAAAAAGGTTCAAAAATTATTTTTTTCTCTATTTGAGCTCCACAAAAAGTCGACAAAATACATCAACATTTGGCACAAAAAATGTATTTTAATAAAATATCTTTGACCAAATTAGCTTTTCTTTAAAAGATTACCAACAAGAGTGTATGAGAAATGTACACACCAAATTGCATGTTTCCAACATCTATATTAGCTGAGATTTTAGGGGTTCAGATACATAACAAACGGGGGGAAAAGATTTTGAGATAATTCATTTTTAAACTTTGAAAGCAAATAACAAGTTTAATAACAAAAAAAATGCATTCTTACATTGTTTTTTAAATTAAGAAACATATACATAGTCATTTGCAAATACAATTAATCGTTAAATGCACCAGCAACATATGTTTCACCTTCTGCTAACCCAATATGCCTTTTGTTAAGGTTTTTCCTTTTCCACTTTGATACACCCAATGTTTGTCTTTTTGAATCATAGTATTTTTTGTTCAGCATTCGAGTAGCATGTATGTGATTTACAACACTCCATTCCAGTCCAATTCTGTCTGTTACCATGTTAGCCCAACAGGACCACAGTTGAAAGAGTGGCAAAGGAAGTTGCCGTCTCTACCGCTGACAGTGAAGCAAATGTTGTTTTAGGGCAGCGCTGCCAAATCAATGAGTTGAAGCTTTCATTGGCATTTTGCGTGCCCATTTTTGCACAGCGAAGGAGGAGATTTGTGTCTGTCAGCCATGTCACAATCGGGTAGATGAGTCTGCCAACTTCTGCCGAAAATGTAGGCCGATGTTTTTGACACAACCCTGTCTTCAGAGCTCTCTGGAAGTGGCACCAGGAATTCTCACCCTCTGGACAAAGTCTATGGTTGGGTGCCTTGTCAGTGCTCATCATATGAAAAAACCCAGCTTACACTCCCAGCTTCATTTTTGTAACATCAGGGGCATTGTCTTTTAAATTTTTGGCATATGTGTTTGTAATTTGTTCGATTGACGACGTGATCAGTTTAAGATTTAGCGACTCATTTGTTTTCTTCAAATTGCTGAGAGCATTAAAGATCCTTTTCGCTATGTGGTTGATGCAATCCTCTTTTGTTATCTCAATGTCATAGCATTTAGAATTTTGGACTTCATTGAATGCCTTTGCATCGCCGTCACATTGTGCCATAAATCAGAGATCTTTTTTCAACTGACCTTGAATTAATAATCCTTGCTGCCACAGTCTCCATTGCATTTGAAGAACAATCTGCATTCTGCTGGCATTGAGGTTTGTGCATTTGTATCCAATTCATAAACTCAGGAGAACCTGGCTTTGGACCAACTGCACATATTTTGCAATAATTGCTGATGACTTGAGTATCCAAAACTAGGCCACTTTCAACGTCAATGGCAACACCAACTCCATTGTGTGATGAATGGCCACGTTTTCGCCATGTACCATCATAAGACACAGCGATGATAGGACACCGTGTGTTATTCTTGGCATGGCCTGGGAGGGGACCTGTAGCTGCTGCTCTTTCTGCAACTACACGAGCTGCTTGACACATTGCTTCTTCTGCTGCATCCTTTGCTGCAATGCTAACAGTTTTGGATAGCTTGTAAAATGTTTTGTGGTGCATCTGGTTCTTTATGTTCATGGTAGACAGCAATGATTGTAACTTTGCATAGCCAATACCATTGTCATGACAACCAATGACTGTCCTATAGTTGATGTCATACCATTGTCATTACAACCAATGACTGTCCTATAGTTGATGTCATTACAACCAATGACTGTCCTATAGTTGATGTCATTACAACCAATGACTGTCCTATAGTTGATGTCATGCTGTTTATTCACTTGTGGAGATGTCCAGTCTGACCACTCTGACTCACAATCTGGACAGAGAATCTGTATAAGAACAGCAAGACCATGTGGTTTTTCTGTAATCAACTAAATTATTGCTTCTGCAATTCTACATCCAACTGTCGAAACAAGAGAATGTAGAAAACTGATGGATTAAACTATACTCATCACTGTTCAGATTCAGTATCCCTTCAGTGAGATTCTTGTATACTGCAAACTTCTGCTCCGCTCTTGAACCGCTTTGGGGTACTATAGTTTCAACAGCAGCTGTAGGTTCACTGACTTCAGCATCCACAGTTGAACTGCAATACAGAAAATGACCCATAAATATCAAATACTATGACAAATAAACTCATATCACAAATATCCCAATTTATTTTCAAAATACATGACAGTTTGACATTCTCACATGTAACATTCTGCCCTATCTTTCTAAAATTTCACGATGTATTCATAAATTTTCACAGGCGTTCTAACTATTAATGTCTAGTAATAAATGTGTACTCGTAACTCTAGTAATATAACAAACATTAAATGAATACTTACAGTGAGTAACGTACTGAATAAGTACATACACAATCTACACAAAATAATATTTATTGAATAGCGTAGAGCTCTTTTTGAATTAAATATTGAAGTATTTGAAGCAAGGTACAACGTGGCGTGAAAAATAAACATAATTCAGTAAACTTACCTTGAATTCAAAGATTCTCTTAGTTTCCGAGCGTGAATGCCTCTAGGTTTTTGGTGAGCACGTTTTTTGCCGTACATATAACCTTTCTTTGGCATGTTGATTCTGTTTGCTGTTTCTAAATGATAGTAACACAATGGTCAATCACTCAATGGAGAAATGGAAATGACGGGACGGAACGAAGATGGTTTGGGAAAACACCTCTTTTGCGCATACGCGACTATTTTGTTCCTATGGACGATACCTGTTTCAACCAATCAGAAATAGCAAAATTATAAAACCAATGAAATATCGCATCAGTCATTATATTTGAAGTATCGTATCGTTTAGACAAAGCTAGGATTTGCTTTCGAATGAAAAATTCTGAAGAGAACTTTGGACCCCGGTCATTATGATATATAATATGACCCATTATACTTTTTTGAAAAAGCTGTTGCTGTGTGTCAAACATTGTGTTTTATCATCAGTTTTCGTTATCTTTTTAAAGTAGGTCAACTTTAGAACAGGGGGTAGGGTGTTCATTATTAATTTTTAAATGTCAATATGCTTGCAAAATAATATTATTTTATATGTAAACGATTCTATTAATGTCGAACTTAATAAAAATTAACAATTTGAAAAATCAATATTTTTCACCCAAACAAGAAATTTCCAAATCGCATGTCCCCTTAAACAAGATTCCCTACATACTCTGGAAAGTGTCAAATAGGCTTTAATATTTCCTATCTGTCAATCCTCTTTTAAAACTATTTGTCAATTGTCAATATTTCTACGCTATCCCAGTAATGTATATATAACACCTGATCACTCATTTTTATTTTGGATGTCAATATATGATTCATGTTTAGGAAATGGCTTTGCCCAACTATATTCTCTTCTTGATTTCTATTCTGGGTCTTCCATTCTCCGATATTATATTTCCAAGATAGAAGATTTTGACCTGTTTTTGTATATTTTTTATTATTAATAGAGCAGAGGTGACTGGGACATGCCATAACACATAACATGGGTCTACTTTGCTCTAGTGTTTGAGTCTATTAAGATGGACTCGCATGTCGGTTAACCACCCTCCGTAAACACTTGTCCCAATTCAGCGGAGTATTAAGTTGCTCGAGCCTAGCCCACTAAGCAGGAAACCCTTCTCCCGGCTACATCCAGCTCATACCAAAGCTGGGACCTGCACAGAGGCATCTACCACTGTAGATGAATAGGTCAACTAAGAAGATAAAATGTGTATATTATGATGACAATTTTTAGTCACAAGTAACTAATCAAGAAGTACTACTATTGGCAGAAACAAATATATTTTACATTTAATCTTAACACAATATGATGGACATGGACTTCGATCTGTTTAACCAGTTACATACCATCAAAAGAAAAAGAGGATTAAATCAATGAGAGAGCTTCCAACACAAATGCAAGATGACTATCATAATATAAATAGGCAAGAGCAGATTGTCAAAATGCGCTTCAGAACGGGAAAAAAGACAACATCAGCCCCCAGAAAAGAAGAGATAAAGCACCTACAGTTTCCCGGCTTCGCACTCAACACGTAAAGCTTTAAGTCACTTGAGCAGGATTCAAGGTATCAATAAAAAAGGTATCAAGATTGCAGTCAAGCTGTAAACTACGACACAATGCATTCCTTTCTCTGGACTACATTCTGCCACTTAAGCCCTTTCATGGTTTGGTAGCGGGAGATGAATGAGAGAAAAACTTCCTGGGGACTGGCGAATCAACGAGAACTGGAGCGCAATACGGAATACACTTACTTGTAGGCTGAGCAAAGTGGAGGGAACTTGTTTCTGTTCTGAAAGATGCCATCATGAGTTATTAGTGCTGACTGCTTTGTCAGTCAGTGGCCGTCGTGTTGTTGTTGCTAACACCACTTGCACTTGAGATATTTACCCGTGACAACTTTCTTTGGGTTACAGTGGATCTCCAGACATTTTGAGGCATACTTGAGAAGGTAGGCAATGGTCCTTCTGGCTTTAGTGCAATGCAAGGCTCTTCAGTAAGCTTACCACTATAAAGATCCCAGTTTTGGTTCCCACCAGATTTTCTAAACTGCTGTGAAACAGCCTGTTTTGATGAAAGTGAGGTGGAGTTGTTGATCAGTATGTTTCACATGACGCCGACTAACATAGTCCAGTATTTACCAGTGAATTAGTCTCCTCTTCCCTGGCCATGTACATATGAAGTAGAAAAAGGCAGTGATCGCATCCTGTTGGCAGTAGCTTATCATGGCATTTTTCCAATTGAACAGGTGTGTTTTGAAGCCGTCAAAGCTGCAACAGCCTTCATAGTTAACAATGACAAAGAGCCTGCGGTTCATAACCATTTGAAGGACTTGCTACCCTTGTTGATTCAGGTTTGTCTTGGCTATTGCATTTATGAATAGTTACATTTGTTATCTTGTTCTCTTCCCCAAATGTTCATGTTGCTTCAGGCTTAGTTATGTTGTTTGTTACTTCAGACCTAGTTGTTGTGTTGTTAACTTCATTGTTTGTTACTTCAGACTTATTGTTGTTCACTATGTATAGATGTGAGACAAAAGCTGTATGGAGATAAAACAGCCTTACAAACAACGGTATTCTATGTAAGAGAACCGGGACCTTGATCTGAGGATGAACGAAGAAAAAGCAATGGGGGGAAAATGTTACGCGAGAGGCGAAAGACAAATACATACCACGACACAGGGCTACAACCCGGTAGAATATGAGAGAACAAAAGAAGACCAAGAAGCCTGCTGTTGCTCCACTCACGCCAAAGACTGTTCATTGCAGAAGCAGTGAGCCCAAATCGCCATGACATGTCTGAGCCACTGCAGCAGTCATGTGTGATCATGCTACCCAGGATTCGTCCGCAGTGTAGCCATGGACTGCTATACCCTGAGATTGTGTGTCGGAGCCGAGGTTCTTTACTAGTGCTTCTAGTCTTGGCCAGGATATCGATACGGCCATATTTGTTTCGCGATCTATATATTCGAGAGACTGTTGCAGTACTGCGTTGTTTGGGCCAGCCAGAACTATATCATCGACATAGGTGAGGTTAGTAATATGTCAATGCGATATCCTGATGGTGGGATCTGAGAATCCAGTCTAAAGGTCGGGGGCAAGCCCTGTCTGACTCGTGAAGAAATAAGTAACCGTTCTAAGAGAGTGCCACCAATGCAGGCACTGGTGTTCGTGTGTAACTCTTATCAGGTTCAGCAAATGGCCAGGAGTACGATACCTTTCAGGGATTTTCAGAGTGCTGACCTGTCAACCGAGTCAATTGCCGTGTTTATGTCGATGTAAGCAGCGCAGAGGAGGCTTTTAAATGATCGATGCAGCTCTCCCAGGAGGCAAAGAACAAGAATGGCATCCATAGTTAATCGGCTCTGTGTGAAACTCAACTGATGCAGCCATCCTTTTGAAATCAGAAGTGGCTAAAGCCAAGAAATCAGATGATGTGTGAATACTTTGCCTGAGACCGATAATAATGCCTTTTTATAGGGCAATGACTATTCCATTGTGCCAGTTTGCAGGGACACAGCCTGTCCTCCAGACTTTTAGAAAGAGATGGTGGTGGAGCTGATAGGGTACATGTCATATTTAAATAGTTCTGGCAAAATGTAGTCTTCTTCTTCGTTCGTTCTCAAATCTCCCACTACCAAACACTGGAAGGGTAAGTAGCAGAATGTAGTCTAGAGAACGGAATGCGTTGTGTTGTAGTTTACAGCTTGTAGTCTGACCTGTGCCTGTCTTTAAGCGTGGGGGGAGGGGGGGGGGGGTGGCGTCGAAGCACGTCTGGTGGTCCAGGGAAGGGGGTATCTATGGATTCATCATACAATTCGAGGTACCTGTTGCTGGCATCTGATTGAGAACTTATCCATCCGCTAATTTCTGAAACACGTGAGCCGTCTAGCCTGTTGGCGAACTCGTCACTATTACACACGCTCTGCTTACTTAACCAGGACGGAGGGTCTGGTGGGCAGGTCTGATGTTGTAGAATCTAAGACCTGTTTCGACAGCATTGGTATGTTCATTGCGGATTATCGCTGTGCTCTTTTGGAGTAGATCATGTTTGCTTCAATAGAGCCATGGTCGACGTTTTGTGGTTCTTGTGCCCACGGTTGCCTCATGTATGACGTCCCTTATGGTGACCCGTGCTGTGTCCAATGTGGCGAAGCTGTTTCTTACAGTAACAGCGTATTGTTCAGCTAGGAGTAAGTCAGCTTTGAGACGCATGACATTGTACCTAGAGGTTAACGCTGGTCTTGGGGGCGCGCATGGGTAGAGGAAGTAGGAACCCATCACCAGATGATGGTCAGTTTCTGCGGATGCAATAGACATGGTAGGAAGTCACCCGGCTAAGCCCTCTCACAAGGATATGTTCTAGTTCTTTCCTTGTCCTGTGGTCGTACAGATGTACATCAAGGCTGCAGTACCAGGAGCCAGTGATCAGCAGACTGAACGCAGCACAGAAAGACAATAAACGGTGACAATTGTCATTTACAGCGCCGCAGCCAAACAAACCCAGCACCAGTTTAAAGCCGCTGCAGTTGGTTCCTAGGACAGTGTTGAAGTCCCCCAGAAGGATAAATTCGTCATGTAGAGGGACAGCGGCTGAGAAATTTGCCAGGGCATGGTAAAAATCATCTTATGTCTATTGTTAGACCCTGTCTGTGGCGGCATAAGTGACTATTATTGATGAGTGACATTGTGTTTTAGCCTTGCCTGAAGCAGCCTGTCAGAGATTGCTAGCCAGCCCTGTCGAAAATGGATGTGTCAGACCAAAAGCTGCAAATGTCACAGTCAAACTAAACTAGCGACACAACACATTCCGTTCTCCAGACTATATCCTGCTACTTGCAAAGTCCTGTTTAAGGCTAGGTAGCTGTAGATTGAGAACGACGTTAGCCAGGATGACACTCTGTTTCTTAATGGGACCTTTGAACAGGACACCATTTCTATGCTGTTGCCCACTGGAGTATAACAGACTTCTACATATTGCTGGCCTGACCCTTTTATTTGGATTTCTGTTATTCCAGCAATGTTGAGTCGGCCTAGAGTATGGGTCAGAGCCATTATGTATCTAGACCCACTCAGTGTTAGGTCATTCCAAGTTTCAATTATCATTGAACTTATAATATGGGATGAGACCACATCTTGTGGTTTCATGTGAGTGCTGAACGAAGTCCTTTCTGACAGTTTTAGGGGAGCACAGTAGTCCGCTGCCTTGAGAAAGGGGCAGCAAGAAATCTGTTTATGCGGGGAGCACAGTAGTCCGCTGCATTGAGAAAGGGGCAGCAAGAAATCTGTTTATGCCGGGAGCACAGTAGTCCGCTGCCTTGAGAAAGGGGCAGCAAGAAATCTGTTTATGCGGGGAATACCGTCTTCCACTAGTTGGTTCTGCGTTTGTATCTGACTTTCTCTGTTTCCTTTTACTTCCTCTCCTACCTCTGGATTTTGCACTTTCGTGGGTCAGCGTGACTCTTCTGAGGATATGGAGAAGAGAGAGTTTATGTGAAACCTCCAGTGGTAGGGAGGGGGAGGATGAGGGGACCCTCATAATTGAGCTGACCTCTGGACCGTTATCGAGCGTGTCTCTAGCCACCATATTGGCCCGATTTGCTACACTGGGAGCTGTGAGCATTGTTCACTTTGCACTGTTGAAAACTGCAATATACTATGCTATCTTAGTGCACAAAGCTTCCACAGAATTCGGTCTTGAATATTAGCCACCAACTGGGTAAATTTTAATCCGATTTGAAAGACGTCAGAAATTAACACAAACGCAGGAGTGTAATATAGGCACATCGTGCCTGGCGTGCCATCTTACTTCTTCCACTATGATGCTATGATATTATATGCCAGCTGGGATCAAGACGCTGAGCAGCGCATGAGCTGCAGCGGTCAGCGACCCATAGCTGACTTCTAGCATCAGGGTCTGCGAACCAGAGCAACCAAGACCCTTCTACACCTCCATGCGGTGATCCTGGATAACAGGCTGCAGCATTACAGACTGGCTAAGGAGAAGGGATCGAAGAGGGAATGCTATAACCCTGTACTCAAAAAATGCTTGCTGAAGTCGGATGTGTTGGACCGAAAGGTGCAAGTATCGCAGTCAAGCTGTAAACTACAACATAACACATTCCGTTCTCTGGACTACATTCTGCTACTTAAGCTTTTTCAGGGTTTGGTAGTGGGAGATTGAGAACGAACGCAGAAGAAGAAGAACATACCTGCTGACAAGCTAAGGGGGGCCTATTTTAGAGCCTGTAGGCAAGATCTGATCACTATCTTGATATCTCACAAATTACAGAGTATAGCTGACAGTGTAACTGCCCAGGAAGATGACAGCCTACTCAAATGCCTTATCGAGCTATCTGAAAATGTTCCAAAGTTTCTCCGGAGTCAACTGGAACATGTGTTTGAACTGTGTCTCAGGGTAAGCATGATTCCAGTCCTCACATAATTTACAAAGTTGTGTCTTTTAATCTAAGGCAAAATTTATTCAAAATAAAATAAATTAATTTAGCTAAAATTACAATCTATACATTGTAAGACACATAATTAAACTATTTATCTCTAGTCCATTTGTGTCGCTTGACGTGGGGATACGTGGCCTCCTTTGTTTCATATTTTTTGGCTGGTGAAAATTGACATTCTCCTCTTTTATTTATAATTCACAATTGACATTCTATTCCTTTATTTATAATTCACAATTGACATTCTACTCCTGTATTTATAATTCACAATTGGTATTTTACTCCTGTATTTATAATTCACAATTGACACACTACTCCTGGATTTGTGGTTCACAGTTGACATTCTCCTCCAGTATTTATAATTCACAATCGACACGTCTCTAGTTTGACCTTTGCGACGCTGTATACATTTTATGAAAATTTTCACCGTTGACTTTCAAAGCTTCTAACTTTTCTCTTTGTTGGTCAAAAAATTGATTTTCTTTAAAGGCATAAATGAATAATATGATTTTCCTTAGAGACATAAACGAATAAAGAACTTGTTTGTGTAATTGTTTTTGTTGTGTGTTTGTTAGTTTCTGAGATAGACGAAGGGGAAAAGGCATGTAAAAAAAATATTTGGGCTCAACCGCTAGGCCTAGTCGCTCCAATATAAATCCATAGAAACCACAACAATGTATCAATACTGTGTTTATAATATCCGTACAACTGTTAGTTTCCAATTCAAACGTAGTTATTACATCTAAACAAACAACATAAACAGGTCTACCCGATGGGAGCCGCTTAGCGCAGTGGTTAGCGCGCTGGCTTCGCATCTGAGTGGTCCTGTGTTCATTCCCCAGTTGAGGCGGTAATGTTTTTTTCAGACCGCAATGGCTCCCGGGTCGACCCAGCCTTAAATGGGTACCGGTTCAGTCCGGGAAGTAAAAGCGGCGAGGGAGAGGAGATGGCTACCGCCCTCATATAGCCGAGCCTTTGAAATGTGAGATCGCTAACACCTCACACCCCTACGGCAGTAATGCTATGGGATACTTTCCTTTACACCCGATAAAGGTCTTTCCCAACAACCTACTTTGTCTGTCTTAAAAAATCGGCCAGCTCCAATCCGCGTAATAAAAATATAAATCGTTTTAAATCCATTTGTATCTAACATACAATATTTTTACAGGCTTAGAAACCTGTGTAAATTAATTCAGCATTTAAAAAATGGCTATTGAAAGGGTCTGAGTCCATAAAAAACAACAAATTTCCAATTTGTAGGCAGAGTGTGTCAAAGGTTAAACCTGCCATTCGGGGACGGCGTGGGCTAGTGGTTTAGTGACACGGCTCACAATCTGAAGGTTTTGGGTTCAATCCCCATCACAGCACCGTTACCCCGGGGAAGCAAACCCTTAGAAAATGCAGGAGGAAGCAGACCCTTACATAAAATGCATGCTGAAGTTGGATACACTGGGCCGACAGGCGCAAAATAAAAACCACAGAATAGAGAAATAAGGCGAACGCAAAAAAAAAAAAAACAACGTTGCCATTCTGCCTTATTCTCGTATTTAATTAATGTTCTTTATTTATTTTATTGTTTTTTTTTCCTTCCTTCTGAAACATATAAAAGGTGTCATTTATCTCACATTGTGAGTGATAGAGCACTCATTTCTCATGACAAGGGTTTAGTTCCTGTTAGCGACGTCCTGCAGCTAACCCAGCTGTTTATGGTTAGGGAAAGAAAGACGGCGAGGAAAATATCTTCGCACCCCAATTCATAAAAAAAAAGCTGAGGCCTAGTATAATGGTCTAACTTAAATAACCTTAAAGACTAGTTGAATGCAATGAACCTTCACCAAAAATAAAGTTCATGAACACCTCATCCCCGACAGCAGTGTCTGCTGTGGGACTACTTTTATTTGGTATTGTACACAAATTGTGAGGTAGCTGTTGGGTAGGTCCCATGATTGAAACGCTGTTGTTGAGGAATTTAGCTCTCATACATTTGATGTTTTTGGCTTGTTTCTCATTGTTACGGATCCAGCAGCATGCAGGCTGTCTGCCCAATGCCATGTAAGGCTATCTGCACATGTTTATCAGTTGCTGTCTAGTGCCATCCACACACTGTTGCAGAAGGCCCAAATTAGGTGGGCCAGCCACGTCGTGTGCATGCCAGACAACTGCATCCCCAAACAACTAATGTTTGGTGAGCTGAAGGTCTGGTCGGTGGCCAAAAGAAGCGCTTCAAAGATTCCCTCAAAGTATCTCTGACACGCTTCACCATCGATGTAAATCATGGGAATGCCTTACACATGATAGTGGGATTCCAGAATTACAGTTATGAGGAACGACTCAGAAAAACCGGCCTACAGTGTCTCGAAGAGAGAAGAATTCGTGGTGACTTAATACAGGTTTATAAGATGATCAGAGGAATCGATAAATTAGACTATAACAAGTTTTTTAAAATACAGCCACCTACAATAACACGAGGGCATAGCTACAAGCTGACTAAAGAGAGGTCCAGGTTAGATATTAGGAAATATTTTTTTAGTCAGAGAGTGGTGTCTGCTTGGAATGCATTGCCAGGGGAGGTAGTGGAGGCAGGGACAGTTAATGCATTTAAGAATAAACTGGATGCGCATAGCTTTTAGAGCAAGGTGGTGTAAATGTAACTGGTTGTATACAGACTCTGCAGGATCTTCTAAACCAGTATAAAAACGTTAAGTTAAGTTAAGGGACGCAAGGCATGGCATGGAATCACCATCAGAGAGGCACCTCCATTGCTGAGAAACACCGGGCCTCCGAAACACACACAAAAAAAAAGTACTTTGCAAAAAAGACAAAACAGCTGACTTTCCCCATGTCCAATTCTAACCTCAAATGCTACATACGTGGAAGAGGTCTCTATGCCAGAATTGGACTATACAGCCATGTCCGGACTCACCGGGGAGGTGCAATACGTCTGATTGCTGTTGTCATTTGATTGCTGTTGTCATTTGATTGCTGTTGTCATTTGATTGCTGTTGTCATTTGATTGCTGTTGTCATTTGATTGCTGTTGTCGTCATCGCTTGCGGTTATTATTAGTGCCATACAAAGTGTTCCATTTATCTGGCCTCAGAGGAAGAATCATTTCCCTTACATCGTTGAGTGCTCAGCACATAAAGAGATATGTTAATGTTTCTTCTTCTGCGTTCGTTCTCAATCTCCCGCTACCAAACCCTGATAGGGCTTAAGTAGCAGAATGTAGTCCAGAGAACGGAATGCGTTGTAGTTTACAGCTTGGCTGCTATATTTGCACCTATCAGCCCAACACATCCGACTTCAGCAAGCATTTTTTGAGTACTGGGTTAGCATTCCCTCTTCGATCCCTTCTCCTTAGCCAGTCTGCCCTGCTGCAGCCTGTTATCCAGGATCACCGCGTGGAGGTGTAGAAGGGTCTTGGCAGCTCTGGTTTGCTGGCCCTGCAGCTCATGCGCTGCTTAGCGTCTTGATCCCCTGTTATTGTTTAAAAGGATGCATTTTTATTTAAATCTGCTTGATGTTTCATATCTAGTTATAACGATTGTATTCAATTTGCAGATTGTTTCGGATTCCAATCTGGAAGACACTTGGAGACAATTGGCATTAGAGGTCATTGTGACTATGTCTGAGACTGCCCCTGCTATGGTGCGAAAGTTTGCCAAGTTTATTCCACTTCTTGGTGAGTTATTTTGATATGTGTTGTTGTTTTGGTTGTGATTGATTAATGCAAGAGATGGGATTGGTTGGAATGGGGATCAGAAATGTGGATGATGGTGATTGGCTCAGATAATTAGATAATCAGAAGTGAAGGTGATTGGCTCAGATAATTAGATAATCAGAAATGTAGGTGAAGGTGATTGGATCAGAAAATTAGATAATCAGAAATGTAGGTGAAGGTGATTGGCTCAGATAGGGAGATAATCAGAAATGTAGGTGAAGGTGATTGGCTCAGATAGTGAGATAATCAGAAATGTAGGTGAAGGTGATTGGCTCAGATAGTGAGATATCAGAAATGGGGTTGATGGTTATTTTCTCTGATGGAAAGATATAACAAAAAATGTTGGTTATGGTAATTAATAAAGATAATTTAAGATGTGGTTGATCTGTGTACATTTTCAGCTGTCAACTGTCAAAAAACAATGGTCAGTCTGTTTTCGATATGTCTGTACAGCTTGTCCTGGTGATGGCCATGTGTGCTTACTCTGTTCCTCATTTGTACAAACCTTTTGTGCGGTAGATTTTCTATCAATTACTCATTGGTAGTTCCTATCTTGGTTTTTTTTGTCTCACCTAATTAAGTGAAATAATTTTCATAATGTGCATATTTTACTGCATGTATGTCAACTTTGACAATTGTGTGTTCTGGCTTCTCGCACAGGATGGAAATTTTACCACACGTTTTTACATTGAATCCATGCGGTCAATACCTATTTTTTGTGAAATTTCCAGACTTGCGAAAGGGAGTACACCGAACATTTAAAAAAAAACTTGGAATGGAAACAGTAGTGTATATTTGTGTGCAATAATTGTCAAAGTTGAATCAGAAATATTTAGCAAAATTCCCAAGCCAAAACTACAGCTCGGCATAGGAAGGAAGACTCATCAGGCTAAATATACTGATCAGATATGATAGTCAGGTTCAGGGAAAACATACTGGACAAGACTCTCACCGTGGCTTCCTAGTAGACTTTCCTGGAAACGAAGGCAGTCTGACTAGCAAGGTGATCCCCATAGTAGTGAGCGACACGGATTGGAAGCCAAGCATAGCACAACCACCTGGAGGACCCAGGTCCACCTTCATCAGCGCACTCGGGATGTGAGGAAAGAAACGACAATCTGCCACTTCACATCCTTCTTAGGGTAACCTTACTCGTTGTGGGCATTCAATAACAGCTCGCCATACTGAAGAAGTGAGAGAAAAGGAGCGTGACTTCTAAAGATTACTCAACTTCGTGAGTCAATGTTTACATATCTCCTAGACATGATAGTGGGAAACTTTCAGTATGATGACCGCACATGACGACAGCTTAATGTTACCAGCCCCACCAAAGGCTGACCCTGTACTGCCGGGTAGAATAAACCTGGAGGCTGGAAACCCCAGAGCTGCACCTTCCTCAGGCTTAATGGACCCAATAGCCAAATGAAAGTTTGAAAGACAAACCAGGGAACACGTGGGATAACACCTTCAAAGGGACGATCAGATAGATTTGCAGAATAAAAGAACAACTTGGCATGCAGATACTGATATGCCTGGTTGAATTCCAGAATGAATGCAGATACTGATCTGTCTGGTTGAATTCCAGAATGAATGCAGATACTAATCTGCCTGGTTGAATTCCAGGATGAATGCAGATACTGATATGCCTGGTTGAATTCCAGAATGAATGCAGATACTGATCTGCCTGGTTGAATTCCAGAATGAATGCGGCACTCATCCACTTCTGTTGAGATGATAATATTCATAATCTGATGTGTTGCCTGATAATCATTTTTCCACTTTTTCTTGTTTCTACATCCTCTAAATGACTTGACCTCTGTAAGCTATACTTATGTCAATTTCTTCTTCGTTCGTTCTCAATCTCCCACTACCAAGCCCTGAATGGACTTTGCAAGTAGGATGTAGTGCGAAGAACGGGATGCACGCTGTCATGGTTTACAGATTGACTGCGATATTTGCACCTTTCTGTCCAACACATCTGACTTCAGCAGGCATTTTTTAGTACAGGGTTGCCTTCCCTCTTCGATGCCTTCTAATTAGCCAGTCTGCTCTATTGCAGCATGTTATCCAGAATCATCACATGGACGTGTAGAAGGGTCTTGGCAACTTTTGTTTTCCCAAGACCCTGGCACTAGCAGTCAGCTATGGGTCGCTGGCCGCTGCTGTTCAGCGTCGTGATCCCTTTTGTCAATTTGAGGCAGCTTTCCACCTTTCGTTGACCTTGTGTCAGGCTGTTTTTTTTGGTTAACTAATGAGAGTTAATAGAAATGTAGTTTTAGAATTATATCTCATGTGGAGGTGTGCAGTCTTGTTGTGATTTGGCTTGGCTTCGTTCGTTCTCAATCTCCCGCTACTAAACCCTGAAAGGGTTTAAGTAGCAGAATGTAGTCCAGAGAACGGAATGCGTTGTGTCGTAGTTTTCAGCTTGACTACGATATTTGCACCTTTTGGTCCAACACATCCGACTTCAGCAAGCATTTTTTGAGTACCGGGTTAGCATTCCCTCTTCGATCCCTTCTCCTTAGCCAGTCTGTCCTGCTGCAGCCTGTTATCCAGGATCACTGTGTGGAGGTGTGTGTTCATTGTTATTTTTAATACATCTCCACAGTTTCTTTAACGTCATTCTTTCTCTTTAATATATAGGTATATTTGAAAGCATTTATTTATGCGATTAATATTTGAGGCGTGATGCTTACTATCAGTTTTCAGAATCTCTAGATGATCATTGTGTCTCTTATACTCATTTAGTCCAGCAGATTCTTGCACTGATGGTAGATCTGGAGGATGACCCTGATTGGTCAGTACAAGACATTGAAGACGACGAGGATACAGATTCGTAAGTTGAACATGCATATCTAGATGTCATCAAAATATTTTTCAGCCTGTCATTAAGATTAGTTATTGCCATGTCTGTAAATGGGAGCCGCATAGCACAGTGGTTAGCACACTTGCTTTGCATCTGAGTGGTCCTGGGTTCATTCCCCAGTTTAGGTGAAAATGGTTTTCCAGACCGCAATGGCTCACGGGTCGACCCAGCCTTTAATGGATACCGGGAAGTAAAGCCGGCTGGCACGATGCTGACCACATCATCCCCTAAGTGCCGTGGGTTACAAAATAATATGGGCTTAACGCCTTATTTCCTATGCGCTGCATGGCGCGATGGGATCTTTTATGTTTGTTTCTGTAAATCTCCCTCCTTCTGAGTTGATAGATACTGTCATTAAAATTAGAATTACCATGTCTGTAAATCTCCCATACGTATTGATAGATGCTGTCATTAGGATTAGGGATTGCCATGTCTGTAAATCTCCCTCTATGTGTTGATAACTGTCATTAGGATTAGTGATTGCCATGTCTGTAAATCTCCCTCTATGTGTTGATAACTGTCATTAGGATTAGGGATTGCCATGTCTGTAAATCTCCCTCTATGTGCCTCTATGTGTTAACTGTCATTAGGATTAGGGATTGCATGTCTGTAAATCTCCCTCTATGTGTTGATAACTGTCATTAGGATTAGGGATTGCCATGTCTGTAAATCTCCCTCTATGTGTTAACTGTCATTAGGATTAGGGATTGCCATGTCTGTAAATCTCCCTCTATGTGTTGATAACTGTCATTAGGATTAGGGATTGCCATGTCTGTAAATCTCCCTCTATGTGTTAACTGTCATTAGGATTAGGGATTGCCATGTCTGTAAATCTCCCTCTATGTGTTGATAACTGTCATTAGGATTAGTCATTGCCATGTCTGTAAATCTCCCTCTATGTGTTGATAACTGTCATTAGGATTAGTGATTGCCATGTCTGTAAATCTCCCTCTGTGTGTTGATAACTGTCATTAGGATTAGGGATTGCCATGTCTGTAAATCTCCCTCTATGTGTTGATAACTGTCATTAGGACTAGGGATTGCCTAATTGATGATATCATTAGGACTAGGGATTGCAAGATTGATTTCATTAGGACTAGGGATTGTCAGATTGATATCATTATGATTAGGGATTGCCAGATTGATGATATCATTAAGACTAGGGATTGCCAGATTGATGATATCATGAGGAATGAATGCTTTCCACTATCTGTAGTCACTCCTAGCGTTTCTCATCTGTCCAGTCAGGTTTAAAATTGAAGTTATGCCACCTATTGACGAGGGGTGACAGTTCAACTCGCAATAGGTAGAGTGTGTTCTACGAGAACTGAATGAGAAAATAAAATAATAGTTCTATGGATATACTAACAGTCTGTTTATACTTTAGGAATCCCATCGCTGGAGAAGCTGCTCTGGACAGACTGGCCTGTGCCCTAGGAGGAAAAACTATGTTGCCCTATATAGTGTCTAATATTTCACAGATGTTACAACAAGGTGAGTGTACATTAAGGTGAGTGTACAACAAGGTGAGTGTTGCTGGATGGCTGGTCAGTTTTTGGTTTTTATAACTCCCAATTAAATTTGGTTTTGTTTTTAGTGTCCTCATTTTTGTATATAATGTTCAAACAACTTCTGTGTGTTAGCCCGCTTTTAGCAAGTCATTTTATTCAGAGATTCTTACCAGGTTTCGGAAGTTGATCAAAGAATAGTTACTCTGTAGCCTGACACGCATGTCATTAGAGGTGACTAAAGACGACTGGACATATTTTTTATTTTTTGGCGTTCGCCTTATTTTCTCTAATCCTCAAGGCGGTGTACATTGCACTGTGGTTTTTATGTTGCGCCTGTTGGCCCACTGCATCTGACCAGCATGCATTTCATGTAATTGATTATCAAGATAATTCTGTTCCTTGTAGGATCAGACTACTGTCCAGGGGGATATCTGACATAATGTATCAAGTAAATATATTCCACTATCGACTGGCATTACAAGTAGGTGCATTGGAGATGATCAGGCTAGTAGTAAGACTGAACTTCCATGTTCAGTGTTGAGCACATTCAAAATTCCCTGGCAGTTAGAAATTGAAAACAGTAGGCTTAACAGCTGCTGCCCGGACACAAATTCTAGTTTTAAAAAATCTGCCCAAATTATTTGTATCTTCCCCCAGACCTAGTAAGCCGCAGGAAGTTGTAAAAATACCTACTACATATAGTTGAAGCATTCAGCTACCTGGCAACAGACATTAACATGCCTGTTTGAATACCAGGATTCCAAGTGGCTATGGTCTAGAGAGTTAAAATTTATATGCTCACAATGAGAAATATTTGTTTTGTGTGGACCACATTGACTTGTTTTGATTTTTGATTATGCAGCTGACTGGAAGTACCGTTATGCTGGTTTGATGGCTGTGTCTGCATGCGGAGAGGGTTGTCACACACACATGGAACAGATGCTTGGAAACATTGTAGATGCTGTTCTTCCTTTCGCTTCAGACCCAGTGAGTGACATCTTTCAAGTTCAGCTGTTTCAGTTAAATAATTGAATTAGTTGTGTAAGGTGGTTTTATCAGCTCATGTGTAGGGGAACTGAGATGCTAGTCTAGTCAGACACTGACCAGGACGTCATGTCAGGGTCAGGCACAATACACTGACCAAGACCACAATCTCTCTTCCATGTAGCATTCCCTGGAAACAGGCTGTTCTCGAGGCAGTCTGTCTGATGAGATGTTGATCAATGTGAGCGCCACGCAGATGAAGCCAAACATAGCACAACCGCCTGTATGCTTGGGATTTGAGATGAGCTACTGCAACTTAATGTCCTTTTCAGGACGCACGAAAGGGTAAACTTACTCATTGTTAGCATTAAACAACAATCAACTCTGTGTTGTCAGTGTCGGACATCAACCCTGACCAATACACTAGAGATCATAATGTGCAAAATGGCCAGACCAATGAGAAAGAGCACGACGATTGAAATGCCATGATCAAAGCACAAGTAGAGATAACACTCAAAATGCCCTGACTAAGGCCCAGGGACCACAAACTCGCAACACGAGGAAAAGGATATAAAAGGATGTGTATATCCGCGTACAATATATATCACAGTCCTTTGGTATAACCTTGTAATGTCAGAAAATGTTCAGGAGTAACAGTTAACCTGCAGTTCCTATGTACTTGACCAATTCTGGTATTATACCATCAAGTCCAGCTGCTTTGTCAACCTTTTTATGCTGCCTTCAGCTTCTTCTCCATTGTAATGTTTTCCTTGTCATTGATTGCCTTCCCTGCTCTAGAGCCTGTCATATCTGGAGCTTCGTCTTTCTCTGCATAGAGAAATAGTATTTCCATACATCCACCAATATCTCCCTTGAGGTGGTAAGCAAAGCACCTTGTTTGTCTTTTACTGTCACTGGGCACTTTTTCCCTTCATCATGTTCTTTAGTGTACTGTTAGTCCCCCCCAGAATTTTTGTTTTGCTGTTTAGCCTTGTCATCTGTTAGCTAAGAAAAGTTTCTTTATTTAGCTCCTTTTACACTTCTTGTTCTGTGTTTGTTCTCAATCTCCCGCTCGTGTTCTCCTGAACAGGACTTTGCGTTGTGCCGCTAGTTTACAGCTTGACTGCGATATTTGCATCTTAATGTCTGACACATGCAATATATGCATCTCAAGGTCCGACACATCCGTCTTCTGCAGCACCTTTTTCTCAATATAGGAAAGTTTTGTTTACAGTATTTGGTTAAGCAGTGATTGCACAGTTACAATATGGCATTCTACCTTATCATGACTTATATAAGAAAAAGATAATGAACTGTGAACAAAAGAAGTCTGAGACTGTTTACAAGGGAAATAGATGTGATTATTCTAGGATGAATAATGAAGAAGAAGCCATTTTGTTGATCCGCTGATAGACGTTACAGATCACATGGAACATTTTCGACATTGGGTGAATAGACATGTTCGTCTTGTAGTGATAATTTTTGTGAAACATTTTTAAACAGTTTCTCTCATCCTCAGCATCCACGAGTTCGTTATGCCTCTTGTAATGCGCTTGGCCAACTTTGCACAGACTTTGGACCAAATTGTCAAAAGAAGTTTCATAACAAGGTATATATAGACCAATTTGACCCACATTTTGATGTTTTTCTCATTAAGAACCAAGTTTTAATTATTATTTGCTTATTCGGTCCTTTAGAGTAGTATTTGCTGGCCACGTATGGTGTAACAATATTATTAACTATCGCCTTGTCAACATTACAAACGTAACCTGTTATCATGCAGATATCACGAGGAAATCTAAACGGAAATGGCGGCGCCGGACAGGCTGCGCACATTTTTTGTGTAAATTGTGATTCATTTTGACCTCAGTTTCAGAATACAGTTTGTACTGGTTGGCAGCTTACAGTTGTGCCCATAATGTGTTAACTTATGAACATTCCAGACAATTGGACAGGCTAATAGTGAGTTTTTTCCATGTGTTTATCTCATCAAATTCTCAACAGCAACCAGTTAGTGCTGTAGTGCTGTATCTACAGGATAGCAGGTAGGGCCTAGGACATACAGCAATGGTGACCGTTCGTCGACAGTACCAAGACTATTCTGAAATACACGAGAGCTGACCTTCTTATACATGGGCTGAGATTGCCTATCCCATGCCCCCTAACACTGAGGTCACAGAAAGGCTATCACACTTTCAAATTCTCAAAATGGATCAGCCCCCTGCGTACCCGGTGAAGGAAAAAAAAGAAGAAATTAACTGATACAAACACAGAACTGGGATTGGCTCGGCAAGCCACAAGTGAAACAAAGGACCTCAACCGAAATGTGACTAGTGATGTCAAAAGAAGACCAGTCAAAATAGCAAGAAAAATGGGAACTTGGAACGTCTGCGGACTAACCAATAAAGGGCCTGGAATAGTTTAATTTATGGAAAGGAAGAAAATTGATATCATGGGGTTTTCAGACGTGAGTTGGAAAAGATCAAGCATGAAGGAAATACACCTAAACTATGTATTAATATGGAGGGGTATTACAACGCAAGAAAGGGCAAAACACAGGGTTGGGTTTATAATGCACCCAGAGAACGCAAAATGCGTTACAGACACAGACTACATATCAAAAAGAATCATAAAAATGACAGAAGGAAGAGAAAAGACACTAATACAAGTGTACACGTTTTGTAATGATAGCCACAATGAGAAAGAAACAGGAGTTTTTCGATAATTTGTCAGAAATTATATAAATAAAGACAAAGACAAACTAATTGTAATGAGTGAATTCAACGGGAGAGTAGGAAGGAGAAAGCCTTGTGAGAACAATCTTGGACCTTACAGTGACAACACCACAGAGTGTAATAGTAATGGTGGAAAACTGTTGAACTTGTGATCACAAATAGCATATTTCAACACCGTCCTAGTCAGATCAGAACATGGTAGCAGGCATCACAAATTGATTTCATACTAACCAGGCGGAGAACTAGACATGTCACAAACTCCAAAGCAAAAACCAACATAGATATTGACACAGATCACAGGCCAGTGGTTATGTCACTACCAAAAACACGCACAGAGGCGTAACAGAATAAAAGACCCAGGAGTAATAAACATAAAGAGACTACACCTTGAACAAGTCCAGAAAGAGTTATGCTGCGAGATTGACAGTACATACCAAAAGAAGTGCATGACATAGAAACTGAATGGGTATATTTCACAAATACAATTCCTGATAGCCTGAAGAACTGTGGTCTTCAAAACACAAGACTATGCCTAGAAGAAAACAGTGTGGTGGAATGAAAAGCTGAAAAAAGCAGTGAACAATTTAAAAAAAAAAAAAAATATGGGTACAATCAAAAACAAGATGATTATGTACAATACAAAACAGCGAGAAGAGATACAAGCAGAATTATAAAGAAGGCAAAAATATGGTGAAACGCTATCAAACCTATGCAAAGAATCTCCCAAGCGTTCTATAGAACTTGAGAAAAAATGAGACTGAGAGACAAATGTTTTATCTCATCAACCATCTTAAATGACAAACATAATATCCCATTACTAAACAAAAAACATGAAGAAACGGAGATCGTAGAAATATTTCAAGGAACTTCTCAATCTGGCAGAAATAGATGATAATGAAATATTCACACCTTGCCACAAGGAGAGAGAAGAACTACCAATCATAGTAGCAGAAGCTGAACAAGCTATCAAAAAGAGTCAACGAAACAAGGCACCGGGAATAGACAGTATTACAGCAGAGGCCATACAAGCCTGTGGGGAAACAGAAGTAAAATGGCTGTCCAGAATAATAAATGTAGCATGGACAAAATGGAAGTTTCGGAGGACTGGCAAAAATCAATAGTTAGTCATTTGGAAAAATGACTTTCTTCCTTTTTTTAATATCTATTTTGAGCCATGTAAGTAAAATTTACGCAAAGATCCTTGAAAACAGAACAAGACCAATAGTCCGAAAAACAATTAACCTTTATCAATCTGAATTTGAAAAAGTATGGAAGTTCTCCAGCACCTGAATTATTTTTCAGCCCCTCGCATTTTTCTAGGTTCACTTTATCTGTATTTAGCCTGTATCTTTTTTGTTTGGCGCTGAATAAATATGATTTGTTTGTATGTAGAGACACAAATGAATAAAGAACTTGTAAGTGTTATTGTTGTGTGTGTGTGTGTGTTAGTTTCTGAGATACAAAAAGATGAACGTGAAAATAAAAAACGGCAACATTATTTAGATTTACCAATTGCACGCGGAATCGGCCCCCCCCCCCCTCTCTCTCTCTCTCTCTCTCTCTCTCTCACTCTCTCTCCCTCCCTCCCTCCCTCTCTGTCTCTCCTCCTTTTTTTTTTTTTTTTTTTTTTTTTAGATCGCACTTAGACTTCATGATTGTTTGACAATATCTGCTTATATATTCATACCAGATAGTGCCAGCTCTTGTTGGGATCCTAGATGACGAAGCTAACCCCAGAGTCCAGACCCACGGAGCTGCAGCTCTAGTCAACTTTAGTGAGGAGTGTCCTAAACATATTCTTGTCCAGTATCTGGACACCATCGTGCTCAAACTGGAGCAAGTTCTCAACAACAAGTTCAAGGAGGTTAGCTAACTAGTCTGTTAGTTGAGTTTTTTGTTTTTTAATTTTCTGTTGTGTTTTTTGTTTGTTTAGTAGACATTTTATTTTCTGTTGTGTATTTTAGTGTTTAGTAGATATTTTATTTTTTGTTGTTGTTTAGTAGACTTTGTTTTATGTATACCCCTATGGAAGATGAGACCACTTTATATATAGGAGTAGACATTTGTAGATGAAGTGACCAGGATCATCAAATAAGTGGCACATCTCCAGACAAACCTTTAGCTGGTATCTAGAGGATGAGCTATAGCGGTCAGTGATCCAAAGTTGACTGCTAGCACCAGGGCTAGCAATCCAAAGCTAACTGCTAGCACCAGGGCTAACAATCCAAAGCTAACTCCTAGCACCAGGGCCAGTGACCCAAAGCTAACTGCTAGCACCAGGGCCAGCGACCCAAAGCTAACTGCTAGCACCAGGTCTAGCAATCCAAAGCTGACTCCTAGTGCCAGCGACCCAAAGCTGACTGCTAGCATCAGGGCCAGCGACCCAAAGCTGACCCAAAGCTGACTCGTAGCGCCAGCGACCCAAAGCTGACTGCTAGCACCAGCGACTCAAAGCTGACTACTACTTCCAGGGTCAGCAACCTAGAGCTACCAAGACCCTTCTCCACCTCATCGTGGTGATCCTGGATAACAGGCTGCAACAGGACAGACTGGCTAAGAAGGGATCGAAGAGGGAAGCTAACCTGGTACACAAAAATGCCATGCTGAAGTCTGATGTGTCAGTCAGAAAAGGTGTAAATATTGCAGTCAAGCTGTAAAACTATGGCACAATGCATTCTGTTCTTCGGACTACATCCTTTTCAGCGCTTGATAGCGGGAGTTTGAGAACAAAACTGAGGAGCTAGAGAAAAGATGGATGACTATCAGCAGTTCAAAAACAAAAAGCATGTGGTCTCAAGAGCAAAATGACATTATGCTGGGAGAAGAGCCTCTGAAATAGACCAAGCAATTCCAATACCTTGTACATGTATATAGACCAGAAGGGAGGTAGCAAAGAAGAGTTGGTAGTTTGAAGGGCAACAACTTTTTTCATACCATAAATAGAGGATCACACAGAGAAAGAGAAATGGGGTAAATATGTCTGTATACATCTCCACCTATAAGACTGACACTAAACCAAGTTGGAGACAGCGGATAGAATTATCTGGCAAACCTTTGCACATAGAGTAGAAAAGGAGAGGCGTAAGTAAGAGAGAAGTAAGTAAGCATATCCATATGTAGATAGATACGGATGCAAAGTACTAATGTCAGAGTCTGGTGGAACATACTTCCCGAGACCACAACCTCGCGTTCACACCGCACACCTGAAAACAATTTGTGTTGCGACAACCTGGAAAATGATGCAGGGATTAACAATATGATCCCTAAAGTGGGGACTTGCTGAGCACCATAAATTACAATACAACAAGGAGGGCTCAGTTTATGATTGTTGGGTTGCCAGGGAATAACTTTACATTGTCTGTGGTGAGTCCAAGACAAGCGAGCAGTGCATGTTGCACTGTCCCATACGGATGAGTGCAGTTATGCTCATGTGCAGGGTCTTACTTGTTTTTAAGTATTTAAGTCTGATGTGTTCCGTCCTCAGTTGGAAGATTATGTTGTGTATCAAATTTGGTATATTTTTGTGAAATAAGGTATGAAGATATTGCAAGATATGAAGCAATACTGCAGAAAGGGGAAACCATGTATGTCATATATTGACAGAATGATATGGTTTGTGCACATGACAAAAGTGCCTCCAAACCTTCCCCTTCAATGACATCTATAACTACTCTGGTTCTCCAGTTGCCAACCACTTCAATGGTACTGGGACAGGGATAAAGCTGTCGGTACCACAGGCATAGTCTCTTGCTCCTCTGATGGTTGCCATTGATTCACTTAATCTATTCTAGTCTTAACTTCCAAATTTCATCTGACGGAAAGATAAACTTTGACACATTCAAGTTTAAATATTGAGCAATGTTGCAAATTTATATATTAAATGATTGCTATGCATGTGCAGAACGTGAGGTTATAATTCAGGTGTTCTGAGAGTTCGTTGCTATGTAGCATTGGCCATTGCCAGTATTTTGATAGTGATTTCAACGCAATTGGACTGAAACTTATGTTTACACGCCGCTATTGTCTGCCACACCAGACATTAAGATTTTATTATTTTAAGTATCCCTGTTCATTCATGCATGTTCTTTGTTTATTTCTCTTTCTGTCTCTCTTAAACATCTTGTCCATTCCTTTCACTCTGTCTGGAATCTAGGGCCACTACTACAGTTGACGGGGAGGAAGACTGTCTGCTTAGGCAAAATACTCATCAGACATGTTAGTCAGGGTCAGGCAAAACATACTAGCCAAGACGCCTCACCTTGGTTTCCACAGAGCCCTCCCTGGAAACGAGCTATTTTCATAGCATTCTGGCCAACCAGGTATGGGATTGACGTGATCTGCATAGTGAGCAACACCCAGATGAAGCCAAGCATAGTACAGCCGCCTGGAGGACCCTGGTCCACCTACATCAGCATATTCTGAATGTGAGGAAATCACTGCAACCTGCCACTTAACATCCATTTTGGGGCGCACAGTAGAGTAAACCTATTCATTGTGGGCAATTGAAACAACTAGAGTTGGCCTTCTTTTGGAAGCCATAGCACATTGTATGCTTTTGCAGTGGTGATATCTAGTAATTTTATTTTACATAATGTGGTTGCTAGTCTTTAGTCACCTTTTGTGACATGCATAGAGGACCAGTGTTCTATTCTTTCATCCCAAGTAAGGGGACCAGGGATCCACTCTAGAACTCGCATCTAATACCAGGGATCCACTCTAGGACTCGTATCTAATACCAGGGATCCACTCTAGGACTCGTATCTAATACCAGGGATCCACTCTAGGACTCGTATCTAATACCAGGGATCCACTCTAGGACTCGTATCTAATACCAGGGATCCACTCTAGGACTCGTATCTAATACCAGGGATCCACTCTAGGACTCGTATCTAATACCAGGGACCCACTCTAGGACTCGTATCTAATATAATGTAATTAAGACAAGGAAGTCCTTCAGAAGACTTAAATGCTGGTCAGGAATGAAATGTTAGAGACCTCAGTATACCAAGCCTCAGCTTAGTGAGGCCAGTTCCTTCCTTACTGCCTTTCCCTTCCCTAACCCCAAGTCAGGTACCTATTTACAGCTGGGTTGACTGGAGATGCCAGTAGTGGAAGTTGAACCTCGTACCTTTGCCATGAAAAGCGAGGGCTCTACCACTGCGCTAATCTGCCGCACATAATGTAATTATGATTACCAAATAATATGCCCTTATTTGTGTCTTCCCAGCATCTGGAGAAGGGCAACAAGTTGGTCTTGGAACAGGTTATCACAACGTTAGCCTCTGTTGCAGACACAGCACAGGACAAGTTCTTGCAGTATTATGACAGGTATGGAACTATTCTATTATGCCACAGCTTTAGTGTGTGGTGTGTCTGAGGGGAAACACGTTCTCCAAATGATTCCATTGAGGTTGCTGAGAGTAGGGCCACCACTGAACAGCGCTGGTCGTGAAAGGCAAATAATTCTGTCTCATTTAGTTACATATTAACATCAGTCCAATTCAAGTGCCATCTCCGCATCGAAGGTCGGCTGCAATGGATCCCTAGTGTACTCTATCGCTTGCTGTAATGGTGAAATTTGACAGCAGGCTTTGGCCAGTCCATCTCCTGATGTTATCCACCCACTTCAAAAGTTGTGTATCCAAAATATTCACAACTTTATATTTCGCTATGGTAGTTGACTTTCAAAGTTTGTAACTTTTCTCTTTGTTGGTTAATAAAAAAGATTTTCTTGTGTGTAAAGACAGAAATGAATAAAGAACTTGTTGGTGTTATTGTTTTTGTTGTATGTTTGTTAGTTTCTGAGATACAAGAAGATGGTGAGAAACAAATATTTGGACTCGACAGCTAGGCCTGGTTCCTCTGATAGAAATCCATAGAAACTACAACAACGTATCGATACTGTGTTTTTCATATCGACACAACTGTAGGTTCCAATTTAAACGTAATTACATCAAAATATACAGGTCTACCCGATAAAAATAGTTCCCAACAACCTACTTCATCTTTCTAAAAGAATCGGCTGGCTCGTCTGCTGATATAGGAAGAAAAATAGTTAAAAATCCATTTGTAATCTAACATACAATATTTTTAACGACAAAAAACCTGTGTATATGGAAGTGACATATTCAGTATTATAAAATGGCTATGGGTAGGGTCTCCGTAAAAAAATTTTTTAACATCAATTTCCAATTTTGTAGAGTAATAATTTTGACATCCGAACACTAAAGGTTAATTCTCACCCCCAACTTTTTCAATAACGTCATTCTCACCCCCCCCCTTTTCAATGTCATTTTCCCTGCCACTGTATTAGTGCTCGAGTGGTCTGCCAGGGTCTTTGTGTGTATGATAAGGACAAGAATAGCACCACTGCCTCACAGAGAGCATGTCGTAAGAGGCGACTAACTGTGTGACATGGCATAACACTGGCTAGGGTTAGGTGGTTTGTTTAGAGCAGCATAGATGGCGCCTAACAGGCTGTGGGTCTACTTTGCTCTAGTGTTTGAGCTATTAAGAGGGACTCTTACATCGGTTAACCACTTTCTGTAAGCGAGCGCTTGTCCCAACGCAGCGGAGTATTAAGCTGCTCAAGCCTAGCCCTCTGTACCTTCGGAATTTTAAAAATCGTCACAGAACGCTGATAGTGTTTTTTAGAAGATCGTCATATCTGCTAGTTTCTCTTACAGCAGTAATCATTACTTCTAAATAAACTTTTCCCGGCCCAACGGCGTGAGATTACGATGATAGGCCCCGTTCCACTGGCATTACACACTGCTAGCCCCCGGGTAATTGCTTTATCGTATATAAACTGCCGGTTTAATGCTATAGTAATGGCCGAACATACTGCTCTTTTGACTGTAAAGAGTTCCAACTTCTGTCATGTACGTTTAGACGAAAATAATGGCGGTTTAAAAAAAACTTTAGTTTTAGATAGGATTTCTTCTGTTTTTCGCTTGTATTTGAAGATTCGCCCATTATTGAGAATTTCTGCAACAGATTTTCAAAAGTTGTAGATCTACTTAGTTTGTTTATGTAGATACAAAAATTACGTTTATAGTCGAAGTGATAAACGTAGCCATTATGGTAAACATCAATAATAGTATTAGTACATTTTTCTGGAAAAAAAATGTTCTCCCTAGCCATAGATGCCGCTACCGGGTGATTTATCTTATGTTTGTGCTACTTTTCACCACTATCATCTTGTATAACAGAAACTAACATACATACAATAATACCAAGTTTTTTATTAATATATGTCTCAATTTTTTCAACATCAACCAACACATCAGGGCTTGGCATGCTGAAAAATTATGCAGATGCAGGAAAAAGACGTAACATTGTAAACCTAAAAAAAGCAGAAGATTAAACAGATCTGCCTCAGAAAAACATGTTGCAACAACTTAACTTATCACCTCAATAATGGGATTATCTTCCAGTCAGTGAAAAAGAAAATGAATAATTTCAAAATTCTTTTTCCAACCATACGGCCATGTTTCTTGTTTACATCAAACATTGATAGCATTGTCGATTTTTTAGATTAGAATACACACGTGTTCAACCGATGTAACTAAACGGCCATGTTCTAGAATAGCTTTCTTATCTTGCTGCATCTTTTCTCGTCATTAGTATTTGAGCTGAAATATATTTGCGGCGTAAAAATTTGCTGTGTGTGTGGTAATAGTTCAGTTTGATGTGCTGAGTTGTCAGTCGGAAAATGGTGTTCTGATACCTCCTTGTGATTTTATTGATGTTCTCATTTGGATTGTGGCTTACCACTTATCCTGGGGATAACCAGACTAACGTCTGGTCAGGCAAAATATACTGATTAGACATATTCGTCAGGGTCAGGCAAAACATACCGGACAAGACCCTCACTTTGGCTTCCTAGTAGTTCTCCCTGGACACGAGCTGTTTTCATGGCAGCCTGGCTAATGAGGTGACGGATCAACGTGATCCCTGAAGTAGTGAGTGATGCGCAGATAAAGCAAAGCACAACTGCCTGGAGGAACCTGATCCACCTTTATGAGCACACTCGGGATATGAGGAAAGCTACTGCAACCCGTCACTTAATGTCCTTTTCAGGACGCACAAAAGACTAACCTACTCATTGTGGACATTCACAAAGAATATCCACCACCACATATCCTCTCTTCCATCCCTATGTTCTCAATGGTCCGTCTGTTCAGCCAAGCTTCTTCTTTACTAATCTTAGATGTTTGTAGAGTTGTTGTTGCGTGGGGCAGTTCCTTTCATGATGCCTTCTTTGCTAGTCTGTCTTGCCTTGTCATTGCCAGGTTTGTATAACTGAAATCATTATTTGTGCAGGTTTATGCCGAGCCTGAAGTACATCATGCAGCACGTACAGAGCCAAGAACACCGGCTGCTTCGAGGTAAAACTATCGAGTGTATCAGCTTGATTGGTCTGGCTGTGGGGAAGGACAAGTTTATGCTGGACTGCAATGATGTAATGCAGCTGCTGCTGAAGACTCAAACAGATCAGGATGATTTGGCTGATGACGATCCTCAGGTAATGCAGTTGCTGTTTGTTGTAGATACTGGTACTTCACTTAATCTCTTTATACTGGTTTAGAAGACTCTGCAGAGTCTCATTTGCATTACCTTGCTCTAAAAGCTATGCACATCCAATTGATATTCTTAAATGCATTAATTGTCCCTGACTCCACTACTTCCTGTGGCAATGCATTCCAAGTTGGCAATGCATTTGAGCATAGCGTGTTTCTGACCTGCATCAAAATGGCTGATGCACGTAAAAAGTTATTTGAAGAAAGCACCTTCTATAGTGTCAGGGAGAGGAATTCATTGAAGGAGCCACACTGCCGTGGAGCTACAAGCACAACATATTAGACTGAACACAACTTAGACTATAACAAGTTTTACAAAATACAACTACTAACGAAAACAAGAGGGCACAGATTCAAATTAACTAAAGAAAGGTCCAGGTTGGACATTAGGAAAAATTTTTTTAGTCATAGAGTGGTGAATGCTTGGAATGCATTGCCACGGTAGGTAGTGGAGACAGTTGATGTATTTAAGAATAGAGTGGATGTGCATAGCTTTTAAAGCACGGTATTGCAAATGTGACTATTTGTCTATGGACCAGTATAAAAACGTTAAGTTACTGAGTAAAAAAATATTTCATAATATCTAATCTGGGCATCTCTTTAGTTAGTTTGTAGCTATCCCCTCTTGTTCTTTAAGGTGGTTGTATTTTGAAAAAAAACTTGTTATAGTCTAATTTATCCTTTCCTTTTATCTTATAAACCTGTATTAAGTCACATCGAATTCTTCTCTTTTCTAGACACTGTAGGCTGGTTTTTCTGAGTCTTTCCTCATAACTGTAATTCTGGAATCCTACTATCAGCTTTAACGCTCTTTTTTGTATTCTTTCCAGCATGTTTATATCCCCTCTATGATAAGGACTCCACACCTGTACACAGTTTGGCTATCACTTCTTCTTCTTCGTACGCAGTCAGACAGTAACCATTATTTTTTTGAAAAAAGCGGCGGTCATCCTGAGGCTGTCACCGCTGCAATAGAGCTTGTCTTGCAGTTCCACTGGTGATGGCCACATCTGCTCTCTCTGATCCTCGTATGTCGGGTAGTTCTGCAGCAGATGTTCAGCGGTCATTTTACCGGTATCGCACGGGCATTCGTCGGTACCACCTATCTTCAATTTGTTGAATAGGTGGTACCTCAGTCTATTGTGACCAGTGCGAAGTCTGAAGACAACGACCTGCTCTCTTCGGTTCAACTGGTAATAGGCATCGTTTTTGGTGTAACCAGTATGTTCGGTTTCCCATTTGGTCATGTATCTGGCTTTGATAAGCCGTTTTGACTCTTCGTACGTCATACTAGTATCTGTTTGTGGTAGTCTTGCACCTTCTTTTGCCGGCTATCACTTCCTTGCTCCTATGTTTAATATTTCTTTTTATCGTACCTAACATTGCATTTGCCTTTTTCACTGCTACCTTAACTTGCTCACTCGCCTTCCTGTATGTTCTATTATAACCCCTAGGTCCCTTTCCTTTCCTATCTTTCTAATATTGTTCTCTCCCATTCTGTAATTATGTTCCATATTGGATCTACCCATGTAGATGACTGTAAATTTATCTACATTAAACTCTATTTGCCAGCTAACAGACCTTTCTATAATTTTATCTAAATCCGACCTCAATGCATCCACTTCTGCTATAGATGACACTCCTACATAGTTTTGTGTCATCAGCGAATTTTGCAATCATGGATCCACAATAAATTTTCTTATTGTTTATATATATCAAGAACAAAATCTAGCACTGTGGCACTCCAATTTTTACTTCACACCACTCAGAGTACTCCTTACATAAAAAAAAGAGGTTTGTGCATGAGTCTAGCAGCATAATGTAGAAGGTGAATGATCATCAAGGCGTAATCACTATGCTATCATGGCATTCTTATTGATCATCCCATTTGTTGAAGCCTAGGTTCAGCACTGGACTTTGTTTAACCTATACTAGCTTTTAAGAATGCCTGGTTCCAGTTTAGTTTCATAGCATTAGTTTTTATATGATGTTGAAAGCCCTGTGCACAACCTTCTTTAGTCACCTTTTTTGACGTGCTCTTTGATCCACTCGATTGAGTCACTAATTTAGAAAAAAAATATAAGGTATTCACAGAAATAAGACAAGCCATGAAATTAGAAAACAAATCAAAGGTCGGTAGAACAATCACAGAAATAATTGTATCATAGTCAAAGCTAAGTTAAATATATGTCCCAACACTACCAGCCAGTCTTCTGCTTCGATGTTCACCCTGGAAAGGATGTTGTATCGCAGTTTATAGTGACGCTGGGATATTTGTGCCTTTCGGCACCAGGCTTTTTTTTTTTTTTTTTTTGGTGCTAGGTTTGCCTTGCTACTGTGATCCCCATTCCCTTAGTCGGGGGATGAAGTGTTAGAAACTTCATTGTACTATGCCTGAGATTTTAATGGAAGGTACTTTCCTTCTCTAACACTAAGTCAGGTACCAAATTACAACTGGGTTGGCTGTAGTGTGTTGATAACATGAATTCAACCCTGTACTTTTGTCATGAGATGCGAATGCTCAACTACTCTGCTACCATACGTTCATTTTATTGTCCACAGATTCTATCTATCGCCTGATCCTGGTTTGCATTTCGGCAGTGCCTTGGTGTACGCTTTTGTATAAGCTGGAACTGGCTGCCTCAGAAATTCCATCAATCCATCCTCTAGTTCCGTTACTGCTGTGTTGCTGTCGCGATATGTGGCCAAACCACTGAATTTGCTGTTTTCTAACAGCCAGTCTAGCACTGGCTTAGTGCCCATCTGTTTCCTGATCGCATTGTTTCTAATTCTGTCCCATCTTGTCACATTTAGCATTCGCCTCGGGCATTTAATTTCTGTTGTTTCTATTTTTCTCTTATCTGTTGCTGTCAGTTTCCAAGTTTGACACTGGAAGCATAGTGTAGGCATGAACATTGTGTTGAACATGGCTCTTCTTGTGCCAATCTTTACGTGTTTGTTCTTCAGTTTTGTTGACATATGGCCAATGATTTAGTTTGCTTTGGTCCACAGATTACGTACATGATATCAGCCTGGCCAATGATTTTGTTTGCTTTGGTCCACAGATTACGTACATGATATCAGCCTGGGCAAGGATGTGCAAGATCTTAGGCAAGGAGTTTCAACAGTACCTTCCACTTGTCATGGGACCAGTTCTGAAGGCAGCTTCTCTGAAACCAGAGGTCGCTTTAGTTGATAGTGAGTGGCTATTATTTGTATTATTTTAAGACATTCTAATGACATGAAAACAAAGACAAAGGGTACTAGAAACAAATGGTACTCTTCATAGTGATAGTGGAATTGGGAAGCTAGAAAAATATGGAACTAAAGGTTCAGCTCAGTTCATCCCGTGACCTCTTGAGATTGTTGAGGCACCCCTGCTGACACCTTCACATCCTGCACCATCCCTCTCCGTCTGCGGTTGCCTTTTGTGCCTCCACGAGTTGTAGGTTAGTCCATTTATGGATGCTGTCTTTCCACACCTTCGCTTGCCCTGTACTGTGCATATGTAGTATGGTATTTGCAAGTCAATTAAACCTCGAGACGTGGCCATACCAAGTCAGGTTTCACCTTTTGATCAATGTGAGGAGGTCGTCGTACAGTCCACTTCTATTCTTAATTCTACATCATACTTCATCATTTGTGACGGAGTCTTTTAAAAAATCTCATCTCCATGGCCTGGATTCATCTCTGGAGGTCTGCTGTATTAATCCAGGTTTTGCAGACGTATAGGAATATCGAAAGAACTAGTGAGCACATTAGTCTGACCTTTATGGCTAGGGAGAGTCGTTCATTTTTCCATCATCATCATGTCCTTTGTAGAACGTCGCTCCCATCACAGTCTGTCAGAAAGAAACTCGTTCTCTTACCAACACTCCAGCCACAGTCATACTCAGGCATTCTTGGATATCTTGGCGCCATCGTCTTCTTGGTCTACTCCTTCCTCTTTTGCCTGGCACCATACCTTCCATCACCGTTCTCTCAAGACACGTTGTTTCTCATGATGGAATTGATAAACCAGTTCTCCTCTATGCTCAATTCTTGCAGAATGTCTACATTTTTTATTTCTTTGTCCAGGGTATTCTGATGATCTTTCTGTAACATTTTGACTCGAAATATTAGATTCTTTGTCTAGAAGTTTTGTTAATCGTCCATGATTCACAGCCATAAGCTGCCACAGGAAAAACACAGGCTCTCAAGACTTTTACTTTTATCATTTTGTTGGTGCTCTGCCATAATTTCTTCAGGCTGTTCAGTCTCTGCATTGCCATAGTTAGTCTTCTTCTGATTTCTTTTGAGCAGTTGCCATTTTTGTCAATTCTTGAGCCCAGATAATCAAAATGTGTGACCTGATATATTTCCTCACCACCCACTGTCAATTTATGCTGACATCTTTCCATATATGTTTCAATTGCACGATTGACTAAGAATGGTGCTCTATAAAGTATATGACCGGTTCAATAGAGTTTTGATACAGTGGATTCCATCTCATTGCAACATTTTTGGCTGTCCAGAGAAGGTGTAAAGCTACCTCAACCTGATGTAGGTATAACTAATGAAGAGGTTTACTAGGTGTAGATACAGGTCTTGAAGTTCCTTCGTTGCGATAAACACTTTCAAAGATCATAAAACGTGATAGTGGTTAAATACCATAAATAAATGTCATTTGCGTGTGTGCAACCATCGCGGATATCTGTTTTAAAAAAAATTCTGCAGACTAAATCACGAAATGCAACCACATGTGTTAGAAGTCCATATTGATTGTGAAGAGTGGCCTTTTTAGATTTCCGGGTGTCAATTTCAGCGCAAATAAGCTGGAACTGGTTAACCGTTACCAGCTCCTCTGTGGCACAGTGCAGTCACAATACCCGCTGGATAAGCTAAACCTCAACTCTGGAAAGTCTATGTTAAAAGGTTGAGGTACTTGAAATATTCTGAAACTTAAATGAAAATCTTTGCCTGCATTTATGTAGTTGCCTATTCTTGGTCTCTCAGGTGAAGACATGAAAGAAATGGAGAACAGCTCAGATTGGCAGTTTGTCACCCTCGGAGATCAGGTATGTCAGTTTGATTTGTTTTGTAGTACTGCAAGGATAAGGGGCATAGATGTTGTACAGCTTGTCTGACACGAAAAAAGGACCACGTTCACTCCGAGGTCTTAATACACCACATTTTACCCAAGTTTAAATGGAAGGGTAACTTACAATTGCGGAAAGAAATTGGTCGCTATTTCTCACAAAGAAAGCTGAGACTTCAAACAATGAAATCAATACACTTCATCTCTGATAAGACACCTTATGAAAATACTTTTAAATTGTACAATAGTCTTTAACACACAATCCCCACACAACAGAGCCTCCTATGGAACTGTCTCTATCACACTATCCCCACACAACAGGGCCTCATATGAAACTGTCTCTATCACACAATCCCCACACAACAGAGCCTCCTATGGAACTGTCTCTATCACACTATCCCCACACAACAGAGCCTCCTATGAAACTGTCTCTAACACACAATCCCCACACAACAGAGCCTCCTATGAAACTGTCTCTAACACACAACAGAGCCTCCTATGAAACTGTCTAACACACAATCCCCACAACAGGGCCTCCTATGAAACTGTCTAACACACAATCCCCACAAACAGAGCCTCCTATGAAACTGTCTAACACACAATCCCCACAAACAGAGCCTCCTATGGAACTGTCTAACACACAATCCCCACAAACAGAGCCTCCTATGGAACTAACACACAATCCCCACACAACAGAGCCTCCTATGGAACACTCTAACACACAATCCCCACACAACACAGCCTCCTATGGAATTCCCACCTCACCAAACTCAACCCACATTTCTCTTTCATTGTCTGATCTCTCTTTTTATTATTATTTATTCATTAATTTTCTGTTCCTATAATCTTTCACATGTCTGTTTCCTGATATTTGTTTTGTTTGATTTGTTCATGCAATCATTTCTGGATTTGACCACTCGATTTCAGAACCACTCATGGCACATCCTGTAATAATGACAAACCTAAACCGCTAATCTAACATCGTCTTATATTTTTGTTGTTGTTGCTAGTTTTCTATTTTGTTTGGGGTGTCCCCTGGCAAATGTTTTGTGGCTGTAATGCCAGCATCGTTTTGTTGTCCTGGTCGAGTCACTGAGCCATTACCTATATGTGTTTTAAAAAAAAATGTAATTCTGTTTTCCTGGTGAGTGTCTGCCTGCTCTGAACTCACTCTATAACAGCTGGTTGGGGGTGTGCTCATCAGACAATGCAGTTTATGGGCCCATTTTTGGTCTTAGAATACCCACAGTTCGTACCCTTAATTTTTTCCACTTTTTAAAATCCATTATCAATGACTCCCAAAGCAGTCATTGATCATCACACTGGAGGGTGCATTTCAGGGTAACAACAAAATCCCTCCGTGTTTCTCAATCTGCGACCAGTTTTCTTATACTGCACTCTTGAGTTTCATAATTCGCTTCTGTAGTCATCTGTGATTGAGTGGAAAACACAATTGGCCTTTGGATGATCTGTTCACGGCTATCAAAAGGTGAAATATGGCTTGGTATGGGCACGTCGCGAGTTCCAGCTGAATTACAAATTCGATACTGCATGGTTCCGTCAAATTCGATACTGCATGGTTCCGTACCAGGAAAGAGGGCAGGAACATCATAGGAAGAGATGGTCAGACCTTCGTCCCGGTCCGGCACGACTGGCGGCAGCGGACAGAGAGAGATGGCGTGAGAGTATCTCCAAGTGTGCCCCAACGACTTGATGGGTTACGGGATGAACTGAACTGAGTCATCTGCTTAGTTGTTTTAATTCTTATGCCGGCCAGTTATTATGTGTGTATTAATAATTCTGGAAATTTATGATTAGTAAGTGAAGAGGTCAAGATGCTGAGCAGTGCATGAGCTGCAGTGGTCAATGACACAAAACTGACTGCTAGCGTCAAGGCCAGCAAACCAGATCTGCTGATGCCCGTCTACAACTCCACGCGGTGATCCTGGATAACAGTCTGCAACAGAGCAGACTGTCTAAGGAGAAGGGATTGAAGAACGAAGACTAACCCAGTCCAGTACCCAAAGATGCCTTCTGAAGTCGGATGTTTCGGACTGAATAGTGCAAGTATCTCAGTCAATCTGTAAACTACGACACAACACATTCTGTTCTCTGGACCACATCATGCTGTTTGCAAAGCCCTCTTCAGGGCTCGGTAGCGAGAGTTTGAGAACGAACGACAAGAAAGAAATAAGAAAAGTGGTTGGCCTAGAGGATTGAGTACTTGTATCTTAGTCTGGAGACATGGGTTCAAACCCCAGTAAGGCCTGGGATTTTACTATTGCTTATAAAAAAATTATTCTAGCCTACACTAAATGCCTGGGCAAGCAGCCATTACTCTATGCCATAAAAATCTACCCTGAGAACTCCACAAATACATTACGTGATAATAGTTTTTCCTTGTGAGTGTTATAGATTTAACCTTGATGCTTACCTTGTCTGTTTTCTTTTTTTAACTTTCAGCAAAGCTTTGGTATCTGCACTGCTGGTCTGGAGGAGAAGGCCACTGCCTGCCAGATGTTGGTATGTTATGCTAGAGAGCTGAAGGAAGGGTTTGCTGAATATTCCGAGGATGTTGTGAAGATCATGGTGCCATTGTTGAAGTTCTACTTCAACGACAGTATCCTTGTCTATATTTCTAAATCACCAGTATGCAATCCTGTCTATGACAGGCAGTTCAGCACTTTCGGATAGTCAAGACTGGATTTCTTTAACCTTTACCAAATCACACAAAAAATTGACCCAATTTCACCTGCAGTCGCATAATTTTTCAACATGTCACATTTTATAATGGTTGTTGACTTTGTGAGCCTGTCACCTTTTTATTTGTTGGTCTATAGATATGATTTTGTTGTGTGTTGAGACATAAATGGCTGGGACACACTCGGGAGGATGGATGATGGCAGAATACCAAAATATCTTCTCTATGGGGAATTACAGTTGGGGGGAAAAGATCTCAGGGCCGGCCACTACTTCGGTAGAAGGATGTATGCATCAATTTGGAATCATGGGAACAGGACACCATGGATCGTGTTAAATGGAGGGGCAGGATTAAGCATGGAATACAAACAAAGGTAGATGCTGGTGGCTAAAGACTCAAGAGTTTGAGAAGATACGCCACACCATGCGATGCCACAAACGGTCCTGACTTTTCTTGCACACACTGTGGAAGATGTTTCTCTTCTCAGATTGGTCTTACGAGTCGCATTTGTTACCGTCATGGACTGTAGTTACATACCTATATTTCAAAGCACAATTACTATCGTCTGACAAGACGGACGGAGCCAATGAAAAATGGAGACACATAAATTAATTTTAAAAACTTGGTGTTGTTTCTGTTGTGTGTGTATGTGTTAGTTTCTGAGATACAAGAAGATAAAGGTGATAGTGTTGAAAAACAGCACAAACATATAGACTTACCTGTTTTCCTAGTGTAGGAAAATTTTGTCAAAAAGTCCAACAGAGGGCAGATGTTTACAAGATCAGCATATCTGTTTATTTCCACTGAAAACGTATTGATTGCATCTTCTACCTCAGAAAAATATGTTGCAAAACTTAACTTCCCCCCATTCTCAAACACATTCAAGTGAAAAAAAGAAGAAATAATTGCCAAATGTCGGAAAGAAATTTCAAAATCGTCATTCATTGTCTAACCGAATAGGACGGATTTGGAACTCTCTACAATCGAAAGAGCAGCATATCAGGTCGATTTCTATGGTAGCCCGGATGTCTATATATGGCTAACATGGTGTAAATTTGGCGTAGCTTTGAAGTGATTTTTGCCGTTACTCTGACATTTTTGTTAGTCGCATAAAAGTGACAACAGCACGGCAAAAGTTTGAAATAATGCAATATAAGGGAAAATATAAATAGTTCAATGGAAATAATAACTTTAGGATATACATCTTCTGATAATGTCATGCTAGCAAAATAATAGCTACTTTCTGATTCTCTACAAGACGTCTCATACTAATAATGAGGATTTAGTCAGAGATTTCCAGGACAGGCAAACTTTTCTAACAATTTAGTATGTAAATACTACAGATTTATGTTTACAAATGTGTGTGTTAAAGGTAGATTATCACTGTGAAAAGTATGTGCCTTACATCAGTTATCCAGGTGTAAGAATTGCAGCTACAGAGAGCCTGCCTTACCTGTTGGAGTGTGCGAAGATCCGTGGAGAAGAGTACGTAGCCAACATGTGGGGAACATACATATGTCCTAACTTGTTGAAGGCAATAGAGATTGAACCAGAACAGTCAGTGTTACCAGAGTATTTGGCTTCATTTGCTAAGGTGGGTGTAATAAGAGCCCTCCAATATTTTTTCCTAAGACTCACTCTGCAGACTTGCTAATTCTTCTTCATGTCTTGTTTTCACACCTACCAAAATATAGGTAGACCACTGTGTCATGTAGAAAAGAGTTGGACAAGAGTGAACATATTGAACAAGGACCTAATTAAAGACATTGGGGAAAAGTTGGGCCCTACAGTAGTGTATATATGCTCTCACAGTGTATTGAACTTGGCTAGTCATCTATTACAACATGTTTGGTCCTATTCTTGCTGACATTAATGTTAGTTTTTACTGCAGTTCTTGCTGATGTTGTTAGTTTTTACTGCTGTTCTTGCTGATATTAATGTTAGTTTTTACTGCAGTTCTTGCTGACATTAATGTTAGTTTTTACTGCAGTCCTTGCTGATGTTGTTAGTTTTTACTGCAGTCCTTGCTGATGTTGTTAGTTTTTACTGCAGTTCTTGCTGATGTTGTTAGTTTTTACTGCAGTTCTTGCTGATGTTGTTAGTTTTTACTGCAGTTCTTGCTGATGTTGTTAGTTTTTACTGCAGTTCTTGCTGATGTTGTTAGTTTTTACTGCAGTTCTTGCTGATGTTGTTAGTTTTTACTGCAGTTCTTGCTGATGTTGTTAGTTTTTACTGCAGTCCTTGCTGAAGTTGTTATTTTTTACTGCAGTTCTTGCTGATGTTGTTAGTTTTTACTGCAGTTCTTGCTGATGTTGATAGTTTTTACTGCAGTTCTTGCTGATGTTGTTAGTTTTTACTGCAGTTCTTGCTGATGTTGTTAGTTTTTACTGCAGTTCTTGCTGATATTAATGTTAGTTTTTACTGCAGTCCTTGCTGATTGTTAGTTTTTACTGCAGTCCTTGCTGATTGTTAGTTTTTACTGCAGTCCTTGCTGATTGTTAGTTTTTACTGCAGTCCTTGCTGATATTAATGTTAGTTTTTACTGCAGTTCTTGCTGATGTTGTTAGTTTTTACTGCAGTCCTTGCTGATATTAATGTCAGTTTTTACTGCAGTCCTTGCTGATATTAATGTTAGTTTTTACTGCAGTTCTTGCTGATTGTTAGTTTTTACTGCAGTCCTTGCTGATATTAATGTTAGTTTTTACTGCAGTCCTTGCTGATTGTTAGTTTTTACTGCAGTTCTTGCTGATGTTGTTAGTTTTTACTGCAGTCCTTGCTGATATTAATGTTAGTTTTTACTGCAGTCCTTGCTGATATTAATGTTAGTTTTTACTGCAGTCCTTGCTGATATTAATGTTAGTTTTTACTGCAGTCCTTGCTGATATTAATGTTAGTTTTTACTGCAGTCCTTGCTGATTGTTAGTTTTTACTGCAGTCCTTGCTGATATTAATGTTAGTTTTTACTGCAGTCCTTGCTGATTGTTAGTTTTTACTGCAGTCCTTGCTGATATTAATGTTAGTTTTTACTGCAGTCCTTGCTGATTGTTAGTTTTTACTGCAGTCCTTGCTGATTGTTAGTTTTTACTGCAGTCCTTGCTGATATTAATGTTAGTTTTTACTGCAGTCCTTGCTGATTGTTAGTTTTTACTGCAGTCCTTGCTGATTGTTAGTTTTTACTGCAGTCCTTGCTGATTGTTAGTTTTTACTGCAGTCCTTGCTGATTGTTAGTTTTTACTGCAGTCCTTGCTGATATTAATGTTAGTTTTTACTGCAGTCCTTGCTGATTGTTAGTTTTTACTGCAGTTCTTGCTGATATTAATGTTAGTTTTTACTGCAGTCCTTGCTGATTGTTAGTTTTTACTGCAGTCCTTGCTGATTGTTAGTTTTTACTGCAGTCCTTGCTGATATTAATGTTAGTTTTTACTGCAGTCCTTGCTGATTGTTAGTTTTTACTGCAGTCCTTGCTGATATTAATGTTAGTTTTTACTGCAGTCCTTGCTGATATTAATGTTAGTTTTTACTGCAGTCCTTGCTGATTGTTAGTTTTTACTGCAGTCCTTGCTGATATTAATGTTAGTTTTTACTGCAGTCCTTGCTGATATTAACATTTTTTTTTGCTGTAACTATTAGTTTTTCGTCCTTTTCTGTTATGGTATTGTGTCACTTTTTTTTTACTTAATATTTTTCAAACCATGCTTTCCTTTTAATTGTATTCTTTTATTTTAGTTTTTTTTCTAAGTTCATTCAGCTGGTACTTTTTGCTATTGTATTTTTTTCTTGTTCTTGATAAGTTGGTCATTGTCTGTTATTGGTCTGTTGTTAAACCGTGTTTCCATCTGTTGAGTTTATCAACTACCAGTTGTCATCATATGCTTCACATTACTTTCACAGTGTATTGAAAGTTTGGGCAAGGGCTGCTTGAATGACCAGGACATGTCTGCATTGGTCACTCTGCTGGACAAACTCCTCAAGCAACATTTCGTGAGGCACTTACAGAGACTGGATAAGAGGAAAGATGAGGACTACGACGAGATTGTTGAAGAGTCCTTATTGGAAGAGGTGAGAAACATACTTGTTGATGTATTTGATTTTCTTGACCTGTACTTCTACAGGGAAGGATGCCCTTATGCAGGTCCCAGCTCTGGTATGAGATGGATGTAGCCGGGAGAAACATTTCCTGCTTAGCGTGCTAGGCTCAAGCAGCTTAATATCCACGGTGTTAGGACAAGTGCTTACGGAGGGTGGTTAACTGATGTGTGAGTCCATCTTAATAGACTAAAAAACTAGAGCAAACTAGACCTGCAGCCTGTTAAGGCGCCATCTATGCTGCACTAAACAAACCACTTAACCATGGCTGGTGTTATGCCATGTCACAGTTAGTCGCCTCTTACAACATACTCTCTGTGGGGCAGTGGTGCTAATCTTGTCCTTGTCATACACAAAGACCCAGGCGGAGCACTCGAACAATATTATTTTAGATATAAGAGCAAAAGGGGCACGACAACATCAATATGGCACCAGAAGAGCACATGATGGTAAACTAACAATGAATGAAATGGAAGAGGCCATGAGAACGTTAAAGAAAAGGAAATCTCCCGGAAAAGATCAGATAACAAACGAAATGCTGATGGGGCTGGGCCAAACAGCAAAGAGGAAGTTTCTATCAGTTCTGAACCAAAGCTGGAAAAGGGGTATTGTATCCCAGGTATGGAAAGACACAGTACTTTTACCATTACCAAAGAAAGGAAAAGATAAAACAGATCCAAATGGATACATGCCTTTCAGCCTACTGAGCTGTGTAGGCAAACTGATGGAACGTATGATAAACGCCAGACTGATGTGGCATCTGGAAGAAAAACACATACTAATTCCACAGCAAGCAGGCTTTAGACAGCACAGATCCACTGAGGATCAGGTCACCCTCATAGCCCAGGAAATAGAAGATGCCTACCAGAATCAAAAACACACAGTAGCGGTTTGGGTGGACCTTGAAAAGGCATTTGACAAAGTCTGGAAAGAGGGACTTAAAGTCAAGCTACGAAGAAGTGAAGTTTGTGGGAAAATGTACAAATGGATCAGCCACTACCTCAAAAACAGAACAGCCAGAGTTCAAGTACAAGGGCAGATGAGCAAAAAGGTGACACTTGAGCAGGGAGTACCCCAAGGGGGAGTACTGTCACCCACACTCTTCCTGGTGTATATAAATAACATAACAGAGAATATACCAAGAAGAGTCCATAGCTCAATGTTTGCAGACGATCTGGCTATGTGGACCTCTGAAAAGAATCTCACCATAGCAAGTAATCGGATGCAGCAGGCCCTAACATCGCTGGAAACGTGGGCGAACTCATGGCTGGTTAAAAAAAAAACCAGGAAAAAACATGTACGATATTCTCGCTTTCAAACAAACACCAAAATAAGTCTTAACGGCAATTACTTGCAGCCAAACGACAACCCAAACTACCTGGGAGTCACATTTGATCGGCGCATGGCATAGAAAAGTCAGATCGAGAGAAACCGAATGAGAACCTGAGAAAGAATGGCAATCATGAGGAAACTTGCTGGCACAAGCTGGGGAGCAGATGAAAGTATACTAAAGAAACTGTACACTGGAAGAGTTAGACCAGTTCTTGAGTATGGCATTGCGGCAAAGGCGAACTTCGATAAAATTAGCAAACTCCAAAACCAAGCCATGAGAGTTATAACAGGAGGCATGAAGTCAACGCCAATTGTAGAACTCGAAAAGATTACAAAACTGCAACCCATGACCAACAGAAGAGACTGCAGAGCCCAGCAGCAAGCAGAGAAACTAAGAAGACTGACTGACCATCCAATGCACCAGAGACTAAACAATTTTGGAAATGGGAAACTAAAGCGAAGAAACTTTGCAGAAATAGCCAAAGCAAAGATACACGAAGACCCTATAAACGCACTAACAACACCAAAGCCCATCCCTACTGTACGAAAACCTACCTGGAGGCAGCATATATTTCCAGAGGTGGTAGAAAATATACCAGGTATTGGAAACAAAAACTGTCAGACTGAAAAAGAAAGAAGAGATACAACCCTGAGGTACATAACGAAAAACTACCCAAGCATGGACTGGACCCATGCATACACCGACCGTTCTGTAACAAACACAACACAGAATGGAGGGGCAGGAGCATTTCTGAACCTACCAATTGGGCAGAAAAATAACACTGTCATTGGCAACTGGAAAATACACAAGCAATTTCAGAGCGGAGGCAGAGGCAGTGAGGGCGGCAGTGGAAGAAATGGTGACAAGGAAAAGGAATGAAAGCCATATAGTCCTGCTTACAGATGCCTTGGCCGTAGTCACAGCACTAAAAAGCCAGAAAAATACTGAACTTAATGATTTAAGAGCAGTACTCTGTCAACTATGCCAGCAGTCCGCACCAAAAAGAGTAGTGGTACAGGGTTCCATCGCACTGTAACATCCAAGGCAACGAGGAGGCAGACAGACTGGCAAAAGAAGGTGCAAAACTACCACAACCAGATACTAGTGTGACATACAAAGAGTCAAAACGGCTTATTAGAGCTAGATACATGACCAAATGGGAAACAGAACATACTGGCAACACCAAAAACGATGCCTATTACCAGTTGAACAGAAGAGAGCAGGTCGTGGTCTTCAGACTTCACACTGGCCACAATAGACTGAGGTACCACCTATTCAACAAAATGAAGATAGGTGGCACTGACGAATGCTCATGTGGTACCGGGAAAATGACCGCTGACCATTTGCTGCAAAACTGCCCGACATACGAGGATCAGAGAGAGCAGATGTGGCCATCACCAGTGGCAACACTAGACAAGCTCTATGGCAGTGTCGATAGCCTCAGGATGACCGCTGCTTTTTTCGAAAAAATAAAGATCGACGTCTGACAGCGAAAGGAGAAGATTTTAGATATGATTAATTATCAGGCCTCACCCTGGGTCTGTAAACAGTATTAGAACTCTGGGTGACAGCACTGGTCAAGTACTGGAATTCCGTACGTCAAAGTTTTAGGGGGACCCAGTGGTCTCAAAGTATTGTGTTCGCCTCTGGTGCTGGAGGTCACGGATTAAAATCATGGTTTAGACCAGTATTTTTTCACGTGGATCATTCTTTAAAAATTTCCCCATATCTCTGAGTAGTGAGATTAGACACCCGTGTGCGGTGGCGCTCATGTTAAAAATCCTTTGGTAGTTGGAAATCGAAAAAAAGTAGGCTTATCTGCCACTGATCGGGCAAAATTAAAGTTTAAAAATCTACTCAAATTGTTCTAGCGATTCTTCCCCTCGCAGAGAATGCCAAAAAAATGAGACTGGTTTTGTTTATGGGGCAACATATATTAGTATCAAGCGTTTAATGACAAAATGCAGAAGAGGAAATTGGAGAGCAAAAGACATTTTCGTACTCACTACGTTGTGTGTTTCACCGATATATCTGTTAATTCCGTTACACTTTTTGTATTATATGCCAAATTAAAGTCTGAATCGGTCATGTCATTTGTTGAATATCCATGAGTAATCCAGATGCATGATCATTGGTCTGATCGAATAATAAATTATTTCTCGGTTATTGAAGAATGAAACCCAACTTTCCTTGCGATGAATGTTTTGCAGCATAACGGAACTTTTGTTGCAGATGTCTACCTTTTAAAAATAAATAACATTAGAGTTGAACGTCAGTTGCACATGTGGGGACATACTTGACAGTTCACATTAGTGAAGCCTGTTCATGTGTGTATTTAGTCTATGCTCTGATATGAAGAATGGTGGTCTATCCCTGCTGGTCAAATGTGTGGAGGCGTCCAAGATAGCAGGTTTGATCGATGACTTCCAAGTTTTATCTTGGTATTCGTTTTCTATCCCGGCTCACTTTCCCTCTTTGTTGAGCATCTCTAACATATGGTTGGCTTCTGCAGCTGACTCTGTGATCAGCATTATGTTTCCTATGAAACGATATCGAGGCGCCTGTCATCAACATTAATTCCCAAGTCTTCCCAGTCTGGCTGATTCCCAGCATGCTAGGAAGAGGCTTGGTGAGATAGGACCTCCTCAACGTATTGGAACCTCTACTGGCCAATGGATGGAAGGCAGTAGTGCAATTAATGTATCAGAACCTTTATGTAATCAGGATCGACACCTTGTTTCATTAGCAAATGCCAGACAAATTGTAAGCATACAAGACGCAAGAAAGAAAAATCATAGTATGTGAAATGAGGTGTTTTAGAAAAGCAGTCGGGGACACAAGGTTGGACAGATAACAAAACGAAGAAATCAGAAAGAAGGTGGGTGTTAACATTGTACATGGATTACATGGATGCAGAAAATAAAGGGGTTCGGACACCTGACAGAAATGCAACAAAATCTACCAGCTGTGCACATCAACCAGACAAGAGGGTTACAGAACAAGAGGCCAACTAAGAAAAAGATGGCAAGACAGTAAGTGAGATACTGAGAAAATATGGAAAGACAACAGCACTGGCACACAAAAGAAAACTACACACCTCCTCACTACGTCTAACGACACAAGTGAATTGTTGTTGTTATGAATGCCCAGCAGTAGTTTTTTCACATCCAGAGAGTGCAGATGAAGGTGGACCAGGGTCCTCCGGGAAGACGGTTGTGCTATGCTTTGCTTCATCTACGTGTTGCTCACTACTACGTGGATGACTTTGATCCGCCACCTCGTTAGCCAGGCTGCCAAGAAGAACAGCCTGTTTCCTTGGAGAACTTTGTGGAAGTCGAGGTGGGGGCCTTGTCCAGTATATTTTGCCTGACCCTGACTAACATGTCTGATCAGTATGTTTTGCCTGACCCTGACTGACATGTCTGATCAGCATGTTTTGCCTGACCAGATGTTAGTCTTCCTCCCCCACACAAGTGGGTAGAAGTAGACAAAGAACAAAAAATATAAGCAAAGATTATGTGTAGTATTATTCTATTCTTTGTTTGTCTTGACACAGGACGACGAGGATGCCTACGTGTTAAGTAAAATTGCAGATATTATCCACTCATTTTTTGGCACCCACAAAGAGTCTTTCCTGCCAGTTTTTGAACAGATCATGCCCTATTTTGTCAAGTTGTTGGTAAGTTTGCCGCACTCATTATCTATAGTGCTTGTTCATATTAATCCTTTCTAGTCGTGGATAATGTTGAAGATTTATGTCTTTTCGTCTAGACAAGTACTGTATGTCAAAAGATTGATTCAAAATTTAACATAAAAATAATATTCAACAAATGAAGCTAAAATTCTCTGCCGAAGATGGATGTGTTGGACCGAAAGGTGCAAATATCGTGGTCAAGTTGTAAACTAACGACAACACAATCCGTTCTCCAGATTACATCCTGCTACTTGCAAAGTCCTGTTTAGAACTTGGTAGAAGTAGAAGAGCTAAAATTATCTTATCATACCTTATGCAAGACTGAGTACCTATGGGTATGCCCGGAGTGCAGTGACGTCGTTTTTTAGAAACAGAAATGCAGACATGGAAACCCAAAGTGGCAAACAATTATTTTGTACTCGCGTGTTGTGTTGTATTTCATAGATATATCCATCAATTACATTGCCTCTCTTCTGTGTCCCATTCAAATGCTGAGTTGGGCTTGTGTTTGTATATCCATGAATAATCCAGATGTGTGATCAATTAATAAATCATATTTTGACTAATGAATTTCGATTTTCATTGCGAATAATGTGACGAGTTAAATGTGACAAGTCCGTTGGACCTCGAGACGTGGCCATACCAAGTCAGCTTTTGATCGTTGTGAGGGGGTCGTCATACAGTCCACTTGCATTCTCAGTTCTACGTCGTGCCTCATCATTTGTGATAGTCTTTGTAGGTTAGTCTTCTGAAACATCTCATCTCCATGGCCTGGATTCTTCTCTGGAGGTCTGCTGCAATGTTTTGCAGGCATAGAGGAATATCGAAAAAGCCAGTGAGCAAATTAATCTGACCTTTATGGCGAGGGAGAGTCGTTCCACTACACCACTACACATTTGATCAATGACCATCAATCATGCAAGATGCCGTCATTAAGGACAACAACAAACTCCCTCCTAATCACCCAGTTTAGTGTTATCCTTCGTACAGTCCCAAGCTTCTATGGTCTTTAAGTCTGGCTCTTTTTCGCGTTCTTTCTGGGGTGCTGCAACATGAAATTGGGTACTGTAAAATTCTGGGAAGTAAAGGCAGCCGGCGTAATGCAGACCACATCATCCACTATGTGCTGTTAATTACAAAATAATATGGGCCTAACACCATATTTCCTATGCGCCGCATGGCATGGTGGGATCTTTACTACTTAGGAATAACTGAACAAATAATAGTAATGTTCGTCTGAGTCTTGTTGAGTTGGTCGGCCGTGGCATGGTTCCGAGTTGGAGATTCTTCGTCATCTTCTTCTTCGTATGCTGTCAGACGTCAACCTGTATTTTTTCGAAGAAAGCAGCGGTCATCCTGAGGCTGTCGGCACTGGCATAGAGCTTGTCTAGTCCACTGGTGATGGCCACATGTGCTTTCTCTGGTCCTCGTATATCAGGCAGTTTTGCAGCAGATGTTTAGCGGTCATTTTCCCTGTACCACATGTGCATTCGTCAGTGCCACCTATCTTCAGTTTATTGAATAGGTGGTACCTCAGTCTGTTGTGGCCTGTGCGGAGTCTTCTTCTTCTTCATCGTACGCAGTCAGACATCAACCATTTTTTTTCGAAAAAAGCAGCGGTCATCCTGAGGCTGTCGACGCTGCCATAGAGCTTGTCTAGTGTTGCCACTGGTGATGGCCCCATCTGCTCTCTCTGAGAGCTTTGCAGCAAATGCTCAGCGGTCATTTTCCCGGTACCACACGGGCATTCGTCAGTGCCACCTATCTTCAATTTGTTGAATAGGTGGTACCTCAGTCTATTGTGGCCAGTGCGAAGTCTGAAGACCACGACCTGCTCTCTTCTGTTCAACTGGTAATAGGGTGCGGAGTCTGAAGACCATGACCTGCTCTCTTCTGTTGAACTGGTAATAGGCAATATTTTTTGTGTACAGCTAGTATGTTCTGTTTCCCATTTGGCCATGTATCTGGCCCTAAAAGCCTTTTGGACTCTTCGTAGGTCACACTAGAATCTGGTTGTGGTAGTCTTGCACCTTCTTTTGCCAGTCTGTCTGCCTCCTCATTGCCTTGGATGTTACAGTGGGATGGAACCCACTGTACCACTACTCTTTTTGGTGCGGACTGCTGGCATAGTTGACAGAGTACTGCTCTTAAATCATTAAGTTCAGTATTTTTCTGGCTTTTTAGTGCTGAAACTACGGCCAGGGCATCTGTAAACAGGACTATCTGGCTTTCATTGCTTTCGCCTGTGAGCATTGCTTCTACTGCAGCCGAGGTGGAGATTGATATCTACTGAAGCCATACTGTGCGGGGACGAACTCTTCTGCGACTCCTTCCGGTTTGGGGAAGACTTTTTGCGATGAGGAGCGGCTTGTGTAGTATCTTGTGGTTTCCTGTTCCAGCCAACATGACCAAACAAAGAAACTCGTTTGCGGTCAAGTGTACGTGCCCAGGAAATGCCACTGGTTGCGAGTGTGGAAGGCCTCCAGTCTCAACATGTTATGTTTCAACGTCGTGTTTCAGCATTGTCCAGGCGTCTGAGCCGTAAACAAAGAGGGAGACAAAATCTCCCTTTCACAATATGCATATTCTAATGCAGTTGTGCTATTATTTTATGTTAATAAGGGCTGGCTAGTAGTACGGGACTCATTTTGAATGTCTGATCGCTCCTCTCTGTGCATAAGCCATTCACCACGTCTTCCCAGCATACACATCCCTGGGCTACCCTCTCCAGATGTAGCCGTTTAATCGTAGGTCCCTCTAACATCATCTTCATGTATTTCTTGGTCTCCCTCTGTTGGGCTGTCCTTTAATCAGTGTATGTCCTATTCAGCACCATTTTGTTCTCTTGGTTTGTTGTTCCAGTGGCTGTTGTTGGCTCCTGTCCCATAGGCCTTCATTTAGGTGGGAATTGGAGAAGCAAACAGTTTTTGGTGCTCCTCACGTGTTTTTCATCAATATAAGTTGATTTCTTTACACATACCATTGGGTGTGCGTAAAACATCAATTTTAGTCTGGTAAGGGCAGATTAGATTATGTGTGAAACATCAATTTTAGTCTGGTAAGGGCAGATTAGATTATGTGTGAAACATCAATTTTAGTCTGGTAAGGGCAGATTAGATTATGTGTGAAACATCAATTAGTTTGGTATGGACAGATTAGTGTGGGCATAAAATATCAATTTCATTTTGGTATGGACAGATTAGGGTGAGCGTAAAACATCAATTTCAGTCAGAAATTCAACCATACTTTTGGTAATTATTAAAATCCTAAACGTCATCAATGTAGGTATTAGATAAAAGTTTCCAACCTGTCGGAGTACATCTGATATTTTGGGTTGTCACGATTGAATGGGACTGTTAATTTACAAAATAATAATAAAAACATTATTACACTGCTTTTGCATTGGTGGGCTTTGCTAGAGAGATTGATTAAACTCAGAAATAAAGGCTGCTTGCCCCTGATTGTGTTTTCATTGAACACCTTTATAGGATAAAATGTCTGCCAAAGACGGATGTGTCAGTCCGAAAGGTGCAAATATCGCAGTCAAACTGTAAACTAGCGACACAACGCATTTCATTCTCCGGACTACATCCTGCTACTTGCAAAGCCCTGTTCAGGACTTGGTAGTGGGAGATTGAGAACGAGCGCAGAAGGATTAAATGTAACGTCTTTAAACCAGTTTTTTTGTATGTTTTTTTTTTACACCGATGTGCGAGTCCATCTTAATAGAGCTAAGTAGATCCACAGCCAATTAGGCGGCATCTATAGCTGCTCTTAACAAACCACCCGGGGAAGGTAAAAATAACTTGAGCGTACTCTTTTCATTTTCAAACTGCAGAGGAATTTTTAACGTGCTCGACATTGAGCACAGGTGTCCGAGCTCACTACCCAGAGATCAGGGAAATTTTTTCGCAAGGATTCCAATCCATATCTTGAGACAAGGTACAGTATCCTAACTTCTCAGCCACCATCTCCATGATACCATGGCTTCAGTAGAGTTCACTTCCAAGACATTATCTGTGTTCTATATATAGAAATTTGTATCAATTTGATTATAATGTGTTTCACTGTTTTGTCAGTTAACAGACAGGCCCTGGTCGGACAGACAGTGGGCCTTATGTGTATGGGATGATGTTATAGAACACACCGGACCAGTAAGTAAATTACTTCTTTTTTTTCTTTGTTCACTCAGTATCAAACTTATTTTTTTCACAAAGCTTGACCACTCTGAATTATAAAATTATGCAATTTTCAATGCAGCTGCATTATTTTTCAGGACGTCACGTTGTTTAACTATGGTTGTTACTTTGAGAGCCTGTAACATTTTTATTTGACGGTCTACTGATATGATTTGTTTGTGAGTAGAGAAACAAATAAAGAATCTGTTGGTGTTATTGTTTTTATTGTGTGTGTGTTAGGTTCTAAGATAAAACAAGTTAAGGTGATAGTGTTGAAAAACAGCACACAAATTTAAACTCTGCCGAGGGGGCGGTGTGGCCTAGTGGTTAAGTGGCACGGCTCACAACCAGAAGGTGCTGGGTTCGATCCCCATCACAGCACCGGCCGTTACCCCGGGGAACCAATTCCTTAGAAAATGCAGGAGGAAGCAGACCCTTACATAAAATGCATGCTGAAGTCAGATGCACTGGGCCGACAGGCGCAAAATAAAAACCACAGTGTAACGCACACACGCCTTGGGGAATAGATAAATAAGGCGAACGAAAAAAAAACCAAACTCTGCCGCTCTGTCCCTTGGTTGAAAAAAAAAACAAAAATCTCAGACAACAGATTACCGATGTTTACCGTAATGGTCGTATCTGTCACTTTCGACTATTAACGTAATTATTGTATCTAAATAAATAATCTATATAGATCTACCTCAGAAAAATCTGTTGCAGAAACTTGACTCCCCCATTCTCATAAATCTTCTGGATGAATCTTCAAATCCAAACGAAAAAATCATTTCCAAACGCCTAAAACTAATTCCAGAATCGCCATCGTTGGTATCTAACTGTACATGACGGGGGTCAGAACTCTCTACAATCAAAAGAGCGGTATTGTTCAGACTATTTCTACGTAGCTGTTTGTTTTTATTTTTGATTAGAACAGCTTTCGCTATGTAAGGATAACGTAAGACGCAAATTGGCGACCCGCACCCACCGATTTAATGACGTCAGCTGCACAGTGGCGACATGCACACCGTAAAGGTTAACTTAACATCTTTGTACTGGTTTAGAAGAGTCTACAGAGTCTGTATACAACCAATTTCTTGGAGGGTGGTTTTAATCGATGTGCGAGTCCATCTTAATAAGACTCAAACACTAGAGCTAAGAAGACCCGCAGTCAGTTAGGCGCCATCTATAGCTACTCTTAACCTGGGGAAAGGTATAATTAACTTGGGTAGATTTTTAACTTGAATTTTGTCTGTGCAGTGGCTTTTTAAGCTAACTCTTCGATTTCCAACTGCCAAGGGCTTTTCAATGTGCTCTACACTGAACACACGGGTTCGATCTCACTACCCAGAGATCAAAGGAATTTTTACCAGATCCACGTGAAAAAAATCCTGTAATTCAGTGATTCGAATGCACGACCTCCGGCACCAAAGGCAGACACCTTACCTCAATACCACAGAGTCCCTTTGTCAATGATTGATAGATAGGTCAGTGACTATCTCAACTGGAAACGATAGATAGGTCAGTGACTATCTCATCTGGAAACGATAGATAGGTCAGTGACTATCTCATCTGGAAATGATAGATAGGTCAGTGACTATCTCATCTGGAAACGATAGATAGGTCAGTGACTATCTCATCTGGAAACGATAGATAGGTCAGTGACTATCTCATCTGGAAACGATAGATAGGTCAGTGACTATCTCATCTGGAAAAAGACTGCAGCAGTAGTCTGACTAATGAGATTGGGGATCAATACTATGATCCATCCATACCTTCTTCTGGAAGATTGTCCTGAAACAGACATTATGTCATAGTTTACAGCGAGGCTGCGATATCTCCGTCTTTCAGCTTGACACTTTCAATGTCAGCTGACTTTTTGGATACTGGGTTTGCCTTCCTACCGTGATCTGTATTATCTAGCCAGACCACCAGTGCAGCTTATTTTCAGGGCCGCTGTTTGGAAGTAAAATAGGTTGCTGGTCACCTCTGGTTCGCTTACATGATGCAAAAAGTCAGCAATTAGTCACTAACTGCTGTGGGTTTATTCTTCTTCTTCGTTCTCAATCTCCCACTACCAAACCCTGAAAGGGTAAGTAGCAGAATGTAGTCCAGAGAATGGAATGCGTTGTGTTGTAGTTTACAGCTTGGCTGCGATATTTGCACCTTTCGGTCCAACACATCCGACTTCAGCAAGCAGTTTTTGAGTACCTGGTTAGCATTCCCTCTTCGATCCCTTCTCCTTAGCCAGTCTGCCCTGCTGCAGCCTGTTATCCAGGATCACTGCGTGGAGGTGTAGAAGGGTCTTGGCAGCTATGGTTCGCTGGCCCTGACGCTAGCAGTCAGCTATGGGTCGCTGACCGCTGCAGCTCATGCGCTGCTCAGCATCTTGATCCCTGTGGGTTTATTCACTGAACTTCATCTTCAGTGAGTCATAGCTGGCTGCTTGCTTCAGGGTCAGTAACCAATCATTTACCGTATTCCATCTCCTACTGACGGCCCTAGAAACAGACTGCAACCATGCACAACCTGTTCAAGGGATTAGGGATCAAAGAGAGAAGGCAAACCCAATCTAAAAAAACTCTGTGCTAAAATTGAATGTTGTCTCAGGCCGAAAGGTGCAGCTTTGCTGTATACTATGATACATCAGACACATCCTTTTCAGGAGAATCTTCGAAAAGAAGATATTCATGTTTTGTTGTGTGTAATTTGAGGCCTACCAGATAAGGTCCAGCAAGCCATGAGTTCGAAGTGTTTTTCAAGTCTTCTGGTAAGAAAGCTGCCCCTTTATCAAATATATTATCTTTCATGATGGCTCACCTTTATCGTTTGAATTTCCACGTCTCCATGCCCTTGTAGTAATTTCTTTGTTCACACTCATTTAACCACATCTATTTAACTCATAAACATGATGGTCCCAGGGCTTCTCTCATTGGCATATAATGTGTCCCTAACATAACCACATGTATTTCCCTCATGAACTTAGGAGTTTGTCTCAGACTTCTAATAACCAAACAGTTTGTCCCTCAAATAACCACATGTATTTCCCTCATGAACTTAGCAGTTTGTCTCAGACTTCTCTTATAACCAAACATTTTGTCCCTCAAATAACCACATGTATTTCCCTCATGAACTTAGCAGTTTGTCTCAGACTTCTCTTATAACCAAACATTTTGTCCCTCAAATAACCATGTTTTCTTCAAATTTCTCATTATTTATAGCTCCTCACAATATCCCTTTGTTCTGACTACATGGCATTTCAATTTCCCTACTGTTTCGAGTAATAGGGAAAGAAAATAAGATCATTCATTTTATATAAACAACTTATTGTTTACTGTAAACCAAAATAGTATTGTGAACTTTCTCAACACGTACAAAGTTTTTGTAAATATTGAATTTTAGAATCTTATATTTTATTTGCCATTATTAATTAGTTTTTTTTTTTTTTTAAAGTTAAGTGTACACAACAGTAGCATGTGCTATTGTATTTGATGTTCTCATATTCATTTTGTTTTTCAATTTAAAAAATTATTTCAGATTTTTGTAACCCCCAAAAAATATATATATTTTCATTGTTTAACCTGAAAATGATGTTTTGTTATGTTGTCATTCAGCTTCAATCGCATTAATCCGATACTCAAGTAGATGATAACGTCAATGTCAGGGCTCACACCTTCAATAGTATGGTTATCCCGGCAGTGGTATATGGGTGTGATATTTGGAGTCTATGCAAATAGACTAGGGTGAGCTCTGTATTACTTAAAGAGCAATGGAGCAAAGTACCTAAAATATCTCCCTAAGAGACAACATTCGATAAACCGACATCTGTTACCAAACACAGTTCAGGAATGTGGTTGACTCTGCATCGATGCGAAAGTACAGATGGGCCGGTATGTAGTCAGTATTACTGACGATGGATGGGCGTGGAGGATATCTTTCTGATGGCCATACAACTATAACCACCAGCGGCCGCCCACCATCAAGATAAAAAGATGATCAACACAACACATTTCGAACCATCATGGTACTCCGGGGCAAAGGGCAGACAAAGATTCTATCAACCTTTAGTGACCTGGTGTCAGGCAACCTTGCCTGATTGAATACCAGAATTCAAATATTCCAGTAAGTCAAAGTTGTACATTACAACAAGAATAGTATGGATATCTGTTTTTAATTTTTGTAATCATTTGTCCATTTCTTTAATTAATTTCTACTTTTGTTTTATTATAAATGAAAAATGTACTTGTATGTAACACAATCTAATGTATACACTCTGCTTGTTTCAGGTGTCGTACAAATACTGTGAGTTTTTCTTACAACAAATGATCGAGTCCCTCACTGACAAGACACCCGAAGTTCGGCAGGCTGCAGCCTATGGTATTGGAGTCATTGCCCAGTTTGGAGGGGATGTTTATGCAGATGTGTTTGCTGGTAGGCAGAATATTTCTTTTTGTTCATCCATGTTTATAAACCATGTATCTTTATCAGGCTGTTAATCAGAGTCTGTTGACTCAATCCTTTCTTCATTTATGTTACCAAATGCATGCTTCAGTATCAGAGCAAAGGAGATTTCGAACAGTGTCGGGGTCAGCCCTGTTTAACACTTCGAATACCAAATTGAACTGTTCCTTTCCTTCTTTCATGGAACGATATTAGTTGTAGCAGTTTGCCTGGGCAGTCTATTTTAGAGAGGATTTTGAAGAGTCTATCCCTACTAACTAATTGAAATGTCTTTGTCAACCTAGAATAGGCCAGTAGTTATTATGGAGAAAATAGTTGTGGTTCTTTGAGAGCAAACACAAAAAGAGTAGTGTACTCTCTGTTAAGACTTCACCTGTTTTTGAGGTTTTCCTTAATATGTGTTCATTTGAATTTATTTCTTCAATTGTTTAGAGTGTATTCCACTTCAAGACTTTTCTGGGGTTTCTGTAGTTGGACACACGAGTGGGTCCTGTGTTGGACACATGAGTGGGTCCTGTGTTGGACACGAGTGGGTCCTATGTTGGACATTACATTTTATGCCAATGAAAGACTTGAACTAATGCAGTGACTTTGAAAGTGTCCATAGTGGTGACTTCAGCTATGAATTGATGAATTTTTAATCCGGGGCTGAAGAGGCAACAGTGATTGAACTGGCTTCATAACTGGCTGCTTGCATCAGGATTAGCGAACCGGGCTGACCAAGACCCTATCTCGCTTCCAAGCGGCGGCCCTGAAAATAGACTGCACTAGTTTACTCTGGCTGAGAATAGTGATTACACTAGGAAGGCAAACCCGGTACCCAAAAAGCCAGCTGAAACGGTATGTATCTAGTGAAAGGTACAGATATCGCAGTCTCACTGTAAGCTACTTCACAATGTCTTTTTCAGGACCAACGCCGTAGAAGAAAACAACAATCTATAACCATTTTTGTCTTAAATTGCAGAGTGTATTCCACGTCTGGTGAATGTGATCGAGCATGAAGACTCTAAATCTGTTGAGAATGCTCCAGCTACGGACAATGCCATTGCTGCGGTGGTGAAAATATGTCAGTACAATGGGTCAAAGGTCAATGTGGAGGAGCTGCTGGCACGACTGGTGACCTGGCTACCTATCTTGAGCGATGAGGAGGAGGCTATTCATGTGTATACTTACTTCTGTGATCTGTTGGATAAGTGAGTTGATTGATTTATTTGTGAGGATCATGTGGTGAAGATGTTAGCTGTTGCATCTGGCTTACAACCCGGCCTCGCTTGTGTTTTGATTCATAAAGCAAGCAAGTAAACGCATTAACCCTTTATAGTCCAACGTAATTTACAAAATGTTAGTCTCAGACAATGCTGCCCTGGCCGCCCACATGGAAGCCAAATTACAGATCCTCATTAACAGGTTGGCAAAATCTTGAGATCTGTTTGGACTCACCATCATCGTACAAAAAACAAAGTGATTGCTCAGGGTGTAGATCCTCCAGACATTGCCTTAAACGATAAAAATCTGGAAGTAGTAAATCACTTTAACTTTCTCGGATCTATCATCACCGACAACCTTTCACTGGATGCGGAGCTGTAGAAGCATTTAGGAATGGCCTCATTAGCCCTTGCCAAGCATCTCACAGAGAGTGTAGAATAACATCATGCTGACCATCTCCACAAAGGTTGCTGTATACAAATCCTGTGTTAATAGTACCCTGCTCTATGGCAGTGAAACATGGACTCTATGTCTCCCATGAAAAAAAGACTAAATGCTTTTCATATGCGCTGCCTGGGATCAAGATGCTGAGCAGCACATGAGCTGCAGTGGTCAGCAACCCATAGCTGACTGCTAGCGTCAGAGCCAGCGAACCATAGCTGCCAAGACCCTTCTACACTTCCACGCGGTGATCCTGGATAACAGGCTGCAGCAGGGCAGACTGGCTAAGGAGAAGGGATCGAAGAGGGAATGCTAACCCGGTACTCAAAAAATGCTTGCTGAAGTCGGATGTGTTGGACCGAAAGGTGCAAATATCGCAGCCAAGCTGTAAACTACAACACAAAGCATTCCGCTCTCTGGATTACATTCTGCTACTTAAGCCCTTTTAGGTTTTGGTAGAGGGAGATTGAGAACAAACGAAAAAGAAGAAGAAGAAGAAGATATGCGCTGCCTGAGACGCATACTTGGAATTTCATGAAGTGACAGTGACGTGCTGGACCGTGCGAAGATTTCCAGCTTAGTTACGATCCTCCGCTTGTGGTGGTGTGGTCACGTGTGCAGAATGGAGGATGGGCGAAAACAAAAAGATATCCTTTACGGCCACTGGCAAATGTAAAATAGGTAGAACCTTCCTCCGCTACAAAGATGTTTGCCAGCATGACCTAAAGGCGTTGGATATGAACTCCTGCAACGAGGAGGAACTTGCCAAAGACAGACCTGGCTGGAGGCAGGCTTTGTATGTTGGTCTGAAGGCAGGGGAAAACCAGATGCGTCAAGATTCAGACTCCAAACGTGTGCGGCTAAAGCAAGGACAACTGGCTACCCTGTCTCTAATGTGAAGTCCATTTTCTCTCGAGACTGACAGGATGCCAATCGATACACATCAATAGTTTGAGGTCTGGTTATTGGGGCATATAGTTGCTTTTTCAAAACTTATATTGATATCAATTTCAAAATGAGTTTGAAGTGTACACTTATAACAATGCAGAAGGTTACCGTTTTACTATAACAGTTCTTCCGCAGGAAATATAAGATGGGTCATTTATATTGCGATATTCATGATCCAGAGAAACGAACGCAATTGGCGTTTGGTCTGGATAGATCATCCTTTTACCTTCTGATTGGTCAAGACTTGGAGTGCACTCATATCAAGCAAGGCAAAAAGAAAATTTGACGATTTCGACAGAGATGTCATAAAACGGGAGATATTGAAACTGTTGACGAAAAATCAACTTGTTACTCTCCAGAAACAAATTAATATTAGAGATTGTGTGGGCTAAAGTCAAAGGACAGGTTGCTGAACAGGACAGGACATTTAAAATATGTGATGGGGAAGTGCTGACAAGTAGCACCTTTCAGAAATAAACATTCCATTCTGGAAGAAGTGTGTTGAACATGTGCTCTGGGAAGAAAAATGGTATTGGCAATGACATGTATTTAAATTTGTCCCGCCAGTAACAATTATCAACCTCTTTGAATCAACAGAATCGGATGAATTTAGAGTATGTTTATCAAAACAATTAGGTGTACATACAATAGCAACAAATATATTTCAATATTAAAATGCGTTACACAACATAAAATTGCTGCGCAGTTGATACAACCTTGAGGGTCTAAGGGTGACCAAAGGCCTGTACTGTTGCATATTGGTGCCATTTTTACGATTGTACATAAAGGGCAGCACAAACAATCAATTGGTCCATCAAGGCATTAAAGAGATACGTCTATGAACAAAGTGCTGAGAAATTCAGCTGCGTACAATAAAATCTTAAATTTAATGTAATTTCTTTGCAATTGTCCTAAAATATCAAAAGAATTCGCCGATGTGGAAATGTCTTAACATCTATGGACTAAATAATATCAATGTTTTAGCGTCATGGATATTCTATGGCTGCATGCGAAAAATCATTTGAATCTGACATGCAGTTTAGTAGAAAATTGCTTCGGACCTTGTTCATGAATGAAAAGACAGACTATAACATCACTGCTCTGCAAATGGGCATGTGGAATCATTCTCTTCCACCATATTGTTACTGTTATGGAGACTAATGAATGGTTCCTGTAGCTTACTAGTTGTACACACTGCAGCTTCGTCTTTTCATGTCGCCATCTTTATTCTTCAATACACGTTTAATTTCTTGCAATGTGTGGATTGCTGGATTCATCCAGTATGCTGCTATTGATTTCAGCATATCCAGTTTTTCTATAGCTCATTTCCCCACTGTTTATGAAAAATGGGTACTTTCAGATGACTCAGTGGTATCAAGATGCTGAGTAGTGCATGTGCTGGATTGGCCAGCAACCCATAGCTGACTGCTAGTGTCAGGGCCGGCAACCCATAGCTGACTGCTAGTGTCAGGGCCAGCAACCCATAGCTGACTGCTAGTGTCAGGGCCAGCAACCCATAGCTGACTGCTAGTGTCAGGGCCAGCAACCCATAGCTGATTGCTAGTGTCAGGGCCAGTGAACCAGATCTGACATAACCCTTCTACATGTCTACGCTGTGATCCTGGATAACAGGCTGCAGCAGAGTAGACTGGCTAATGTAGATACTCAAAAATGCCTGCTGAAGTCGAATGTGTTGAAGCGAAAGGTGCAAATATCGCAGTCAAGCTATAAACTACAACACAGCGCATTTCATTCTCCCATCAACATCCTGCTGCTTGCAAAGTCCTATTCAGGACTTGGTAGCGGGCGATTAAGAATGAAGAACAAGATTGACTCAGTTATTCCAGAATTGAGGAATTCAATCAATTCAATAGTATGCTTAGGCGACCAGGGCCCATCGTGTTGAATGACCATGTCCACATCTCAGGTGGCCTGCAGTTCTGTTTGGGAGGAGACTATCTGCTTTAGCCAGGTGTTATGAGGGTGGCCCCGAGGACATCTCCAGGATGACCACGGCTTCTTCCAGTAACTCGCCCCCACAGTCTGTCAGAGCATCTCGTGGGCTGGGAAGAGGGAGAGACGACGGCAATCAATCGTTGAGATAATGCCTGCTAGTGGGATATGTCGAACTATTCACTATCATGTCATCCCATACGATATCGAGGATGCGCCTCTGGTTGTGAAGATGGAAGACCTCAAGAGTGAGTTGAGGAATTGCTTCAGTTGAAAATTGTTATCAAAGAGTTGGATATGTTTTCCGCTGTGTATTCTTCTTCTTCATCGTACGCAGTCAGACAGTAACCATTATTTTTTCGAAAAAAGCAGCCGTCATCCTGAGGCTGTCGACACTGCCATAGAGCTTAACCCGCTGTGTATTCAATCATATAAATTTATTTTTTAAATGTTAATAACCACTTCTTATATTTAAAAAAAAATGTTATTTCAGAAACCATCCAGGCATAATGGGAGAGCAGGCTTCCAACTTGCCAAAGGTTGTCAGCATTGTGGGAGAAACACTGCATCGGGAGCTCATCCAGGAAGACACAGAACTCTACCATCGCCTTGTCAACATTGTTAAACAAGTTCAGGTGAAGCATAATTCTTTTTGTTATACTTAAGTGATTTCTTTAGAAAGCAATATATTATACACTATGATGATTTTGTTTTTGTTGTTTTTTTTGTTTTTTGCGTTCGCCTTATTTCTCTAATCCCCAAGGCGGTGTGCGTTGCACTGCGTTTTTATTTTGCGCCTGTCGGCCCAGTGCATCCGACTTCAACATGCATTTTATGTAAGGGTCTGCTTCCTCCTGCATTTTCTAAGGGTTTGCTTCCCCGGGGTAACGGCCGGTGCTGTGATGGGGATCGAACCCAGCACCTTCTGGTTGTGAGCCGTGCCACTAGGCCACGCCGTCCCCTACACTATGATTATTTCCACCAATTTATTATTTACCACTGTTTATATAATGTCTCTTCAAATCTAATTTTCATTAACGGTAAATCATTTATTTTCAATCACTATATTTAACATGCAGAAAACATTATGCGAAAAGTAAAAACAGATGACAGCTACTGGAATTTGGATCCATTCACAATAGTAGGGAAGTAGATTGCAGATGACACAGTCATGCTGTCAAACAGCCTGGAGTGACTGCTCATGTCTATTTAGAAGCACAGAGAAGCTCAGGACCTTTTCTTGAACACTAAGAAAACTAACATAATGTCCACTGACAAAACAGGACTGCAACCCCAGATTGCTATTAATGAAGAAATTGAAAGTGTCCCATTTTGAATACCTTGGCTCTACGTTATCCAATGACGGGGACTGCTTAAAAAGAAATTAGAAGACATTTGGCCATGGTGATGCAGAAGCTAATCACCATGCACAATTTATGACATAATACTAACAAGCAACTGGAACTGAAGAAGCGTTAAATGGGGATATGGAAATTGGAAAGAGTAATTTTTCCGTACTTACTGTGACCCATTTCTTCAATATAAATGTCAATTTCTATCCACAAACCTTACTATGTGTTTGAGTCAGACTTCAAATTGCACGTATGTTGAATATCCACCAAGTAATTCAGATGCGTCATCATAGGTATGATCAAGTAATAAATAATTTATTCGATTAAAGCACATGACGTGACGAAGCGGCCTGTAGCCATCGGCCTTTAAAATGCCGAAACAACCCCAGAAATAGGAAAAATGTCGTACAACAGTTTTTCTTTTACAGCATTCAGTAATATTTTGCTGGGATATGATGTTCGTATGCTAATTATTTGTTTTTATTGGATCAAGATGCTGAGTAGTCCATGAGCTGACTGCTAGCGTCAGGGCCAACGAACCAAGTCCGAGCCTTCTACACCTCCATGCGGTGATACTGGATAACATACTGCAACAGAGCAGACTGGCTAAGGAGAAGGGATTGAAGGGGAAAGGCTAGCCGATACTCAAAAATGCCTGCTAAAGTTGGACGTATTGGAGTGAAAGGTGCACATATCTGTCGGGCTGCAACACAAAACTTTTCCAGACAACATCCTGTAACTTGCAAAGCCCTTTTCAGGGCGTGATTGAAAACAAATGAGGAAAAATTGTTTTTCTGCTACTTCATGTCTGACTGATTCTCATAAAGTCAATTCATTATTTGCTTTCTTCTGATTTCAGTCAAATCCAGATGCTTTTCAAGTTTGTGTGGCCCAGTTGACCGAGCAACAAAGACAGGCATTGAGCGAGGCTTTAGCATAATGGCTTTCCTGTTGATTACATTAACCGTGGCTTGTTGCAGTGTTGGAAATAATCACTGGAAATAAATTCAAATTGGTTAGAGCGGACAGTACTCTTTTTTTTTTCTGGATATAATTCCAAAGTCTATCGCAGGGATTCCTAGCCGTGTACCACTACACATTAACGTGCCACCAAATTTCAGAAGTGTGCCATGCTGCGACATTCCAAGAGTTTGAATGACCTTATCACAGAGCATTTATTATTATGTGGAATATTATTATGTTTCACATTAACACCAAATCAACAATGCTGCGGAATTTTAACAGAGTGAAAAGATCGGGAATCGCTGACCTATCAGGAATATAATAGAAGAAAATAGATCCAGGAGTAGTAGTATTAAGAACAAGATCTTCTCTTCTTCTTTTTTTCACTGCTACCGGAGTATACAGCCATCAATACAGGCGGTCTCCTCCAAGTCCACCTAAGCATTTTGTGTTTTTTTTTTGTTTTTTTTTTTGCAGTGATGGTTTCTGTAACAATTTGTTTCACATGATGAGGTCACTTGCCTCATTCACAACTCTCTTTAGTCACGTTTTACATGCATGGAGGTGCAGTGATCCTACATTTGTAGATATTTGCAAGGTAACGAGCCAAAATTTGAGTGTGAAGCACTTCCTCTTTGTCACACCTAGTAATAATTATTTGCTCAGATATTTTTTATTGGTCAAGTTCATATTTATTATAACTAGCAAATGTTAGTCGGAAGAGGTACAACTGTGTAGAATGATATTATACAGGAAAAAGAAGAAAATGTCACTATTCTGGGTTTTCTCCAACTTTCATTTCCAGACATTTTCAGTGTATTCTATACTTCTCCGTTAGAGATTTCATGTAGTATTCGCTTCCTGAGCAAAAAATTGAATTTTTGGTTCCTGGGCAAAGATTGAGTTTTGTATTTCCAGGTGAAGATGGGGGTTTTGGGTTCCAGAGAATTGAGTTTGATATTTTAAGTTTATAAGTTAGCTTGTATAGATGGCCCTTTAGATTTTTCAATATAAATATTGTTGCCAAAATATTTTTTAAATAATTATTTTGCTTTGTTTTAAGATTTATTGCAAAATGTTGGGAAGTAGGGAAACTTGTTGCTGCGTTTAGAAAGTGTAGGTGTCGTCATTGATCATACTGATATAAGACAGATGTGATGACTTTTATCTTTGGGTCCTGTTCATAATAGATCAAATAAACAGTATACAGTGTAGAGAGCTGGTGATTTTTTTTAATAATCGTGGTCTGTTATACTCCAGTCTGTGTAAATTTGTTGAATTGTTTCTTTCAGTCCGTTGAAAGTGTGACGAATTCGTGTTTTAAAAAAAAATAAAATCCATTAGTATTGAGTTAAAAATTATGATCTAAAAATTGTAACCCTTTCCAGTCCAGGCAAATTTTGCCGATTTCTGACTCTCCATCCGGACTAAGTGCAGAAATTCCAAAAGTTCAAAATAATTGTAAAATAACATTGAACAAATTGAGCTCAAATTACGATCTAAGCATAAGACGCATAATTATGACAGGAAGTATTCAAAATAAAGTTTGTATATTAATGCGGAGGTAGGAAATTGGAGAGGAAAATTTGTTTTTACACCTGAACCGTTGGTTTTCTCAGATATATCCTCCAAATATGTTAAACATACCTTTCTTATGTGTCCAAGTCAAAATCTGATCGAGCATGTGTTGAATATCCGTGAGTTATCCGGATGCATTATCATTTGTCTGGTCAAATAATATACTTTTTTTCTGGTCTTGAAGTCCCAACTTTTCTCTTGTTACCTACGATGACTTTGAAACGTAACAACTTTCTCAAATCAAATGTCTGCCTAGTGGAAATAACCTTAAATCATCTGTGCGTGGCTTGACATCGGCAATTATTGCCATGGGACTGACCTTAACAGCTTTTGAAAGTTTCATGGGTGCTTGAGACACGCAATTATTGTTGCAAATAAAAACGTGTACGTCATGATTCCCATTGCTGGTGTAGTTGAGAGGTTTTAAAGTCTGAGAACTTCAGGCCGCTTTGCCCATCACTGTAACCATGCTGTGTGCTGGCTATATTTATTTCCAACTGACAGAAAAACAACATATTGATTCTAACCGCGGCCCTGCTCCACCAGTAGGCATGTATTGAAACCATTAACCCTTTGAACCCTGGTCACCTGGCCTGTAAAACCCCACTTTCCTGGGCTCCTGAAGAAAAAAAGCCAAAAATGGACACCTGAACAAAACTAGTTACAATGACAAAACTAAGTGATCTGTTTCAATTATTTTATCTCAAATAGACTGACCTGATCATTTCCAATATTCCAGCTTATTATGGCAGTCCACCCAGCATGCAGACCCACTGACCTGACCTATATTCCTGCTTATTATGGCAGTCCACCCAGCATGTAGACCCACTGACCTGACCAATATTCCTGCTTATTATGGCAGTCCACCCAGCATGTAGACCCACTGACCTGACCAATATTCCTGCTTATTATGGCAGTCCACCCAGCATGTAGACCCATCCTTTAGTCACAGATAAGTTTCACAATGTTCAAAAATTTTGTCTTGACTTATTTGAATGGTCTGTCTTTGAAGGCCATGTTTGTTAAATTTAAATGAGCTTACTACACAAACATTATTTCCTGTAGCTGTTGGAGACATTTGTGGATGATGGGAACCAACATTTTGCAGTCTCTGTTGTGCCTCGACACGGTTGTGAAGTTTTGCAGTAGCTGTTCTATAATCCCCTATGAGGGACAAACAGACTTCGTTCATGAACATCCCAAATGTCCTGTAGCGTCTTCCTGTTGTATTGTGGGGACTATAATGATCCATAAGTATGTAGGCATTATTACATGCCCACAAAGAATTTCACAATTAGCCTCCTAGGCCAGCGATAATGCCGTCGTGTCTTGTTGAGATGACAAATTTGGTCGTTGACATCTGTGCCCCCCATGAAAGCATTATAGTCAATACAAAGTTGAGGAGTTGGAACATCTACAGCTGTTCCATCCTTTCTTCTCCTTATAACAGTTCCAATTTCTGTTGGGTTGTGGTAGTTGGATATAAAATTTACAGGTCTTTGGTCCATCCAGATAAGGCATACAATGTTGTTATGGCAAATAAATTCTGAATGACACCTGTCCATTTTCTTCTTTCCTGCCAGTACTTTTGGATAAAATTTCCAATTTGTCATTGCTGTACCTACAGCAAGTGTACCATAATCAGTGTACAACTTTTCAAAGAGAGTTACACTGTTGTAGAATCTGTCCATACCAACAATATGGTTTTTGTTGACCAAATTCCCAGAAGTTTAAATTCTAATAACGACGCTACCAACAACACCAAGATCTGAAATAATGTCTGCTTTTCCAGTGTAGATTTCCTCCAGATTCAGAATATATCCAGAGCTTGCTTCACAAGCCATGTAAGCCTTTATGGGCTTTGACTTGATATACTGTTTGAAGGCAAGCCTGCTCTTCGAGTGGATCATACCTTCGTCTAAGCTCACGTGCTGTGAAGGCGAATAATAGTGCCGACATTTTCATAGCAACACATCCAACATAGGCCTTACTTTGTAAAGTTTATCTGCTTTTTCCAAAGCCGGGTCCTCCTCATCAACAAGATGAAGAAAAGTCCAGAGAGCAAGGAAGCGATCACGGTCCATCACAGTTCGAAAATCAGGAATATGAGACAATAAGTTAGCAGACGAGCTAGACCAGTACTCCTCGTAACATGGTTTACTCACACTGTGTTCCATTTGAAGACACAGTCCAAAGAATCCTTTCATCTCTGGCACTACTACACTTAAAAAATTTTTTGCATAGTAGCTGGTTGGTTTCTTGCTTCTCACCTGCTCAACGCTTCGAGTTGTCTGCTCACACAAATTGTGCCAGAAATCATTATCCAGGAAAAGTTCCAAAAATTCACTGGCTTTACTTTCTGAATTAATAGATTCTGGAATGTTCTTAGGGCCTATCTGCTCCATAAATGTTGTGTCTACTGCAGACACAGGTCTGAATATATTTATTGGAGACCAACCTGCATCAAATTTACTAGAGACACTACCTGGGAGACACCACCCCCTTCCACACCCCTGTAAAACAGCCTGATCGCTAGAAAAATCAGGAACAGGGTAAGATGTAGCTTCTTCAGAGTCTAATGATCATCTGATTCAACTTCTATATCAGTTTCAGAATAGTTGCTATCTAAATCTAATGCATCGTCCTCCGAATCATTGAGAACAATCTCGACAGCTTGTTCCATTGTAAGCCTTTTAGAACGCTCATTTACTGGTTTTTCTGCATGTCTTTTCATCGTGAAAATATAGTAAAAATTTGTCGCAATGTGATCAGTTCATGGGCGCCACCATTTTGAAGTAACATTCCGGAAGTAGTATGCAAATTCTGCTATGTCTATCCATACTATGCCCGGTCTTATAAGATACGTGTGCTCCACCGGCAAACCGGTGACTCGGGTTAAGCCACACTCTCCCTCCTTCTAAACATAAATATATCCGGGCCACTATATTTCACCATAATAAACAAATTTGATAATTTACAGCCATAATTTTTTCCCACCAATTCAGCTAAAATATGAATATTATGAGTATTGTGCACTAATCAATTGTATTAAGAGAAAACTATAAATTTGTTTGCTTGTGTTTTTTTTTGGTGGTGATTTCATTCAGGAAACCCAGTGGTCTCAAAGTAAGGTGTTTCAATCACTGGAGGCCAGGATTTTTTTCACATGGTTTATCCGGTAAAAATTTACCCTGATCTCTGAGTAGGGAGATCAGATACCCGTGTGCAGTTGAAAATCAGAAATAGTAGGCTTAACTGCTGCTACTCTGGCAAAATTTGAGTTAAAAATCGACTTATTCTATGTGGGATGAAAATCCCTAGAATAAATTAAGTCGATTTTTAACTCAAATTTTGTTGCAAAAAGGCGGATTTTTGTCTGCCAAAAATTGTGAACAGATCAGGTCACGACACAAGCTGTTGTGTGTAAGCCATTTTTGTATTAGTCTTTTGTTGCATTTTGTGTACTGTAACACATAGTGGCTTATCACAGCCTGGTTTTATTGTATGGACCTTGAGAACAAGTGTTCGTAGCAGTGAATGCCTTAACATCAGTGACGGTTTGAATGTCTTGTGTCGTTTTCAGTTTTACAGTAATAACAGCACAACCTCTGCTTCTGTTTTCTTCTAGTCTTAATACCCAACTATTTTTGTGAGGTAGCAGACTAGATTATATTTGACAAAATGACACTTTTCAAAGAGACCAGATTATATTTGACAAAATGACACTTTTCAAAGAGACCAGATTATATTTGACAAAATGACACTTTTCAAAGAGACCAGATTATATTTGACAAAATGACACCTTGTGTGAGGTCTCTTGGAAGAGACAAATTGGTGTGAGGTCACTTGGAGGAGAGAAATAGTTGTACGGTAAATTGAGGGACTGGCGACAGATTTGGTTATTTGAGACCTAATGTGGAATAATTAAGAACTTCTACCATGCAATGTCATTTTTTTGTGGCATATAGTTTCTATAGGATGGGAACAAGTTAGTGCCTTGACCAGCCTTCCTTAGTCTGAGACATGTCTGGCATGTTAGCTTTCCCACCATGGTTGGGCCATAGAAGAAATGTTTTGTTTCATACAATAATGCTGTTCTGTGTTGGACAGGACAGACATTTTTTTTTTAAAACAGCTCAGATAATTTGATAACAATAGGTCCATATTATTTAGGAACTCTGCAAAACCCAGGTAAGTAGTAAACAAAGGTGTAAAACTCTTTTAGTCTCTAGGCCATTATAGAAATGCTTGTCCGCACACAAGCTTATGTAAATACGTATATGATGGACATTTTATTGATAGCTGTTATTGATTTGTGTGGTCAGCTTGCCTTTTACAAGCAATATACTTTTAAATTTGCCCTCTCTGCCTGGGCACTGCAGTAAAAGACACATGCATACAAAATTACACTGAAGGATTAATGAATAATACTGTTTATGAATTAATTAAACATGTCTTGAAGTCTTTTAGGCTGTCACTTATTCTTTTTGTTGTTGACTGCAATAGTGATTGTTGCGATGGGGAACTGAGACGTTAGTCTGTCTATATCTCTTCCATGTAGCGTTGCCTGGAAACAGGCAGCCTCACTGAAGAGATGTGGATCAGTGTGATCCATATAGCAGTGAGTGTCACACAGATGAAGCCAAATATTTCACAACCGTCTGGCGGACCACGTTCATCAGCACGCTCAGGATACGAGAAAAGCTACAACCTGCCATGTCCTTTTCAGGGTGTAAAAAATTGTGGGTATTGAATAAAAACACACAACCCATAGTGACTGAGCAATCCTAATTGTCAGCCAAATCCCATTCTTATATCAAAATACTGATATCCACTTCTACTGTGCCAGTGAATTTGCAGCTGCACTTGCAGGGTCACTTAGTCAAAACTGTTGGCGCACAGTTTCAATTGTTATGAAAGTCCTAGCCATTACTTCACCATTTGTCTCGTCGCATGAATCACAGAACTTGAAGGAACCACTTGGATATTTCAAATGAGTCATAATCTACATACGGCGTAGTTGTTTGCGAATGCCCACTCATTTGTGCGCTCAGAGTGATACCATATTGTCCAATATGCATCAAGAACAAAACCGAACATTGTGGCACTCCATTTTTTTTTCCTTTCTCACACCACCTATGACAACTACTTATTTATACCCACTGTTTGCCTTATTCCAGTTAACCAATTTTTATAACCGTTTGGCAACTTCGCCACCTATTCTATGTGATTTATACAGATGAGGGATTTTTTTAAACATAATTTCTATCGTGTAGCGCAGTGGTTAGCGAGATGGCTTCGATCTGAGTGGTCATGGGTTTTATTCCCCAGTTGAGGCGGAAATCTTTTATAGACCGCAATGGTTCCCAGCCATAAATGGGTACCGGTTCAGTCCGGTAAGTAAAAGCGAGGTTGGAGAGAAGATTGCTACCGCCCTCATAGCCGAGCCTTTGAAATGTGAGATCACTAACATATCAGATAAGGATAATTTTGTTTTTCTTTGTTCATCTGGAAAAGTAGTTTACCGTTTGTCGCCACAGTCTGGCTTTTTTGGGTACCAGGTTTTCCTTCCTACTGCGCTCCCTATTGTCTTAGCCAGACCACACTAGTGCAGCCTGTTTCTAGGGCCACCACTTGGAGGCGGAATAGGATCTGGTTCACTGACCCTGATGAAATCTCTCGCTGCTGTCAGCCGATTCACTGTTGCATCTTCTGTCACAATAACATTTATCATTCGTGGCACACAATGGTTGTTATAAGTTAAGCAGAATTGATCTGCAAAAATTCTTCCTATATTGATATTCGTGGGCCTGTTTCTTCAACTTTCAGCCTCAAAGGGACATTTGTTTCACAATATTTGCGCCCCAACAGATCTAATTTTTTTAATTGGATGATTTATTTTCCCTCTTCGATCAATTGGATGATTTACCTTCCCTCTTCGATCCCTAATCTCAGCCAGGCTACATGGTCTTGCATCTTCAGTCCTTGTTTCATTATATAGACTTGGTAATGTGCTATATTCACGGTTGTGTCTAGTGTATTCAACCGGTTCTTCGTGAAAAAACATAAAACTGAAATCACTGTTATTGAGCTTTATTGGAGTATAAATTGGCCATCATGTTACAAATATCTACAGCATTTTTCAAGCTGTGATAGAAGGAACTAAAAACTAAAATGTAAGCTTAAATAGTAAGAACAAATATAGAAGAAAGTAAATCAAAACGTGCTGGCACCAAAGGAATTGACAACAAATATGGAACCAAAGGAATTGACAACAAATATGGAACTATCTTCCTACTTCCAAATACAGTGCACATCACATTATTAAGACAAAACCCGTCAGATGTTATGGCCATCATCGCTTCGCTCGCGAGCGAAGGGCAGTAACTTATATTGTTAAGTTTAATGTAAGGCTGACATTTCTAGTGGGTTAATCAACCCCATCCTGCAAGCTCCCCAGCCACAGAGCTATTATGAAGCAATCCATGAGAATGGAATGGAGAGATACCAGGAATACAAGCCAGATAATGATAGCACCTTCATAGAATGGGTCTCAGAGACACTGCCAGGTGCAATTGTGACCGTTTATTAAATGTATTTTAAAAAAAAAAGCTAAATGAAAGATTATGGGAGTGAGTGACAGTAGAAAATACAGATTTCAACCTAAATAGCTGCAGGACGGAAGTCCTCGCTACATCTAACAGTCTCCATAAATATATTAACAGCATACACCACGGTTGTATGGGCTCGACATGTTGAACCAGTGTTACCAGAAAACCACGACTGCAAATGGACTTCTCGGCAAGCAGTTTTAATGGTGGTCACTTGGTGCGAAAAGATGAATATAAAAATGTGAACACGCACAAAAATGCTAGTTCTATCTCAAATGAGCACCAACATTGATGGTTGAAGATGCAGCAGGAAAAAAGCTGATAGCAGCCAGGGGCTCAGAATCAGCGACCATCAAAAAACATACTTAAGCCTTGCAAAAATATTAGGTATTAATGAGGGCAGGCAAACCTGGTCCCAAATGGCACGCTAAAATCAGTACCGGGCTGAAAAGACATCACAGCTAAACTACGACATCATCACAAACTCCCCAAGACCATTATCAGTGCACCACATCATGCATCTCTCATTCAAACCATCAACATCAGTGCACCATATCATGCATCTCATTTCCTCTCTCAAGATCACAATCAGTGCACCATATTGTGCATCTCATTTCCTCTTTCAAACCCTCAAAATCAACATCAATGCACAATATCGTGCATCTCTCATTTTCTCTTTCCCGAGAATTATTCTTCCTTGGACAAATCTAGTACACGGAGAATAAAAGCAATGTTGCTCTTGTGCTTAGTCATATAGCGGACGCTGCTGCCATGGATAAAGTGTTAGGCTTCCAGAGGAGACTAACGTGTGGTCAGGTCATACTGAGACAATGTTAGTCTGTGTCAGGTGAAACATACTGATCAGGCTAAATTAGTCAGGTACAGATGAAACATACTGATCAGGCTATGTTAGTCAGGGACAGGTGAAACATACTGATCAGGCTGTTAGGACAGGTGAAACCCTGCACCTCCACATGGTGATCCTAAGCAGAAAGGATGACAAAAATGACCCGCTGGTCAGACCAAATATCAGTCAAGATAGAAACTACAACAACGCGAGGCCCTTTTCAGGGCTTGTAGCGGGAGTTTGAGAACAATGTAAAAGAATTGAATTGAACAACTGAAGACCTGTATTGATATAAGAATGGCATTGGGCTGCCAAGAGTAGATTTGCTCAGTAGCTATGGGACATTTTGTTTTGTTGGTTCATCCATCACGAGTGATGATGACCCATTTCTTTTAGCCAGTTGAGTATTCTGTGGTTCTGTGCGGAGATGGCTGACGAGTCTGATTTGGGATTTGCAGGCAGTGAGGACATGGAAAGTTCGCTTCGCAGGGTGGTGATATTTTACTGGCCTTTCTCCGTTGTTCTGTTGCAGTCTTTTTAGAAACCTCGCACAGCACGGCTTCTCTGCTGAGGGCTTTTGAGACACTAAGTATCTACATCGCTTTTTTGGGTCTCCTTGGGAGTGTTAGCCCTTCTGCATCTCGCCACAGAATATTATTTGTGGCAACTGATAGTATGGCATGGGAACAACATGATGGCATCAATTCTAGGGATACCAGGATACTTCTTCATCGTACAAAGTCAGACAGTAACCATTATTTTTTCAAAAAAAAGCAGCGGTCATCCTGAGGCTGTCGACACTGCCATAGAGCTTGTCTAGTGTTGCCACTGGTGATGGCCACATCTGCTCTCTCTGATCCTCGTATGTCGGGCAGTTTTGCAGCAAATGTTCAGCGGTCATTTTCCCGGTACCACACGGGCATTCGCCGGTGCCACCTATCTTCAATTTGTTGAATATGTGGTACCTCAGTCTATTGTGGCCAGTGCGAAGTCTGAAGACCACGACCTGCTCTCTTCTGTTCAACTGGTAATAGGCATCGTTTTTGGTGTAGCCAGTATGTTCAGTTTCCCATTTGGTCATGTATCTAGCTCTAATAAGCCGTTTTGACTCTTCGTATGTCATACTAATATCTGGTTGTGGTAGTCTTGCACCTTCTTTTGCCAGTCTGTCTGCCTCCTCGTTGCCTTGGGATGGAACCCACTGTACCACTACCCTTTTTGGTGCGGACTGCTGGCATAGTTGACAGAGTACTGCTCTTAAATCATTGGTTAAGTTCAATATTTTTCTGGCTTTTTAGTGCTGTGACTACGGCCAAGGCATCTGTAAGCAGGACTATATGGCTTTCAGGATACAACAACATATACACAGTGCTTATTGTCCTGATGTAATCAAAAGGACTTAACCTAACTTTGGAAAAAGAAAAAAACATACCATCTCCTAGTAACATTCAAAGAGTACATGACTTATCTTAATTTTATTTCTCATCTTGGGCTGGTCTCTAATGTTGCTTCAAGCAGTCAACCCGAGCTGGTGTCAAGCAGTCAACCCGAGCTGGTGTCAAGCAGTCAACCCGAGCTAGTGTCAAGCAGCAGCAATCATGATTATGTTGTTTCAGGAACATCCCATTGCTCATCATTAAGGCTGTGATGTACACCATCACCACAACCACAATGACAAGCAACAAGTCTGCCTCATCTTGAAGTTGGACATCGTCCTGTGCCCCGTTCTAAAGTGCTCAATACTTATTTGTGCTTGCCCTAAATACATTTTGTAACGTCTAAAAAGTGGAATTTCAGCAGAATTGCCGACTGGTTGGAAATGAGTTTTTGAAGACCCCATTGTGCTATTCCTTGCTGTTTTTACTTAAACTCATGCGTCAGGTACCCATTTACCGTTCGGTTGACTGGAGAAGTGGTACCCGATTAAAATCACGATTTTTAAAATAAAGTCTGCGGACGCGATTCGAACCGAGGCGCACTGTTACCACAGAAAATAGCAAATTGCTAGCTTTGAGCTGAGCTAACGCATCCCTCGTGACATCTATAGATTTTTTTTAAAAACCAATAATGAACTTCTTATCAAATCGTAAGTTCACAGGGAATAATGATTTGACGGTGCGATGATGTTAATGAAAAGAACATCGCTCATCAGTCAGGCTGTGGTGGAGTTTTACAACAACACATCCCAAATGACAAGTGACACTTTTCCTGCTCGGGACTGGCTGTATGAGTAGTCAGAATGTTCTTTGACGAGGGCATGCCATTGATATCCGATACGGCTCATGGTTTTCTATCAGAGTTAAAATAAATACCTAGTTTGTATTAAACAGACTAATTGTGAAAATGAAAAATGGCGCATAAAACAGACTTCATTGCACCTAGGCCCACCCATGTGTGCTTCCACTGCTGAAAGTGCAGGCGACAGAGCATGAGGGTTCCCATTTACAGCTGGATTGACTGGAAGAAGCGATCATACCATGCCCGACAAGCCAGGTCTGACAAACTAAGTGGTTTGAACCTATTACACTGGAACATATGGATTGTAAACCAAGCTCTAGACCCCCAAATCTCCCAATGATATGCTACAATATAAAGGGAAATTAAAAAATATATAAGCATATCCCGTTACAACAACCATGGAAAGTCCAATGAAAAAAATTGAACAGCCAACCAGTCTTTTAAATGGCACAAAAATACAAGTACCGTGCGGACCTTAGGCCAAATTTGGATTGAATAAGTCATGGATATAAACATACAGATGAATTGATTGCATCAAATTGTTCACTTCGTACTAGATCCAAGTGTTGAATGGTCACAGTGAATCTAACCACAGATGTGCTGTGATATGCACTAGCACCATCAAATCACACTGAGGATAATGTGCAGGTCCTTTCAATCATCTCTGGTCCACATCAGTAATGTAATTTCCCAGCATAAAATTAGTACACAAATAGACCATTTTATGAGAACAAATGGTTCATATTTGCATGCCTCGCCAAAAGTAGACGAAAAAAAGAACATTTCTGTTTGAGCACCAATGTCCAAATCGAAAGTAAGGATGGCTGTAAAGACTGACAGGCCAGGAGCATTTTCGCTGGGTCTAATAGGGAATGTGTGCTGGAATTAGACCCACATCAGGTCAGTTTTACCCTCTTCATGAAAGAACGTTGCTACGGTAATCCCGCTGAACCCTAGAGGAATCGCAGGTTTCAGACACTTGGTCATTGACTGACTAAAAAGCTATCTCTTGAACGGGTGCTGGTATTAGACCCCCGGAAGACATGTCAGGTTTTACCCTACTAATGACAGGGCGTTGCAAAAGTAATCCTGCTTAATTCGAGAGGAATCGCAGGTCAATTTGCTTGGCTGATAAGTCAATGGTGCGAGGCTACCATCTGAGGGATTACAGCCGAACGACTCTAAGCCGGAATCCCGCCCTAAATCTCAGCACCACTGCGATGGGAGGCTACGATATGGTTGGGACCTAGGGCTCTCGTCTCAGCTCGACCCGATCGCTGCTCGATATTCACCCCATACAGCGTTGAGGTGTGAAACTAGTAGAAGACTTAGTTCTCGGTCGGGGTGTCGTAAGCAGTAGAGCAGCCGCCTCACTGTTGACTCAGCCCTTGATCATGAGATATGTCAGCACACCAGGGGAACAACATCTCCATGCCATGACCAGGCTTGTCCCTTGGTTAAATGCACTCCTGCCTCGCTCTTTACCTCTGTCTGCTATCAGTCATCCCAATAAGCGCAGAAGAGATGTGACAAAATCCCAGGTGGCGGGGAATGCAAAGAGATACCTCACTCAAATGCATATGCTACGTTTCTGCCTCTCTTCCGAGATACTCTTCCGAAAAACTAGTACATACAGTCCATTATATCATATCATTGCCACACCCTATAGACACGAGTGGGGAAGACATCGATAGTCCTGCAAGACAACTTCCCTAAGAGAGACAACTCTGACCAAAAACAACTGCCTTGCAGATAGGCTGGGGACAGCCAAAGGCTAAGGAGGACATTCCTACAGCCTGTTGAAATCGGATGTACTGGGCCACAGGCTTAAAGTTACACAGCGCAACGTATATCGCTGTAACCAGCGTACGAAGAAGAAGAAAGTAAGGGTGTGATATCATTCATGCTAAATTTGTGTGGACAAATTGTTTCATCCTGTCACCTGCTTTGGATGGGGCAATCGGCTCTCATTCCCTGTGATTCCTCAGTGGGATGGTAGCCACTGAAGAGCAACTGTTATTTGGATTTTGTTGAACTGATCTGCAGCATTTGCTCATTCCTGGTGTTGATTCTAGTAGCAATCTGTTTTTAAAAAAACATGTCACAGAAAGTAACTTAAAATAGAGTACAGGGCTTGCAACTTATGCTGTAGGGAAGTATATGTTTAATCATTGTGTTAACAATTTAAACTAGTAATTCCTAGGCAGACTAAAGATAGTCCTACAATAGGGTGCTATAGAGAATGCAGTCAAAGGGAAGTGTGAAATAAGTAGTGGAAAAGCAAAAATAAAATGATAAAGCAACAGCAAACAATGGAAAATCCACAAAATAAACTAAAATGTGTTTTTTTTGGTCTAAATGTGAGAAGCAAAGTAAATAAAAGAGAAGAATTGAAACTGTATGTAGGGGATCAAGATGCTGAGCAGCATATGAGCTGTAGTGGGATTGAAGAGGGAATGCTTGCTAACCCAGTACTCAAAAAATATTTGCTGAAGTCGGATGTGTTGGACAGAAAGGTGCAAATATCGCAGTCAAGCTGTAAACTACGACACAACGCAATCCGTTCTCTGGACTACATTCTGCTACTTAAGCCCTTTCAGGGCTTAACGAAGAAGAAGAAAAAAAGCTATATAGAAGAAAATCTGGATACAATAGGATTAACAGAAGCATGAGGACATTCCGGATAGTGAATTTGAAATAGAGGGATACAAAATGTATACGGAAAGATATGGTAGTTGAAGACAAGTCTAAGGGAGGTGGAAATTGTAATGGAGATTCGAAGGTAGGTGCGAATTCGGTAAATATAACCTGGCAACAAAAATGAAAGTATATGGACAGTAATAAATAGTGGAGGTGAAAAAACAGTGGTTGTATGCTACAGATGCCCAAAAGTCCAAAAGATGAAGAGCTAATTAGTAACGTAAGAAAGGCTAGTGCAGGGAAATTATTAGTAATGGGGGATTTAATCTTGCCTGAAAAAAAAAAAAAGGATATGGCAGAGCACTTGCAGAGTCAAATCCTTTTGGAGGGGACGTGTCACGGCTCACAAGCAGCAGGTTCTGGGTTCAATCCCCATCACAGCACCGGACTTTACCCCGAAAATGCATGCTGAAGTTGGATGCACTGGGCTAACAGGCGCAAAATAAAAACAGTGCAACGCTCACCGCCTTGGGGATTAAAGAAAATAAGGTGAACACAAAAAAGTGCATAACTGACAGTTTCTTTTATTCAGCGTGTAGAGGAAGCTACCAAAGGGAAAAACACTCGACAATATTTTCTACAGAGAAAAATATGATTGAAAACATTATTGTTGGGGAACTGTTGGCTCAAGCGACCATCAGATTAACTGTTGCAATCTTATACAAAGGAGAGAAGTAAACAAACTCATGAGCATGCGACTACTCTAAGACAGATGTTCAAAATATGAAAGAGACAGCCGGCTACATAATCTATAAAGATATTGTCAGAGATACAGGTGTTGAACAAGGGTGGGAGAGTTTTAGAACTAAAAGAGGAATGTGATCCATGTTGGGAGGTAAACCCCAAGCGTAAAAAGTGGATACTAGATTTGTAGTTAAATGTAGAAGAGCTAAAAATAAAGCATGGCAAAAATCTATGAGGCGCAGGTAAATCAAACGAAACATGTTAAAATACTTGGACATACCTCAGAAAGTGAATAAAACAGCAAAAATAGACTTTGGGGAAAAAAACTTCCTAATAGTATCAAGACTTCTTTTCTTATGTTCGAAATAAACAAAGCCCTCTCATAGATAGCACAGGTAAAATAATAATAGTAGGCGGCTAATCTACCAAACCAATGCTTTGGCACAGTCTTCACAAAAGGAGACTGCTCAAAAATGCCAGAGCCTATAGATATTTTCAAATGTGAAATTGATATAGGATTAAAATCAATCTGTATGCTGGGAGGAAATGTTTGTTTTTATTGTAAATTGGAGGGATTAAAGGTGGATAAATGGTCAAGATGGTATCCATCCAAGATTGCTATATTATGTTCTCAATCACTTGCAAAAGGGTTTGTTCCAAGAGATTTGAAAGATGCAGGAGTGATCCCCTTATTCAAAAAGAGAAAGAAATCAGATCCAGCAAATTATGGACAGGTGAGTTTAACGAGCATAGTCTGTCAATTGTTTGAATCAATGATCAAAGAAAACATTGTAATGCATTTAGACAAGTTTACTCTAATCAAAAATAGTCAGCATGGGTTTAGTAATGGGAGATGGTGTTTAATAAATCTATTATAATTCACGGAGGAGATTACTAAAATTATAGATAAAGGGGAGCCAGTGGATGTTATTTATCATGATTTTGCTAAAGCCTTTGATAAGAGTACTTCAACAAAGATTATTTAAAAAGTTAAGATCACATGGAATAGGTGGGGAGTACTATGTTGTATGAAGTAAAGAGTGGAGTGCCACCTGGCTCTTGAGACCGATGTTCTTGATATATATTAATGATTTGAACATTGATATAGGATCCATGTTTTAATAATTTGTGGACAACACTATGTAGGAGTGTCTTATCTATAGCAGAAGTGGATATATTGAGGTTGGATTTAGATCAAATTCGAGACTGGTCTGTGAGATGGCAAATGGAGTTCCAATATAGATAAATGTACAATCATCCACGCGGGTAGATGCAATATGGAACATAATTACAGTATGGGCGAGTATCATTAGAATGATAAAGAAAGGGACCTAGGGGTTATAATAGAGCATACAGTGAGTGAGCAAGTCCAGGTAGCAGTGAATAAGGCAAATGCAATATTAGGTATGATAAATAAGAAATATTAAACATATGAGTAAGGAAGTGATAGTCAAACTGTATAAAGCATTAGTTTTATGCCTAGATTGGAGTACTGTGTACAGGTGTGGAGTCCTTATCATAGAGGGGAAATTAACATGCTAGAAAAGATACAAAGAGCGACAAAACTGATAGTGGGATTCCAGAATTACAGAATGAGGAAAGAGAAGACTGGTTTATCACCTGTGGTGATCACAGGAAAGGTTAAATTAGACTAACAAGTTTTTTTCAAAATACAACCATTCACAAGAACAAGATAGCATAGCTACAAGTTAACTAAAGAAATGTCCAGACTAGAAATTAGGAATTTTTTTTTTTTAGTCAGAGAGTGATGAATGCTTGGAATGCATTGCCCCAGGAGGTAGTGGAGGCAGGGACAGTTAATGCATTTGATTGGATGCACATAGCTTTTAGAGCAGGGTAATGCAAATGTAACTGGTTGTAAACAGACTCTGATGTCTTTAAAATCAGTATAAAAGTGTTATAAAAGTGGAATATTTGGTGTTCATGGCACAACATAGTCAACATTACCATTTTCTGTACATTAGTTTGTTAGAGGGTTTTCATGGCAGCGGTGGAAGTGTTGTGAGTAGGCTGTGATATGATCTCTACATCAGCAAGGCACATTCACCTATAAATACAGACAATATGTTGTATACTCTTGAGCAAAACAGATGTATATACTTTATGCAAATGCAATACAGGATGTCTGTTTTGTCGTTTATCAGATGCCAATGCAAAATGTCTCCATGCACAGTTGGGCTGTGATATGAATTTTCAACATGTCACAACCAACTATGACGGCAGACAATATGCCAGAAGTACTTGTATAAACGAACTTTATATAAATGAACTTAGTTCTTAGTTCGACCTGTACTTCTACAAGGGCAGATGTCCCTGTGCAGGTACCACTTAGTCGACCTGTACTTCTACAAGAGCAGATGTCCCTGTGCAGGTACCACTTAGTCGACCTGTACTTCTACAGGGGCAGATGTCCCTGTGCAGGTACCACTTAGTCGACCTGTACTTCTACAAGGGCAGATGTCCCTGTGAAGGTCCCAGCTCTGGTATGGGCTGGATGTAGCCAGGAGAAGGATTTACTGCTTACCGTGCTAGGCTCAAGCAGCTTAATACTCCGCTGCGTTGGGACAATCACTTGCGGAGGGTGGTTAACCGATGTGCGAGTTCATCTGAATAGACTCGAACACTAGAGCAAAGTGGACCCACAGCCTGTTAGACACCATCTATGCTGCTCTAAACAAACCACATAATCACGGCCGGTTTTATGCCATGTCACACAGTCGTCTCTTATGACATGATCTGTGTGGCAGTGGTGCTATTCTTGTTGTCATACACAAAGACCCTGGCAGACCACTCTATTATAAATGAACATGTGAAATTAAAAAAAATATCTCTTGTATAATAGAACCATGAGCCACCACCACTGTCAGTCCTTTAGCGAAACGCGCCAAAATAAACCGTGCAATCTTGCCTTGATGCTTTCTGTAGCAATGCAGTTGCAAGCCACATGCACAACTAGCTTCAGTAGTTTTTACAAAAGGCTTGAAAGGATGCATGCAGTAAGTGCATTCTTTATTTGTTACATTCAGAATGGTTTGTGAAAAATGAATTCCAACATCATATTAACCTCAGATTAATATTCAAAACAAACATTTGTAGTACTGAGCGGCAAGTCGAGGATGAAACAATGAGAAATTACGAAAATACAGTGAATGGTTGTAAGGATCAGTAGATTTTTGCATAATGCCTCCATACACAGTTGGGCTGTGATATGAATGATTTTAACATGTCACAACCAACTATGAAGACAGGCAATATACCACCATCTGTACTTGAGTAAATCCCGCAATGCATGGTTATGGTGTAATATGGACCTATTTCAACGGTTCACAGCAGCTACGATGAACAATATGTTATGCCAGTAACTCAGATAAAAGCCAACTTTAACACTGCAGGTCTTCTGTTTCTAAGAATCTACATCACTGCATACCAACAGGTGCTCAGTCTCTCATCAAATGGTGTATGGTATGGATGCTCGCTGGTTGTACACTCAACCAATCCACTCGAACCTCGTTAATGTCAAAACTTTGCAGTCTGTGGATTGCTCCTTCATCTATTGCGATGTACTCATCCAGCAGGTGGTCATTGATTGATTTCAAAATGTCACTTCTATCCATCACTTATGTGCCCATGATGATAGCTTGTGAAGCTCTTTCATTGCCCTGAACCCCGGCATGAGCAGGACCGTAGATCAACGCCTGGAGGTTTGAGGCCTCAACAGCTGCTTTCCACTCGTATCTAAGCAATCCCTTCAGTACTTTCTGAAGTTAAGTATGCACGTGTTGTCAGGTCAGCTAATTGACTGAGAACAATGACATACTGGAGATACAATGACAATAAACACGGCAAACAGCTGGAGAAACACAATGAACATGGATAATATGCTTGATTAGAACATTGGAAGCCAATGGAAACCGTATAAGAATCAGCTCTTGTAAGACTGCTGAAAATAAATAATTCGAGGCAATTAGAAGAATGTGGTCGGTAGTCTGACAAACCAGTTCTAAAGCCGCTGTACTGAATTATGGTACGAAATGGCGCATTATGTAGGAAAAACATGAGGTCTCTAAGACAGCGATACAATATCCAGGTCATCTGATGATTTGTCCCAACCTCCCGGATACATGTGATAAGAGTGACATGCTGAAGGTGAACTACAGGACAATTCAAGTCGCTAAACACTGGATAGTAAGTTAAGTATATGTGATATTCGAGCTCCCACGTTGAAATACGAGCAAGTCCCCCATGAAACATTTAAACCAAGTAACATCTATTTGTACAAGCATAAAATAAAAGGGCTGTCGATTAAAATTTTGGCATCCTCCAATAAACAAAACAAAAAAGGCTAAAAAAATTAATAAAAAGGAAGTCCTCCTGAAATATGAGTAGATGTTAAAAACCTGGCACCCATCAATTGGCTGTGATATGACATTGACCACACATAACAGCGTATTGACGAGAGTCAAGATTCTAAACATGGACGATGCAAAACAACTGCCAAATGACAGTAGAATATGGCTAGCCAATGCAGCAGCAGATAGAAAATTAAAATGATTGCAAGCAGTTACCAAACATTTTAAAATAGAACCAAAAGACAATTTATTGGTGACATATGGCCATCATATTTCCTGTAACAAGTTAAATGGGGGCAACTTTATATAATATGGTCCAAGTTGGTGTCTGAAAGTGTACAAATATAAAGGGCGGAAAAATAACTAGACATGAATGGTGGAAAATATGTACATCCAATTGAAAAGTATTTCTTCCTCTAGGTTATGAATGATGCATGAGTAGTTTTGGCATATGCCTCTATCCACAGTGAGGCTGTGATATGTCAAGTTTTCATCAAGTCACGGCCCCCTGCGAAGACAGACAAAAAATGCTTTAAGATCTTTTCATTGCTGGCGACACTTCATTGACTAGACTTATCTGTGGCAACACCGAGAGGACATATGGAGAAGCAAATGCTGGGGAGCAAGACAAATTTCACACAGAAAATCCTGATGTAGTACAGGTTTATGAAGCCTCATAAAAATTGTGGCAGTTTCAACAAGATCCAGACAAATAACTAAATGGAACAACCAACAGTACCTGAGATACAGCAAGCAAGAACATGCAAGGACAACAATATGATGCAGCTAAAAGCTCAATTGGTTGTGAAATAACTGGTAACAAATCTAAACCAATTCAACATAAAGACAATAAGCCAGAAATATAAGCTGTCAGGTATCACGCAAGATCTGCAGACACCATACTGTATAATTGTATGAAAGATGAAAGCTGTTAACGGCAGTCTTCTCACAGCTGTATCGACTGTGATATGATCTAGTTTACAGATCACAGCTGACATAACCGTAAGACCCACAATGCATTAACTGCGATGAAATCAGCGTAGAATACATGGTACTTGTGGGAACATGGCTGAAACAGTTGTGCAGTATTCACATGCCTCAACGCCCAAATAAACGGCTGTGATATGAGACAACACATCACTGCAATTTACTGGGAATTGTGAACATGGCTAAGAACAATTTTAACTATATAATACAAGTATCCTGTCAATATTTCTCTATGCTTGTGAGACATGAACAATTACAGTTGACCTGGAGTGGAGGATACAGCCCTTGAAAATGTTTCTGATGACTTCTAAGCGTCACGTACAAAGATCAGTTACAAATGAGGAAATACGAGGAAGAATTACAACAGCAATAGGGCCTTTTGAAGACGTTTTGACAACTGTCAAAATAAGGACACTCGTTTGGTACTGGCACATATTGAGATCAAATGGCCATACAAATACAATCATCCATGGAAAGGTGCAAGGCAGACGGCGAATAGGTCGACCCAAATAGAGGTGGGAGGACAACATTAAAAAATGGACCAATCTCTGACCAGAGAAGGCACAAGCTGCTGACGGATGACATGCGGTTGTCTTATGCGTGCCCCAACGATCTCACTGGTTACGGTTACTGAGGTGAGGGTCTTGGCCAGTATATTTTGTTCGTCCAGACGTTATTAGTCTTCCTCAGATAAGAGATAGGAAAACAAAGAATTTCAAGGTGTGATCAAACAAAACATATCCATGATGTGTTGTCCGTGCAAGCGCACATGGAGCATATCACAGTTCACATATTAAGCAGACCAATGAACAAGTGCGTATGTATTCATTCTCCTCACATGCATAGGTTCTGCTGCAATACGCCAATATGGCCAGTGGTACATAATCCGCCCAAGGTGGATCAACAAGTGATGATACAGTTCCCAACAGCTGAAGGATGTAGACCAACTAACATTCATCGCAGACATTCAGGCAGTGTAGTGTATAGTGACAAATGTGTTGTAGACAACGGTGAAGGACTGTGCTCCAATGTTGAGCGAACAAAAGATTGTACGATGCCAGATAAGGCACATGTTATTGCAACAGAAGAAGCCATCGTCAAGACTGATGCAGCAGTATGGGTGAACTGTCATTGAAGCTTATGCTAGCGCGAAGAATTCATTGGTTTGAATTCACCAGTTTAAATGGTGGTTCGCAAGAAACAAGAAAAATGTCTTCACAATAGTATCCACGAATGCTGACCGACCACCGTAAAAGGAAACCACAGGAGGGCATTGTAACCACTTGCTGCCCCATGGTGATGTACTTCTGTTGCACATAGTGGCTGGTGATGAATTGTGGTGCACATAGTGGCTGGTGAAGAATTGTGGTGCACATAGTGGCTGGTGATGAATTGTGGTGCACATAGTGGCTGGTGATGAATTGTGGTGCACATAGTGGCTGGTGATGAATTGTGGTGCACATAGTGGCTGGTGATGAATTGTGGTGCACCCCTTTGAGCCATACAGCAAAAGTGAGAATGCAATGGACACATCCAAGATCACCAAAACTAAACAAAAAAAATCAAGCCACCAGATTCTGCTGATACGGTTCTGCTTACCAGCATCATTTTACAGTGAAGGACCTTTGTTTGTCAGAATTAAAAGATTCTGGCAGGAACAACAATGCAATCTGCTATAAGAACACACTAGACAAGCTGCATAAAGCCATCAAGAATAAGTGAGTCTGCATGGTTTCATATGGTGCGATTCAGTTGCATGACAATACTCATCCACATGTGCATGAAGTGTTAGTACGGAAAAGGTGGAACGTTCTGTCTCGATCTATTACCATGCGACAGTTACTTTTTCAGGCCTTTTTAACACCATGGCAGTGGTGACCAATGGTTCAATGATCAGACCCCTTTTTCACCGATGGTGAAGTGGAGTGCAAACAACAACACCCCCCTCCCCCACTTGCATTCTAATTACTATGTTCAGTTAAGCCACGCCCGTTGATGTACCTTTCATTCATTTGTAACACATCATGGGACAGTGTGGTTAAGTGACACGCCTCACAGCCCAAAGGTGCTGGGTTCGATCCCCACCACTGCACGTTACCCCGGGGAAGCAGACCCTTAAAAAACGCAGGAAGAAGCAGACCTTTACATAAAATGCACAACGAAGTCGGATGCACTGGGTGCAAAATAAAAATATAGTGCAATGCACACTGCCTTGGGGAACACAAAAAAGTTCTTTTTACACATACCAATAGGGGCCAAAGTAAAAGCCACTTTGTCCAGACCACTTTGTTGAGCTTTCATTTTCATCAGAAGTATGCTCACTGGACGCCAGGCAAATTATAAGGTAGTCACAGATGTATGTAAATATTTGACTGGACTCTGATCACAGCTCACTAGCTAACAAGTAAACAACTCTTTCAGAGAACACCACTGAGTAGAATTCATAAACCTTGCCTTGGATGTAACCCAACCCAACACAATAAAATACATGTTTTCTTATAAAGACTTGGAGAGAGACAGACAACCCACCAAACTTATTACCAGCCATTATGGCCTAGTGGAACACCTGCTGAATCAAGCCACTCCTCAAATGATCTCTTCTTTAAATATAGCATACACTTATAATAATTTCCTAGCTAGCCCATCCTGAGCAGGTGACAGCATACTGAAGTAAAATTCAATCCCACAAGTCACCTGATATTTCTGTAAAGAGATAGGAAAGTACAGACGCATGTCATTTAAATTATTAGAATAAAGTCTACATTTGTTAGTACAATTTGGATTATAAAAAAGAAGAGTTTCCAACATGCTCGTGATTGTCAGCAACAAGCTTTACATTGGGGGCAGGAGTGAGTGCATATATCTCCTGCTTGGCTTTTATAAACCAAACAAAATTTTAAAATATTTATTTAAAACCAAAAATTTCATTTTTTGTCAACATGTGGCTGTTTCTGTGTGCCATATGTCGACCAATAGGTGCCCCCCCCCCCATGGAGCATAGGTCTTAAAATATATGCCCAAGTCTCCTGTTCTGTGATCAATCCACAGACCAGTCAAAGTTTTCTCTCATCCAGGAATGAGTAGGTCTGCCTCTACTTCTTATCTCCACAACAGAGACGTGTCTTGTAATGCTAAAAACTGCTTCCGTTAACATTTGGCATCTATCTGCAACTCTTCCATGTCCTGTTACTTCCACTAGTATTTGTTCGGTGCCTCCCCCCCCCCCCGATCAAAGATCTTATACCAATTCAGTACATTTGTTTCTATATTTTCATGGCCATAAAATAGGATCTTCACATTGAAACACTTTATTTCCGTATTCAATCAGCCAGGCTGTGACAAACTTTTCTACACACATGCCATTGTAATGGGTATATCATGCAAAATAACGTGTTCCAAATTACGCATCAGTGCACTTACCCAAGGGGCAGCCAATTCTGAAGTGCACAGTGAGTGGCAGAGGTGTAGCAGCCAGAAAAAAGTATTGAGATCAACAACCATGTTCAAGCCTGGCCCGCTGATTTGGAAAGAGATGGCATTTGCCAACCCCAGAACTAACATCCCGGATCCCTCCAGCGCTAGTATGAAAATGTGTGTGGGGGATGGGAGATGAGGAGCTGGTTGTCTACACTCTTCTAAACCGGTATTTTATGTTAAGCTAAAAACCAATTGGATTGGCAAACCACCAGTGATTTTACACACCAAAACTGAAATGAAAATGAGACCTGTAACGTGAAAAGAAACAAGTAATGGATGGTATGGCCTAGTGGCACGGCTCACAAATCAAAGGTGCTGGGTTCGATGCCCAGCACAACAGTTACCCAGGAGAAGCAAAACCCTGCAAAAAAAATGCACTGCGGCGATAGGCGCAAAATAACGCACAGCGCCTTGGGGAATAAAGAAATAAGGTGAAGGAAAAAAAAAAGAAACAAGTAAAGCCATGAACATCAGCGTCAAAGCTGGCACATTACAGAAAACTAGAAACAATGTAAACAATGGCCCATTGAATGGGACATCGGTGAAAAAAAAAATCCAGAATTCTATGCAAAGAATCAGTAGACTCCTGAATTTCTTTGCAAAGAATCTGTAGACTCCTGAATTTCTATGCAAAGAATCTGTAGACTCCTGAATTCTATGCAAAGAATATGTTCACTGGATGAACTGTATCGGATAACTGATAAAATTAATAATTGTAGTCTAGTCTAGAGCCAAACAGAAAGGAGTTAGATCTACTTGATTTGATGCATAATTAATATTTTTCAATAAGCGTACTTACCACCACAAATCAATGAATAATCAACGTTTTTTGAATAATTCAATTTCAGAAAAAAAGTCACTAGACTACTGTAGAAATTGTGTAATATTAGCCATACTGTCTATGTTTTCAATTTACATTAACAATTCAAAATTAGTTAATTAACTGCAAGTGATATGCTCATGTTGCAAATTAAACAAACAAAGCCACGCAAATATGAATAGTATTTCAACAACCTTCCTATGACTAGCGGTATAATTGATATCGATAAAATATCTAGGAGGCGACTTGCAATATCATTATATCAATATTATAGATCTCTACTTACTTAGTAAGTTGGATAGGGGATAACCCAACATATGAATGTTACAACTCCACTGCATTCAGCGGTTCAATTTCCACAGAAGACTGAAAGATCGAAATGCAATCAATGACTGTTCCCGCGTTACTAAACATTGTCCATCGATGACAAAGATCGTTGACTCATCATTCGGGGAAGAAAGAGAAACAAGGCGCACCTCGCGGTCGGCCATGACTCGATAAAAGTTTGCTTTTTCACTTTGCGCTTTCAAAGAAAACAAGCGATGCAGTTTTCACGGTTGAGCTTCAGATAATTTATGTGAATATTGTATAGCTGCATTAAATAAAGATGAGAGAAATGATGATTTACCATGATTTCTTGGGAGCTTTCTCTCCGTCCTTTGTCGGAATCGTTTTCCTTTGTGTACATCACTGCCAGAAACTTGCCAGGAATAATAAAGGAATCTAAATCTCATCTTTTTGGCTTCCAAAAAGTATCTTTTTTGATAAGTGCTTGTATATATCAGCTAAAATAATACAGTAAAGTACAATATAACTTTACCAAATTTGTACACATATAATTGCTTAATATTAATTTCGAAGGTGATATTAATTAGATATTTTGTTCGGTCACCCAAACTGGCACATCACGTTTCATGTTTCGCGGGAGCCTGTTCTTGGGAGATTACTCTTGTGAATCTGCGACAGAAATAACTACGTTATTTCCCTTCTATCAACTTCTTTGTTCCTGGTGTGAAACAACTTGATTCGTAGTTAATTTGTACAACACGCAAGGCGATATTCAATTAATCATTTAATTGTGCAAGGCGTTTTCTCAGAAGTTAATAAATCCACATGTCTGAAATTATTGATCCCCACTTACTCCCGGGGTACAACCAATCTTACCAAATGAAATTCCTCTACTGTCTAGACACAATTGCATAGATCACATTATAATGATAATCACTACTCTAAGCTGAAATATAAATTATAGGCTATTGCATGAAACTTGTAGGGCAAGTAAATAAAATTCAAAATATAACCAACCACGTGTTTAGTAAAAAAAAATTTAAAAAGAGTTCGATACATTCTATTTGTGGAAAGTATTCAGTTTAATATTCTACATAAACAATAGTTTGAATCTCACTATTTGTTATGCGCATTGGACATCGCTGATATCTCATTCAACTCCTGTTTCTTTGTAAAAAAAAAAATTCCCGCGCAAACTGACCTGACGTTGTGTGAGAAAGCGCGAAATTTGAGAAATGACCCGTAACTGGCACACACCAGGTCACGTACACTTGCTGCCATTGTCTGGCGTCTAGCAGAAGTGGCGGTCAAGGTCACGGATATTTAAATTTATAATGTTTTGGGGAGGGAAACCAATTTTAACTGTGGTACTATTCTCGACTATGCCTTGACTAGCCCCTTGGTTATCAGTGCTATTTGAGTTCTCAGCTTCCATCAACAGATAAGAATTTTAGCACAGTCGTAAACCAGACATGTTAGTTAAGCGGAATTCAGTCGGGGGTTTTCAAAAAGCACAAGATCTTATCTTCCAATATTTTGATTATAACAACAAAAGTATAACATGAACACATGGAATGTCGGTGTCCTTTACGAAGGCATTAGTCTTACAAGCTCTTCCTTAAAGAAAAATGTGCTAATGGTGATCTTACACCTGCACTACGTGGGCTAATGATGACGGCTCTGGATCTGAAGGGTTTGGAGACACTAGCGGATATGTAGATTAGTTCCTGAAGATAAAAAAGGCGAGGTAGTTTGTATAACTTTTGATTTTGACCCACTCATTGCGGTTTATTTCACTCACTCCCATACCTTCGTCACCAAGTTTTGTCAGTTCATGTTTTTCTTTCAAAAAGAGACGAGTGGTTCTTTTAGCGTTATCCCCAATTAGAATCCACTATTAATACGTCAAACACAGATGCACGTGAACAATTTAACGAGATTGTAATGCCTGGAAACAGGCGACACTGGTTCAATATTGTAGGCGCATGCAGTTCACATCATGATCCCAATTAATTGATCAACTGTCCACCTCTTGTGGGGGGGGTGCATACCTGGAGTTTGTTCCAGGATATGAGGCCGATGAGCTGAACAGAAGCGAAGCAACCGAACGCTACCATAACTACTCCTTAGTTTCACACTGCAGACTTGGGAGATCCCGAGAAACAACATGAATAGCTTACTCTGTGGGCTACATCCCAGACGTGAATAAAACTAAGAAAATACATTGAATATCACGGTGGATAGACTGATGATACGTCTGATATTTTCAGTTCTACTTCTTTGCTGTCGCTCGGTTCTCGCTTTAAATATTAAACAACACGCCTAAAGCTTTCAGTGAACTTTGTTACTTGTCCATGATTCACTCAGTCTATATTATATAGATCTATCGCGAAAGCGCATGACTGTTATATTTATTCAGATATGACTATAGTCTCTATATTACTGAAGAACTCTTTTGCACGTGCATTGACAAACAAATTTATTTGGGCTGAATTGTACACAAGTTTACATGTGGGCCAAACCATAACAGAATATGCTTGAAATGAGACAGAAATCAAGGCAAGGATTGCAGTAGTGTAAAAAAAAGGACCAGAGCAAAACTGAATTGTTATTGTTAACCTCAAAGAATATCAGAATATAACTGAGGAAAATAATAATCGCCACTAATATTTGGCCTATTTCACTGTATGGGGCTGAAACATGTGCTCTAGCAAAGAGAAGGATAAAACAAGATTGGAAGCGTGTGAAATGTAATGTTACCGTAGAATAGGAAGAGTGAGTTGGACAGAAAGAAGAAGCTGCCGATGTCCTCAATGATGTGGGCGCACAAAGACAAATATTGCATATGATAGAAAAACGTCGGACGAGTTCACTTGATCACAATATGAGACATGAAAGTCTTCTACTGAAGATAGTACTAGAGGGAAAGATTCAAGGGAAGAGAGGACCAGGGAGTCCAAGATTCAATTTGACATCACACTCACATGCATGCTGAGAAATTAAAGTACGAACCTATGCTGAAATTAAGAGAGCTGCAAAGGATATGGTCAAATGGAGCGACATACTCAGACAACCTTACAACCAGTCTCCGGACGGATCAACCAGATGATGATGATGAATTGGTCTTGATTTCTGATTCGAGTGTCCAGTTTTTAAAAAATATAGAGATGTACTTCAAATTTGTGAATTTTTTTAAACACATGTCCTGCCTCCAGCTATTTCAACTCATATCTTATCAAAACTGTTTATTTTGAAGTAGGTCTACTCTTGATAGACCCATGTCAACCATTTTCTATTGCTACTGTGAAATTATGGTAATTCATATACGTATGATATAAGAGTAAGAGCCTATCTACTGCTCATGTGATAGTAAGAAACTAAATAAAAATAAAGTAAATCAAACATTTGATTTACAAATTACATTAGAACACAGTTCGTCAACAGATTACAATACATTTAATATTTTATGTGACGAAAACACAATCACGAAATAAAAAATACTCACTTTTGATATCCAAAATGTTTTGGTTCAGATCTATATTTTCTTATACCAGATGCTAAAAATACACGTCTGCAGCCAGTGCTCTAAACTCTTGAGCAGCGTAAATAAGCCATCAAATAGTACTGTAGTGTACTCCGACTAAAACACTAGATCTAAATAGTTTAGATTGTCGACAATTTATCTGCTTAAATAGCATTGCTTTCGTTGTATAGAAGTAGCGAATCGTCTTTTCTAGAATGTGTTCAGTCACATACATACACATTAACTTTCGGTCTATTAGAGATCGTGATTTATCAATAAGATTGTTCTAAAACTCTTGTACAGCCATTGAAAGAACTTGTCCCTGAGAATTGCTTCTTCTGACTACGAACCAAGCATCTAGCCGTCGAATATAGTTGTGTGTGAAACCCTTGTCCACATGGTCTGGCGGGAAATGTGCCGTTCCGCTCCAATGATATTGATCGATCTACCCAGCTTCGTCTTTGTTGGCTGAGTTGTTCACCCATACTCTCCCCATCACCTATCTCGTCCCACCCGGCCGAACCAAATCTGCCGGAACAAAGACGGTTCCTGTGCTCTAATGTTAGCCTAAGATTACGCAAGCGGGAGAAGGGCCGAGCCTTTCTTTATTTGTTGAGTTGCTTTCTACAAGCGTGGGGCCACAGTCCATCCCTTGTTCGTGTCGTTTTCAGAGGGGCAATGGTTTTAAGAAGTGGACAGTCAGTTTTATTTATTCTCGTTTGAGGAAAAATTTTACTACCTCAATCTTTTTCGCTGATCGCTAGTAAGCCCCTGCCCTAACTTTCTCACATGATTTAAAAACAACATGGCGCATGTCTTGCAATTTACTTAACATAATGAATTGTAACACATTTTTAATTGGACAACGGAGGACACGAAAGAAGCATCCATGATGATTGCAATTTCCATTGAAATCGGGCACCCTCTGGAAACCATTTTTGTCGGCTAATTCTTTCAGTACCAAAGCAACATGAAAATTATAACGTATTGCTTGGATACAGAAAGTGAAGTAAATTGGATATCGTTGAACGAAAACAAAAAGATGGGAGTATTATTTTTTAAGGAGAGATATTGTCGTTTTAAAATCTCCAATCTCCATTGTCGCATTTTCATAAATGCCAGATTTGCAGCCTTAATAAAATACCCACATGGCGATACTTCGAACCATATGAAGAATACTGCAATAAGCACCATCCAAGCAATATTCACGAAGTTCCAGCAAGGAAAGTAACAACCGTCTGATATTGAAGTTTTCAATTATTCACGAAAAACGTCACAAGCACTAGAGACATACCTACAAACACTAGAGACATACCTACATGCACTTGAGACATACCTACATGCACTTGAGACATACCTACAAACACTAGAGACATACCTACAGGCACTTGAGACATACCTACAAACACTAGAGACATACCTACAGGCACTAGAGACATACCTACAAGCACTAGAGACATACCTACAAGCACTAGGGACATACTTACAAACACTAGAGACATACCTACAGGCACTAGATACATACCTACAAGCGCTAGCGACATACCTACAGGCACTAGAGACATACCTACAAGCGCTAGAGACATACCTACAGGCACTAGAGATATACCTACAAGCACTAGAGACATACCTACAAGCACTAGAGACATACCTACAAGCACTAGAGACATACCTACAAGCACTAGAGACATACCTACAAGCACTAGAGACATACCTACAGGCACTAGAGACATACCTACAGGCACTACAGACATACCTACAAGCACTAGAGACATCAAAGAAGTTATAAGGTTGGCTGAGACATTTCATACAAGACACAACATCATAATCAAACTCCGTGTACTGCTTGGTTGCCGCGGACTCACCACAGGCAGAGAAAAGTTATTGCCTAGCACCCAAACAACCACTAACACCTTATACAACCCCACTCACGAGGCATAAAACACTTGCAAATACTTGAACTTGGCATTGACTGTGAAATAGCGAACAGCTTGGTAGACCTAGTTAACCAACAGCAAAAATGTTGTGAATATGTCAATAGTCAGCTCATTCTGTGTAATGGGATCAAGATCATGAGCTGCAGTGGTCAGCGACCCATAGCTGACTGCTAGCGTCAGGGCCAGCAAACCATAGCTGCCAAGACCCTTCTACACCACCACGCGGTGATCCTGGATAACAGGCTGCAGCAGGGCAGACTGGCTAAGGATGAGGGAATGCTAACTCAGTACTCAAAAAATGCTTGCTGAAGTCGGATGTGTTAGACCGAAAGGTGCAAATATCGCAGTCAAGCTGTAAACTACCACACAAGGCATTCCGTTCTCTGGACTACAGTCTGCTACTTAAGCTCTGTCAGGGTTTGGTAGCGGAAGATTGAGAACGAACGAAGTCAAGCCAAGCCAAACATTGGTTCTCACATGTGTGGGTCTCTGCTGGGGTCCACGAAGTGTCCTGTTGGGGTATATATATATATATTTATTTTTTTCGTTCGCCTTATTTATCTATTCCCCAATGCGGTGTGCGTTGCACTGTGGTTTTTATTTTGCGCCTGTCGGCCCAGTGCATCCGACTTCAGCATGCATTTTATGTAAGGGTCTGCTTCCTCCTGCATTTTCTAAGGGTTTGCTTCCCCGGGGCAACGGTCGGTGCTGTGATTGGGATCGAACCCAGCACATTCGAGTTGTGAGCCGTGTCACTTAACAGCTAGGCCACGCCGTCCCCTGTTGGGGTATCGAAATGTCTTGTTGAGACCCTGAACCCTTTACAGCCCAAATTTTTAATTGTAGTCAACTAGAGTAGTACCACCTACAGTTCAATATATCTGAAACAACATGTCGTATATCAACATATCTTCTTATTTAGCTACACTTGATTTTTAAGAAAAAACTGTAACTTTAAATTTAAAAACAATAATTTGAGTTATAATGATTTTTTTAACTGCTGTTAACCTTGAAACTCATAACTGTTCTTGTCTTAGAATTAAGATAACAATCTTGCAAATTACGTTGGACTGTAAAGGGTTAAAGTGTCCTGTGTCTGATCCGTAAATTGTCCTCTGCAAAAGATCTCCCAAGTCAGAGAGGAATGTATAGTTCAAGTGGAAGCCTCATTAGCCACAGTGCACAAAGAGAAATATAATATAAAATATCTGTATATGTGTGTATATATATATGGGAGCCACCAACGCATCTTCCCCGCGGCCTCTTCTTACCTCGGAGATACCAGACTGCTGTCGCTGTGCTCAATCGACCATTGTTTTGTTGTATCATGTGACCTGCCTATCTATGTTTTGTCTTGTCTGCACTGATTGCCGCATCATTCACCAGGGACAATTGTGGAGACCTGCATACGTTGGTTCTGGGGAGTGATTTCAACCAAGCGTCTATCAACGGAGGCCTGGGTAACTCTCGATTTGTCCTCTAGTAATTTTGTTAGTTGCTAGTGCCCACGTCTCAGCACTGTAACACATGGCAGGCAGCACAGGGGAGTTGAGGAAGGAGGCTCGTAGGTCATCGCTATGGCAACCGTTCAGGACGGTGTTAATAGACGAGAAGGCTGTCCAACCGGCGCGGCATATATATATATATATATATATATATATATATATATATATATATATATGTGTGTGTGTGTATATATATATATATATATATATATATATATATATATATATATATATATATATATAGCTTGGCTTCGTTCGTTCTCAATCTCCCGCCTCTAAACCCTGACACGGGCCTAAGTAGCAGAATTTAGTCCAAAGAACGGAATGCGGTTTATCGTAGTTTACAGCTTGACTGCGATATTTGCACCTTTCGGACGAATACATCCAACTTAAGGAAACATGTTTTGACTACCGGGTTAGCAGTCCCTCTTCAACCCCTTCTCCTTAGCCAGTCTGCCCTGCTGCAGCCTGTTATCAAGGATCATCGCTTGGAGGTGTAGAAGGGTCTTGGCAGCTCTGGTTCGCTGGCGCTAGCAGTCAGCTATGGGTCGTTGACCACTGCAGCTCATGCGCTGCTCAGCATCTTTATCCCATATATATATACACTTACTTACTTACTTACTTAGTCGCTCCTCTTCTACCGTGAGATGTAGAGGTTTGCCAAAGAGAACGCCACACTGCTCTATCCGCCGTCTTTTTCCTGGCCTCTTTCCAATCCATCCCTCCATTACTTAGGGACTGTCGTATGTTGTCTTCCCAATGTACTTTGGGACGTCCTCGGGGTCTGCGTCCTTGACTTTTGATCTCTTATGACCGCTTTGGTATCCGATCTTCTTCCATTCTACAGACATGGCCAAACCACTGTAGTTGGGACTGCTCCACTCGTGTCTGGAGGGGTTGAACTTCAATATTGCATATATATTCACACACACACACAAAATATGTTAGAGGCTCAGTACATCGGAGTTATTCAGGAATCAAGGACATCGGAATGTAGCTACTATACGTAACTCTTATAGCACATAGACGTTAACCGAGTGCGAACTGCTCTGTTCAGGATCACACAACTTGGAACTCTTGTGGACTGATGTGCCAGGGGAAGGTTGATGAGGTCGTAACACTGATACGGGGAAAATGGGGACTTCATTGTGGGATTGGTTTGGGGGTGAGGGAGGAGGGGGTGGGGTATATAGGACGGTTTTACGTTGCGATGACTTCGCGTTTTGTAAGAAGCGAAACAAAGTTGGGAGATGAAGAAAAGACAAGGGCATTAATTACGCAAGCTATGAAAATCTCGTAGTCTTTGCTCGGGCCGTCGTCATGATTGCCGTATGGAATAAAGTAAAGACGACGACACTATTTGCTGATCCCACTCAGTGTGTCTAGTCATACTAGTCATTAACACATTATCTCCGGAGAGTTGTCCTTACACCTCGCTCCGGCTTGAACTTTATCTACCGTCTCTCCCCAGATCAGCCCTTTGTTGTCCGTTTGCGAAGTTCTTTCTATTAGGAAGTTGCAAACGTCAATATCAGCTTGCGACTTTCGTAGGTGCTAATGTGGCATGGATGCTATTGTCGGGGAGCGATAATCCAAATCCAACCGATGAAAGCTTGTGTCACCATTTATTATCTTTCTTGCAGTAACTCCTTACTCAGGGCTTATATTATAATAGGGGGACGACGTGGCCTAGTGGTTAAGTGGCACGACTCACAACCCGAAGGTGTTGGGTTCGATCCCCATCACAGCACCGACCGTTACCCCGGGTAAGCAAACCCTTAGAAAATGCAGGAGGAAGCATAAAATGCATGCTGAAGTCGGATGCACTGGGCCGACAGACGCAAAATAAAAACCACAGTGCAACGCACACCGCCTTGAGGATAAGAGAAATAATGCGAACGCAAAAAAAAAAAAATATGTATATATATATTATAATAGTTTCTGGAAGCAAATTGAGGTATCATTCCTAGTTTTGGTTGCCGAGAATTCGCGAATGGATTCCTGGCCTTCCCCGTCGGTGTAGCGTGAACTACCTCGTGGCGCTATTTAAACAGGCGACGGGAAGTGACAAGATGGTGGAGACTTAACCGCCGAACTGACGCAAGGCAACTCAAACTGCTTTACACCATTTATATTATTATAGGTTTTGTTTCTGTGCCTCTGCAAACTGTGCCAGCAGTCCGCACCAAAAAGGGTAGTGGTACAGTGGGTCCCATCACACTGCAACATCCAAGGCAACGATGAGGCAGACAGACTGGCAAAAGAAGGTGCAAGACTACCACAAACAGATACCAGTATGACGTACGAAGAGTCAAAACGGCTTATCAAAGCCAGATACATGACCAAATGGGAAACCGAACATACTGGTTACACCAAAAACGATGCCTATTACCAGTTGAACCGAAGAGAGCAGGTCGTTGTCTTCAGACTTCGCACTGGCCACAATAGACTGAGGTACCACCTATTCAACAAATTGAAGATAGGGTGTACCGACGAATGCCCGTGCGGTACTGGTAAAATGACCGCTGAACATCTGCTGCAGAACTGCCCGACATACGAGGATCAGAGAGAGCAGATGTGGCCATCACCAGTGGAACTGCAAGACAAGCTCTATGGCAGTGGCGACAGCCTCAGGATGACCGCCGCTTTTTTCGAAAAAATAATGGTTACTGTCTGACTGCGTACGCAGAAGAAGAAGAAGAAGAATGTCTTGCCACTGGTTCCTGGTAACTCAGGACGAGGCAGTTAGATTGATGTCCAGCGCAGCTTCTTTCTCACTATAATCCAAATTCAGCGCAAGTTACATCTTCAGGACGAGGACAGTCTGACGATGTCGCCATCTTCGCTTGCGATGGGCAACTTGCTTCCGATCCATTTCCCCTTGTATTTCTTAATTTTCATCTGTAGTATCGTTCAAGTGTTATTTGCCACAAAAGTGTGTTCTCTATTACATCAGGTCACCCGACAAGAATAATTAGGTGTATACGTTTCCTGATAAAGGTCTGCTCAGATATGTATGAAAACATAGCAGCCGCTATTTTCCTCTGCGTTTGAAAAGAAAAAAAAAACGCGAAGAAGAGAAAGAAAAAAATTAAGAAAAATAAGTAGAAGCAAAATGATAATATTTGATATAAACTAATAGCAGATATATACATATATATTTAAACATGAACATAAAGAAAGATCATGTTACCTGGGCTAAAGTGACAAGAAACCATGTATGCAGGAAACATAGTCAAAGATCCACTACTGGAACAGGTGCAGAGTTTCTCATATTTAGGTCAAATTAAAAAGAACAATTTTAATGATTGTTTTTTTCCTTATTTCTTTATTCCCCAAGGCGGTGTGCGTTGCATTATATTTTTATTTTGCTCATGTCGGCCCAATGCATCCGACTTCGGCATGCATTTTCTAAGGGTTTGCTTCCCCGTCGTAACGGCCAGTGGTGTGATGGGACGCGAACCCAGCATCTTCGAGTTGTGAGCCGTGTCACTTAATTATCTAGGTCATACAATACGGAAAAAGTGAGCTGTGACAAAGAAATCAGAAAAAGAATATGTAAGACCACGATGGTATTCAGCAACATGCGACACGAACTGTGACATCCAAAAGGTAACCCTAAATGGAAAATTACAATTGTCAGGCGTTATGTATAATCATTACTGCTTAATGGCTCAGAAACATGGACACTGAGTAGCAAGTTGAAAAATAGTATTGAAACCTTATAAATGTGGGTATATAGAAAATTGGGTCGCATTTCTTGGAAAGAATAAAACAAATGTAGAGCTATTGAAAACGTTGGTGGTGAAAAGAGGATTAATGGTCGAAATTAAGGTTAGACAGTTAGAATATTTTCCTTGTTGAAGACAACACTTAGAGGGTAGGGTGAAAGGCAGTCGTTCAAGTGGTAGACGTTTTAAGTGGGTGGTTAACATCAGGAGATGGACTTGAAAAAGCCTGTCAGATTTCACTGTTACGTCATGAGATAGAGTGCACTGGAGATCCATTACAGCCGACCTTCGATGCGGAGATGACACTTGAACTGAACTGAACATGTATGTTTTATGTTAGTATGTAACTTAATTAATGTCAGAGACAGTGAACTAAATGAGACAGAATACACAATGAAGAAGTGTGAAAAAAGTTTAAGCAAGACCTTGCACTGGATAAATTGATGAGGAGAGAATCAAATGGTTCGGCCACCTAATGAGAATGCGATCTGACCAACTACCCCTGTGTGCTTATAACGCATGGCGATCAATTTTTCACAACAGTCGCAGGCAGAGAACTAGTTGGAAAGGAAATGTTGCGGATATTCTAAATCGTCATGTAATGACGACTACTTCAGCGGTGCGCCTGGCTCTGGACAGAAAACTACGGCTCCCCATGGGGTGTCACGGCCCAAGTGGGTAAGACAAGACAAGATACGTTGTGATGCTGTCTTAGACTTTTGTTCACATTCTGGAATCACGAACTACTCTCTGAACAGAATATCACATCCTATATAAAATTAGACAGCAGCCTAACAAGAACAAATCAAATAGATAAACGTCAACAAATACAAGAACAAGGAGTGACTCAAATAAAAGAACACGCAAGAAACACCTGGGATATCGAAAACAAATAGTGAAATAATTATACACAAGACATGTCATAACGACTCTAGAATTGAGGAAACTGTTAGGACAATAGTTTCAAAATCAAGATTCGGTCAAACAAAGTAGAGGCTTTCGAAATGTAAATTAACTAAAGAGAGGTCCAGATTGGACATTAAGAATGACAGGTAAAAGGAATGAAAGCCACATAGTCCTGCTTACAGATGCTCTGGTCGTAGTCACAGCACTAAAAAGCCAGAAAAATACTGAACTTAATGATTTAAGAGCAGTACTCTGTCAACTATGCCAGCAGGCCGCACCAAAAAAGGTAGTGGTGCAGTGGGTTCCATCTCACTGCAACATCCAAGGCAACGAGGAGGCAGACAGACTGGCAAAAGAAGGTGCAAAACTACCACAACCAGATACTAGTATGACATACGAAGAGTCAAAACGGCTTATTAGAGCTAGATACATGACCAAATGGGAAACCGAACATACTGGCTACACCAAAAACGATGCCTATTACCAGTTGAACAGAAGAGAGCAGGTCGTGGTCTTCAGACTTCGCACTGGCCACAACAGACTGAGGTATCACCTATTCAACAAATTGAAGATAGGTGGCACTGACGAATGCCCGTGTGGTACCAGGAAAATGACC